>JACXIV010000045.1:861999-1354791 GCA_014737475.1 Bombus confusus
GCGAGGGAATAGGATCACGAGCAGCGTAAATTGAATTAAACCGACGTCCCATCAAACGTATGTACTCCACACACCGTTCTAACGTTTCCCACGCGGCCTCGCCTCAAGGATCTCTCGGCCGGAGTTCTACTTTTAGATCTGTTCATCGAGATATCGGCCGTGGGCCACCGCGTCGCCGGGAGATTCGTGCGTAGAAATGCCTCGCTCGCCCGTGGCCCCGTTCTCTCTCTGAAATTGACCCACAATTAAGACGTCGACCGCGCGCTGCCTCGAAAATGCGACCGAGAGACGCTACTACCAATCTCTCTCTCTCTCTCTCTCTCTCTCTCTCTCTCTCTCTCTTCTTCTTCTTCTCTTTATCGCATTAACCAGGACCGCTAAACGACCAACAAAATCATTTCTTCCGAGACAATGCGGTTCTCCGACACAATACGCGGTCCTGGCCAATAAAAGGAACGAAAAACGGAAGAGAAAGAGAACGGAACGAAACAGAAGGTTCGTTGTAATTGTCATGTGGAAAAAATACATTCCAGCCGCGGCTGGAACGCGGCACTTTGAATGGCGGCGTTCCATCGTCACCGCTGAAACACGGAACGCTACCGCAAAAACCTATTTTTCAGATGCACTGACCCGGATCTTAAATCTACCTCTGAAACCGTTACTACGATCGCGTTACGCGGCTAATAACCGCGACCATCCATACCGAGTACTCGCCTGTTGCAATTCTGTGATAGTTCGCCATCGGTATTAACGAATTTTTTCTCTTTCGTGCAGAGCACTCGGATCGCGAGCTCGTGTAATCGAACGCGTTCAGCTAAACTAGCGTGTCTCTGGTAAATCGTATAAAGTACGGCGGTACGGGTGAGAAATCGGCAAAGATTTGATTCGCGATGCTGTAACGCTATGACGACCGCAATTAAGAATCCCGCGCTGCGATTCAACGATCCTATGAGTAAAGCGCGTAACGAGATGCATCAAGGTGCTATGATTATCGCAAAACGATATTTTCATTTTTCAGACGCGTTTCCGTTTTGCTAATTGAACTAGTTTAAGCGAAAACGGCACAACGCTTTTCTGGCGAATATTAATTCACATTGAGAATGCGTAACGTAACGAAGAATGATCTGGAAAGTTAAAAATATAAATAGTTCGAAGAAAAAGAGAAACGAGAAGAAACCGCCACAAGTGGATGACATATGGCTCCTTCGATTCAGGTCCGCCGGATCGGTGTAATTTCTGTCCCAATTGAAATCTAACAGACTGAAACGGACCGGATCTCGATTGATGTCTGGCAGAATCAAAGAGTTAGCTCGGATTCAACACGATTCTCGGATCGTTGGCCGTGACTGGTTAGTATCGAAAGAAAAAGCTCCCGCCTCTAAAAAAACTCGAGGATTTCTGGTTACAGCAACTTTCCTTGGCATACATTTGCATGAATTTCATACCAACCGACAGCGTAAAATCAAACTAGACAATTTCCAAGTTTAAAAACTGACGCTCCAATCAATTCTGACACGTGTACCATCCTGCTTGGGATCTTAAAAAAAAATCCTAATTAACGTCCGATGTTCGTGAACGTCGAAATACCACACACGAACGTTTCCACTGTCTCGTGCCGTACTCGTTCGTATCCAATCGACGAGACTCGAAGTCGATGAATCGAGTAGCGAGCACGATTCAGGGGGACCACACACAAGTCGACGCCTTGTGTTTCCTCTCGTGTGTGTCTCGGCGAGGAACGATCGCGCGTGAGCGAATACTAATTATACGCGTGGACGATACACTTTCTTTGCACGGGTAACAGCTGATCTTTGGACTCGTCGTTAATTCGCATAACGCGATGCGCACTTGTTACCATCGTGCAACGAGCCTACGCGATCGCGGCCGCGTGGGTTTGCGACGCTTCTTTGCGTAGCTGCATGCGAGCTTACCAACACGCGACCGTTTACGCCTTTCCTCTTGTCAGTCCGAGAGAAGTTAAGAGCGGATCGTAATTATGGCAAGTTTCCGAAGCAGAAAATATAAATATATTGCCAAATATAAATATAATAGTTGTGAGAATTCCAAACAGGCGAATAGTATCCGAGATGTAATCGAAATAAATGGTAAAAAGTAATGATAAACGACAGGGTAAAAAAAAAAAAAAGAAGAAGCGTCTCACTTAGAGAAAAGACAACTATGCCACGGGAATGCTTCTCGATTTATTCGCTTCCGGACCACCCGGATTGCATGGGGTGTAAATAAAGACACCCCTATCTATCGAGGAAGCGTTTTTTAACCGTTGTACTCACGCTGCTTCACGGATCTTTAAACACACGTTCTTGGACCAGCGCCAATAGCAGCGGAACGTCTCCGAGAGAACAACGTATCTGCTCGATTCATCGACGACAATGTCGAAAGACTCGCGTGCCTTTTGAATGGAACGGGGCAGGAACGCGTGAAGAGCAACGTGGGCAACTCGACCGTGGCACCGATTTTTTAATGGGTCAATAATCGTTGCAAGCATGAATCGCGAAAACACTCGTAAGCGTTAGTTCGGCTCGTTAAACCAGCTCGTTCGAGTGGCTTGTGCACGATGCTTAAACCTTTTTGACCCGTCAATTGATCGCGCGACGAGACCTTTAATCTGGTTTCTCTGCTTCACCCTACGTTGCTCTCTCCTTCCTTCCACGTTTCTACGTCTCTATCGTTTCCCCCAATGATTTTGAACGAAGAACTGACTCGGCTGTGAGACCTGAATGTATAAAACGCATTATGTGCAAATTCGATCGTGTCACGACAGCTTTGCGTAATTGCGTTGATTCGGTCATGTGATGACAGACAACTCGCAGTTGTACGTACATCGCACTCCCATTTGTAGATTTCATATCTGGTTGAAAGAGTCGATTTTTGAGAGGATTTTTTGTAATAAAATTACAACGAGGAAAAGGCAAACGGAAAAACCATCGCACGGAGTATCGCGATTTTGTCGAACACGATAAACGAAGTTTTGGCACGTCGAATGAAAATGAAGACTTCGTGGATCTGAAAAACCCGCAGATTGACTTCGCTATATCTGCATGATAATGTCAAACCATTAATCTTTCTAGCGGATTGATGCTCACCTACGTAACGTCAGATTATACAACTCCTCCGCGCCACTTAATCACACACGCATTTCTGCGTACAGGGTGTTGCTACGATTCTGCTGCGACTAGATCAGAAAATACTTTAATCAACGTCTGAAAGATCACATGGAAATATAAAGTGAGAATTTCTTATCGGTAGGTTCCATTTACCCGAATGGCTTTAATTTTAGATAATCTTATATATAAGAAAGGAATAAGGTCACAGATGCACACGATTGGAGCATAAAGTGAAAGGCGATGAAGTGTGAAATAAAGGAGCGAGGAGACAGAGTGCACAACCTAATTCCGAACAAAACGCGACCCTAGTTGTTCGTTCGTTCAGAAAGGATCTGTTAATGAAACACCCTGTAGATTGGCATCAAAGCACGAGCGGCCACGAGAGTCCACGATGATGGAGAAGATTATATCGGCGTAATGGTGGATATTTTATCGCTGCATAATTAAAATATATTAGCGGGAATTCTCTTTTCTGTCAGAATCGGTACAAAATTCTATGAGCCACGGAAATTGAAATTTTTCGTTCCGAATTTGTGAACGCTGGGGAAAGACACGTTTGGAATATCAATCATTTCACAAAGACCGGCGATGTAACCGAGGTACCATTATACCGAAGTACGTGATATGGATATTAATGGGAGGCAAAAAAATCTCGCCTCGAGGATATTAAAAATCGTAGCCATGGAAGATGAGCATCGAACGTTTCAATATTCCCTCTTTAATACATCTCGTTATAAAAGTTTCATTACATCTTTAGCATTTTTAATAGGGAACTCGATTCTCGCGGATATAGATACCGAACATTCAGAAGTATATAACCGCGCCAGCTCATGAAATTATTCAAACACTTAGCTGAGAAAGTTTTTACGAATATATTATGTGCGCGGTGCAAAATCTTTTGAGATTTAATTTGAAATGTAAATAAACAAATGCAGAGTATAAATAAACGATTCCAGGACCTAAATAAACAACCTTAGAAAATTGAATTTCAAAGTTAGTGCAAACACGTGTGCGAAAGACATGGTAGAGAAAATAGGGAGTGCCGTTGCCGGAGCGCAATTTCTTGGAAAATCTAGGAAAGTCAGTTTCCAAGTTAAGGATGCCAGCCAGATTTCTCGAAAAAAAATCGTACCGATTTGAATAGATGTATCGCTTCTAGGCCGAGAATCTGTAACCGTTCGTCCCTATTCTTCTCGATGGTATCCCAGAGGTTCTCGAGAGTACCTTCTGAAAACACTCGATGCCCTTTCACGAACTCCTACCCTGCTCCCCCACCATGTTCCTAAGCCGATGGGCTATTCATGGCCCTGACAAGGCTAGCCTTTGAGGTGTATGACCTGTGCAACTGCATCGAGCGAACCACGCATAGAAATGCCCCGTGAAACGATCGCTATTTCTGTTCATATTGCGATGCTCCCTTTGATCGTTGCTTGCTATTTATCATATGCCGCGTGGTTACAGTGTAACGTGCCGGTTCCTGCAATTAAGAAAAAGATTCCGTTCTCCTTTGAAAGAGCGCGCCCGCGATTGAATTTTGCGACACACCGTCCGTGGCCACCTCGCTCTATTAAGTCTTCCTTTCCCTATTCATCGTTAATGGCTTGCAAACCTCGGAAGTAGCGGATCCTTCACGGTCGCTGATTAACTCTTCGTGCCTGACTCGTGTACCTCGTGTTGTAAATCAACCACGGCTTGAACGTTTGCAAATATTTATTGCCATTTCCAGCTTGCTTTTTCAGCCCTTTAAGTACGGTTACGATTCCATAAATCGTCCCCTCGAGACGTAAAAATATGACAAAGGTAAATACGATATCGTTACCCGTACGATACACGAAGATAAGCGATCCACAAACATTCTAAATTTTCTATAAAGTTTGTATTAAATTTGCTTCAAATTCCTACAGAATTTATTGTACGCGATCGCCGCATCTAAAGCTCGTATAAAATATTAATATTGCTCGCTAAAAATAATAATACGGCAGCCATATTCAAACGGTTAATAAAATCTTCGAGATTGTTCATAAAGCACGGAATTATGTTTTTAATAAACGATATTAGAGATGGAAGTCAGTTTTTTTTTTATTTTGTTTTAAAGTCTTTAATGATAGCTCTAATAAGACGCACCCTTTGCGACTTTTTTTACTTTGACCAAAGATTCTCTCCACGTGGGGCCTGATTCGTGGCCCGCAGATGTGGTCCCCAGGGGCCGTACTCCTGCCTTCTCTTTCTTTCTCCCCTCTTCTTCTATCTTTTCCCGTATACCACGGCCTTACAGAGAAGCGGGTCGTTTTTCTTTGCAAATAAACCACGTGCCCACTTCTGACAAGACAATGTGCGTTGCCAACTCGTGCGAGATATCGTGCCACCGCGATGCGAAATGAGCTTCTTCTTTCGAGGGTCCTCGCTGTACGCCACTTATTTATATCCTTCGTTATTGCCTTAAATTTGGAACAGCTCCTCTGCCGCTTTGTGACGCGATTGGATGAGAAAAGAGCCAGCTTTATTCGTGAGAAATGTTTCGCAACGTTCGAAATGACGACCCTCGATTCACGACAGATGTTTCAAGCCAGAATTCAAAGGCATTCCACGCTCAGGGTGTAATCCCTATTTTCACAACTGTACGCGATACGGATCCTGGCGAGAAAAGTAGATTACGAATTTCCCATCGGCCGAGAAAATTATCAGTCTCGCAAAGAGAACTCATTGTAATCGATTAGAGTTCTTTGGCACGTCCATAGGATTCCGTTGATTCGATTCATGGTCGTAACCATGCGAGTTTCCGCCATCTGGCCGAGGAGAAAAAAATTTAATTTCGTCGAAATTAAGGGAGAAACGAAGTACAACGAGCTTTCGTAGGATCTCGTGCAGCTACAACGTTAACGAAGGCGTGATTCCACGATATTGGAGGCAATAGACGTCGTCGAGAACGCTGCCACAGACGTTCGATTCCTCGGAACGGAGCAGCCTGCCGGCTGCTCGTCTTTGATCTCGCTTTTGTACCGGATACACTCGTTACGAGGCGGCGCTCTCTCTTTTCAAAACCGAGCGACGCGACGCCGTGCCGCGCTGCAAGTGCATTCACACGAAGATAACCAACACGAACGAGCGGCGCGCGGCCATTCTCGTCGCATTGTTCGGCTCATTCGGAGACTGATAATCGCGGGGAATATGAATCGGCCCGTGGTGAATGTTCGTCGAGCTTTATCGTACGGCCACGCACGCTGTAGTGCTTTGACCGGCTCGTAGCACGAGCTCCGATTCATCCAGCAATTTCGCGTCAATCGTTATTTTTCCCGAATCCCTAATGACGCTGGTAATTCGAAAATTTATTCCGGGAACGAAGTTATCGCAATACGAAAACGTTGCTGATTTATCTCTTGAAAACAATGCTCGAATAAACGCGCCAACGTTCCAACGACACTTTCAAATTGGCGCTATCTATATTTACCGGATGTATTCATACAAAATATCGTAAACTATGGTACTTTAGGCTTATTTTTCCATAGAGAATCACCAGGTTACGCTATGATTCCTGTAACACCTTACTTATTTTCAGAAGCCATCCGAGTACACGAAACGCATGGACGTAAACATTTCGCAAAGTCCATTATAGCCGTAATTAAGCGGGTTAACGTCCAAATGAATTTACGCGACGCGATTACGGGCTTGTAAAACCATTAAGTTTTAACATAGCATTCGTGTGACTGTACGCTCGAATGGTCGAAACGAAAGAAAACCGAAAACGAGCCCGCGATAAGTCATCACCGCGCCCATGAAGCTTTCTTTGTTCGCATTTTGCGCGTCGACCGGCTCCGCGTCTGCCGATCGTACGAGCGTAGTACACCCACGCTCGCCCCGTCATTCGATCTTCGTATCAAGCTAGAGGGGATTCTCTCTGCGTAGGATTCTGTGAATGATACCGTAGAACGACGTGGAATTGTCGAGAACGGTGCATGCTACGATGCCGCGCTGCCTGTATCTTTAATTACTGTGACTTTAATTACTGTCGATTACTATTAATATATTATCGTATCAGGGAGCCGACGATTAACTCAGCAAACGCACGGATTTTTACCGCGGATATTCAGACAACGTTCCTGGCAAACATTCGTTATTAACGAACGACGATCATTACCTACTTTCCTCGGATTTAAAAATCTATTTTAAATGTGTTAACTTTAATGAAAATTCCACCAGTCGTTCTACACGAGTCACAAACTTATCGACGAGGCAAGAAAAAGAATACAAAGTATACCAATCGACGAATTAAGACACCTCGAAGCTACCTAAACGCGACCTAAAGAGATCCATAAATCGCGGCTGGCGAATCTACTTTTCAGTACGAGCATTACCACGAGCATGTGTAAAGGCATGTAGAACGTACAGTGCATACATACCTAGCGCCACGCATCCGCTGGGATCGGATCTCTCCTGCTGACTACTCCCGGTAATCGACTGTGGCTACGTTATCCTGGCAATTTCTGGCTGCGCTAGCACAGCGTAATTTCGTCGTAGCCGGCATTAACCGGTGGTGCACGTTGCCAACCACTCGATGCCTTGCGCCATCGGTGATTCCTGATTGCACACCGAATGGGTCTCGCTATCAGCCCAGCGCCGCCGAGTCATCCGCTGATTTGTGACAACAGGTACGTACTACGCGACTCGACGCGTGATAGTTACGAGAGAATACCGCGATACACTATCGCACGAGCGAAACAATTCGTAGAACACCAAAGTAAGAAACTTCAGACGAAGAGAGGAATATCAGGGCTGTTCGTTCAACCGATAGATTCTCGTCTTCTTCGGTGAAAACTTCTGCACGGAGACGTTTCGATTGGAAAGGGAAGAGTGCAAGAGACACAAGCGTCGCACTAACACTTCGTCGACTTGAGACTCGCGAGACCCTACGCACCGTCGTTCGTAGAATCAGCAGACTCCTATTCCATCAAAGTACAACTTTTCATCGGGGTAACTTCAAGTCAGAATAGGACATTGGCTCGAAGTTTCCAACGCATTCGTATATGATCGTAGCCCGAGTAAACACTGTGATTTAACCGGATAGAGATTCACCGTGCGCTGATTACATTCCTTTCGTGACGGGCCTCGCACAATCAATCACTGGCTTCTATTTCTGCCGGCGTCTCAACCGAGATACCAGCAGACCGCAAGCATCGTTCGTGGAACACTTCAGTCACTGTGTTATTTATCGGCGTGTCTTCCAGAATCTTTTCTTTCTGCCGGCGGACGCATCGAACGCGCAATTTAACGTCCCCGTGACGCTCTCCGCGTATAGATGATGTTTAACGATCGTCGGTACCATTTCTTTTCAGCCGGACGAGAGGACCAGGTTTTTCGGCAACGACCGAAATATCGCCGCAATGTCTCGTAACTCTTTCTTTCCGATTTTGTTCGTCGGACACGTCAGTCAACGCGATTAATCACACCGTCGCCGAGTCGAACTTTTCACGGGCTTCTAATTGTGCAACCGGACTCACTATCAGTCCGTCGCGTCGGACTGACAGTTCAAACACTGTTATCAGTCGCGGGAACGAAGCAGTGCACGCAGCCTATCGCTCGATGCTACGCCGGAACGATTCGCCTTCTGTAAAACGATCGTCGAACATTAATCACGATGGTTTGGTGAGCGTGGCGGGCTTCCGGTTTTCGCGCCCCTTCCACCGTCTATCGAGCAAACCTGCGAAGATCGACGGGTATCGTTGGTTGTCGCAACTCGTTCGACCAAGAGATGCGATCCTATTGAGAAACAGACGAGGGCAATTCGTTACGGACGAGTTGCAGCCCGGAAGAGGATCGTAAAGAACGATATAATTTATCGATACGAAGCTACAAACTACAGTGTGTACTTATTACGACCTAACGAGGGAGGGTCGTCTTTTTTTTATCTCTCCAATGAACAGATAAAAAAGGAGACTTCGGTCGGGTATCAAGAGGCAATAAAATTGATGGTAATAAGCGACAGAGAAGAAAAAAGGGAGAAGGAAACGGGAGGAGTATAAATTTTGACAGCGTTACGATAGAAAGGTCCCGGAGGAATGGATGAGGTTAAACTCGAGAGAGACAATGAATTTTGGATTATGTCGTGGCGCTGTTAAAAGACGACGAAGAGATTAAACAAGCTTAAGGAGCGGCGGACATCCTTCTTAAGAAATTACCTGAGAAAGATCTTGTAACCGGGGTGTGATCTTAAGGGCATTAAAATAATTGTCTGCTACTGTCGACACTAGGGGCGCGAACTCGCATATTTCAGCTCATAGCAACGCCGTGGAAATCCACTGTGGAAAACATGGCTCGTGACGGTAGCTGATATATGCTCCCGTGTATTCCACGGGAAAGAAAACAGGAACACGGAGAAAGAAGTTGTTCAACGAAGAATGAAAGAGAACAAGCTGCAAGACGAAACGGAGCTGTGAGCGAAACGCGACAACCGGAGACGCCTCGGGTCGAGAGAGTTTGAATAACGCGGCTGGAAAAAGCTCTCGGTGAATTAACGATGCTCGCAATTATGGACGAGAAAGGAATAATACTTTATTTCAACGAACAATCACCTGCGAGATGTCACTAAGAAAACCGTGCCACATATTATCTGCAGATTTTTCACAGATATATCTTTCTCAAAGGAATATCGCTCGCACAATGGAGGAAAAGATCCCTTGATTTTATCTCACTGCACTGATATCTCACGAAATTGATCGGCGAGTCGATATGTCGAAAATCGAGACGCAGGCGCGATGCACAACATCGATCCTCTCGATCGCGCTGGCGCGGCAAGACTGCCGCGTGGATCGGGATCGTGATCGAGGGACGACAAACAGGGACGGATCTATCGAGGGCCCGATTTCTTTAGGGCCCCGTGTTGAATGTGCCAACAGCACGATACGCCATACTCGTAGCTTTCGTTGAAATTGTTTGGTTGAATTCTAGCGAAAGAATCAAGCCACGGATGTATAAAATATCGCAGCGTTACGATCAACAGTAGGAGATAATAATTCTTGCTGGAATTTCGAAAACCATATTCTCGAGGAAAATGTGCGAGTTTTATCGCAAAGTAGCTACATTTCTCGATATTATTTTTCTTCCGTGGCTCTTCATAAATCGTGGTTCGTGTCTTCAATTTTATAAACGTGGCTCGCGTCCATAGGAAAGAAGATTCTTTCAGCCGACAAATAAGAACGAAGAGAACGAAGAAAATTTTCGACCGGCCATAGTCAGGCAAGACGAATGAGATCGGGGGTGAAAGCATCACGCAACACACCGTGCCGTGGTATCGTTCAATTAAATTAATGAAACGTCACAATTCCATGCCCCTGCATCGATACCATCGAAACAAATAAAACTCAAGCGACGCGCGCGGCGTTTTAACGAAATTAAACTATCACCGCTCGAGGACCGATAAGTCAACAATTCCCGAATGTCAACAGCGACTGCATCGTTGATCTCGCTGCATCGGTGAGCACTAAAATACTGCGCGCTACCAAATCCAAAAATAAAACGAGCAAACTATCGAAGCTACCACTGGGCATAACCGATTCTGAGACGAAGCGCCGTCCATGTTGCCCCGAAAATTCCACACAGTCGAAAATCAAGTTTGACCGGCAGTGGCCACGCGGCCTCGAGCCCCTCGATCGTGCGAGAAGAGTGACGAGCACGAGGAGCTCGTGACGAAACACCGAGTTCCCAGGTAGTCAGGCCAGGGAATGTGGCGAAGCTGGTTCCGATAGGAGACGAAGGTGCCCCAGCTGCGTACCACATGGGCACGAACCTGCAGGTATGCGTGCACCAACACCAGCTATCAAGGTGCATACACAGTGACTCTTGCGAGCGTCTCCCTCATTAAGAAACTCGACTGGTCCACGGCGTGGACGATGTTTTTCGCACACGGACAAAGTTCAACGCACACCATCGAACGAAAACGCGTCGAAGGGCAACGAATAAGGTCTGACGCTACGAATCGAGTCCCACGTGGTTTCTCTTCTATTTAATCTCGAGATTCTTATTCGCGGTCGCGCCTCGAACGCGCTAACGCGCTACCTGAATTTCAAGCTTTTTCATTCCTCTATATCTTTTTATTTTTTTGTTTCTCTTCTTCTATCTCGTTTTTACGGCGAGGTATACCAGCAGGATTTGTTGGTTCATTTTCGCTACGATGTTAAGTTACACGAGTGAAACGAACGATTACATCGCCAGCCGGCAACCGTACGTACATATGAGAAAAGGCGACTTCGCGGATTTATTAATGTATCGCGCGACGGAAGTTCGTAGAGTCGTATTACTCGAATGGGAGTCGGCGTGCATATCGCACGTTTTTCGCGTGAACTTGTGCCGCGCCTATTCACCGATGTAAGCTTGTAGTTTATTCCGGCTCGTAATAGCCGTACAACCGCCGCTTTTTCACCCGTGAATCGAATTATGAGCTCGCGCACTCGCCACCGCTCGCATAATAGCCTTCACCGAGCTTTGTGCGCGACTTCGTTCAGTCGCTTAAATATTCGCGCTTCTTAATTAATTTCTTAGCTCCGCTGACTTCAATTTTCCAAAAGACATCCGTTCAAAAATCTTGCATAGGGAAAATCTTCGAAAATTTCATTTCCATCCCACGTAACAAAAAAGAAAAAAAGAACAAGAACACCCTTCGTTAGTTTTTCGTTAGAGTTTTATCTCCATACAGGAGGAAGCAGGAAACAACGAGTTTAAAGGAGAGAAGCGTCACGCAAAAACGGAAATTAATCTAAGGAAGAACTCTATACACGTTGCATCAACTTCTTTCGCCTGCTTCTCGTCGGTAAACAGATTTTTACGATCGAGACACTGGAAAGTATCGTTTCCCTGTATACGCTAATATTTCCTGCGAGAGACCCGGCGGCGACATCCGTAAAAAAGCATAGATGTTCTTCATCCCCGAGTAAATCGTGCAGCACGAGCTACGAGTATGTTCGCTACGAGCACGGAATTGTTTACGAGGGGGTTTAAGGGTTGACGAGAAGGGTGGTGCCGTATTATGCCAGGGCAAACGACAAACCACCGAGAGCGAGAAGTTTCCTCGTTCCTCGCCAGTATTTCCGTGAAACAAGCCTTCCATGCGCGTAGCGTGCGTTCGCCTCTCGCACTGCAGGTACCGAAGGACTCTAAGACTCGTCGTGTCGCCGTTGGAAAATTCAACGCGAATCTTAGGAATTTGAGCGCGGGACGGCGCGAGATTAGGAACTAGTCAAAAGTTTACAGGTTTACCTACCGAAATTGACGCAACTTCCCAAGCGAGCTTTTAACTGCGAGCTTCAAGTTTGCGAATTAACACGTTACCTCTCCGCAAACACGACCTATGAAACTTTGTCTCGTGTCCGGCGACACTCGTGCAAATAAACGTCTTGAGAAGGGCCGTTTCCAGAGAAAACGTTGTTGCTCAGATATGCAAACCGATGCACGTAGAGAACGATACATAGAAAGGGCATTTGGAGTATGTACTAGAGAACAAGAAACGGAAAGACGAGAAAAAAGAACGGAGACGTTCAGACCGCCGGTGTCGATGCTTGAGAAAATTCTGCGCAGAAGTTTCGCCATAGTCTCCTGAGAAAGGATTTCGTTTGTCTCGCTTTCTCGTTGTAACGCTCAGGTTTCTCGCTGCGAAAGTTCCACGAACTCGCAACACCAATAGCTGGAAACTTCGCGCTACCTTTTTACTAATTAGGTAACAAAATATATTTCCTCTCTTGCCAGTTGCAGACGTTGCGATGCTGTAGTCGTCGAACGACGACTGCGAATCATGGGTGTCGTATTCCAGACAAAAGCGACTACATCGACGATGTGATTTCGTCGAGACAAACACAGCCTCGAATGCAGAAACGCGTCAAACGGCGTCAGTTTTCGATAATCTTTCGTTTATCCGATTTTAGCATCGCTGGTTTCGACGTTTCAGAATTTCTCTGTCGGACTACGTACGATTCTAGGAATTCCTCGGTCAGGCAGGGAGGATATAGTACATAGACTTTGCCAACACTCGCGAGAACGAGCCGATGTTGCGTGAATCGTGTTGTTCGCGGCGTTAATGCAGAATTCACGTCGGCAGCTGCACACGACAATCTAGCTGCGTAGTTCGAGAGAACGTTAACTGGCCCATTGCGCGGCGCGTCGCGAATGCAAACGCGCTCGCCGAGAATTCTCGAACCGCGTTAAAGCACGCCGGAAGCCAGAGGAATGGGTCAACCGTAGCTAAACTTGAGAATTTCGACTACCGCTTCGCCTGAAAAAAATCGTTTGTTCTACGAAACGATCGCGAAAATTTTTGCGGAAAATCATACGCGATCGTCGACAAAAAACGTCACCGAATTTTATTAGTCTCTGGAAATTCCAGATTTTATTCCGCCAACGAAGAGAATCGTCTAACTAAATTACAGAAATGAAGGTAGAAAATTAGAAGTACGAATTAACAACCCCGAGGAACCATTCCATCGCGAATTTTTCCCGATAATTATTCGAAAAGTTTCGCGATGCCTTTATTATCATCGAAACGTGAAACGTCGAGGCGCACTGACCATCGAAAACGGCTAATTTCTAGATAAATGTGGTTTCGCTCGTAAAATTATAGGGGACGGTTGTTCAGTCAGTGACGTGTATTTTCTGGAACCGGTTTCCGGATACGATTCCAAGCCTTTTCGGTCCACCGAGGGTCGCGTATTACCGCGACTGAAACGAACGGCCATCGCGAGACCTCGATGTTTCCTCGCCTCACGAACGTTTTAGCATTGCTAACCTCGAATCTCTACGTTGATCGAAGTCTCGGTGCAGATCGAATAGGAAAATAACTACGACCTGTTAGATCCGCTACGTTTTTCCTTCTGTCTGACAAACCGTTACGAGGTCGTGCAATTGCGATTCGGTTTTATAGCTCGAATTTCAAGACTCGTCAGAGATATGTTCGTGTCACGTCGCTTGGAGGACGCGTTGCGGCCACTTTGCCGCGTCACAGTGACACTGGTATCGCTTAATGTCTTGATGCGACTGATGATTATACAGAACTGGTCTCTGTCGTGTTCGTCGTAGGAAAAGACGCGAAATCAAAGACTAGAGCGACTCGATGATAACGATGGAATTGAAGTAGGTGCGGTGCTCGTGTATTTAAAGTGGAGCACAGGCGCAAAAAGCGCCGTTGAGCAGGAAACGAACGATGGAATTATTGCGAGCGGAAACTGCTCTTCGAGGCCAAACCTCCAGAGGTCGGGTTCGCTCTGGAGCATACTTTAACGATACTTTACGATCCCCTTTCCGTTTCGTGATGGAACGTTTCGAAAACCACCGCGATAATTGTTCGGTTACCGGGAAGGAGAACAAGAAGAAACAGAGAATAACCGCGAGACTGAACTAAATCGATAGACTGTTCATCAACCGGTATAAATATTGTAACATTTATTTCTCTCCAGAGAGGAATGACCGTAAATGGCAGAGAAATGTAAACCAGTCTGGTGGAATTACCGGTTAAATTTCACAAAAGCCGCGTGTTCTCCATAGCCCGCGGCAGGTAGCGCGTCGAATTCCTTCGTGGCGAACAACGATGAAGGAACGCCAATAAACTACAATCCCGCAATAAATAACTAACCGACGATATAGTTGATTTCCGTGCAACTGCGTCGCGTTAACCAGCTTGGATCAGAGTTCGTTGAAACTATTCCCGGTACGGAAACCAAAAGGCAGAAAAGCGGCTAACCAACGACTTTCCCCGACAGTTGTTTGGAAATTTCCTGTAGAAACCGAACGGATGGTGCTCGATACACGCGGATACGTAAGGGCTGACGACCCGGTTGGAAATTGGGGTGCGTGTGCATACGGGGCAGAAACTCCTAAACTGCCTTAAATTCCTTGCCTTTGTCCCCTGTGTAGGCGGCTTTTCGAGTGGCTGTATTTTAACGCAGCATCGGCACAATAAGCCGGTCGACGAGCAGAGAGCCCAGAAAAATTGCATGACAAGCGAGGGAGATGCAAGGGATGAAAAATCGGAACGTCAGAGAGAAGGAGAGAGGATACGGTAAGACAAAGACGCAGCAGGCCAGCCACTAAGGATATATTCATGGTGTTCCGCCTTTTGTCCCCGTAATCATATTGTGCGCTTGGATTCTGTACCGAACGGAGCACCAGATGTGCGCCATTGCACAGCCAATGCAACGTAGCGTTCATCGGCTCTGCTAATTTCGCGAATACGACCAGAGAGCACGGGGGAACGTAGCTTTGTAATAGTAATCGCTATACAGCGTTCCGAATGAAGTTACATTTTTATTCGCGCTTACGTATGGAACAGCGTAGAATTAAATTTGAGGAGAATACATTGATGACAACAGGGGAAGAACATCTACCTATAAAATCGCTATACACCAGCGTCGTTTGTGAGATAGCAAGCGGCCTTTTATCGGTCGTTAATTCTCTCGTGTACGAAATAAAAATTCTATCCAATTTCATAAATCATTCTACATACGTAGTAGAGAAATACGGTAGAAGCCCTTCTGCTTCTATAATTTTCTATCATTCGTGTAGAACCTTCTTGGAAGTTTATACGGATAATTATTTGTAGATTAAAAGTGAAACCAGTTTCGAGGGCGAAATAGACGTACAGTATGCGGTACATAGACACGCGGTTGCGTGCAAAGGAACGCCTAGTTGATACGGCCCTGTGCACGCTAGCCGCGTGTACTCGCGGTATTTATCATTCGAACGTGACTTACCTTTACGGACGACGACGTAGAGAAGGAGGTAACAGCCTCTGCGACTCATCCTGATGCGTTTCCGGGAGAAAGGGCCGAGAACAGGGGTTTATTGGTCACGGATACGATCCAATGTGTGCAAGCTCGACGATATCTCGATCTACAAACACACGGTGACCATTGTTAGAGAAGAAAAAAGCATCGGCCATTGGAGCGCCAACAAGTCGAGAACAGACGAGATTATTCGCATTCGAGCGAACATTTCGCAATGATTTCACTTGCAAAAACGGCAACTTTGATCAAAAGCAGAATAGAGTCAAGGCTAATTCGAGGCAACGAGTGACTCCGTTGCACCAGTTAAATGGTTACACTGTTGGTTTTTTTATGGTTGGGATTCAAGTCAGACAGATCTTTTTCTAGATTGCCGAGAGGACTGCCACGTAACGGAAATACAGAATATTACCTTTTATGCGTCGAGATGTTGGTTGAGTCGCATTCGGAATGAAATTCACGCAAATTCACTGATCACAACCACGATGTTTCATCACGACGCGCGCACTTTAAGAAATCGTCGTTTTCACTAGTGGCCACCAGAGCGCCAATGTTGTTCTAGCCAATCAAATTGATTATATCATAGATGAAATCCGTTTCGGATAAATCAACCAATTAACGTCCTTTTTGTTTGACAATTTGAATTATCGTCGGGTGCCATCTTATTGTTGGTATTTCGTCTTTATTGACACGTCGCGGTATCGTTTGTGGCTAGAATAAAATTAAAATAAACGTGAATGTGTACTTGGAACTTTACAAACTTCGGTGATCTTCGTGCTAGTAATAAAATATCTTTTTTGAAGCTGAGAATACATGCAAGGTGTATTTCATTATGTGTAACGAATAACGTACGAACTTCACATTTTACACTGTACAACCATGGGTAAACCGTATAATGGCGAACATGTTATGCAACTGTGGATAAGCCGCGTCGAAGGGTAAGTCAATTCAATTTTTTACTATTACACGAAAAAGCAATCGTCCCAAAAAGTTTTCCTTTACGAAACGGAAGGATACTATTGTCCTTTTAAAACAGCACGAAAACAAGGGATTCGCTTCCATCTCAAAAGCTTCCTATCGTTCCAAAAATACCAACACCCGTCGTTTCCGGTGACCCGAAATGGCAAATCCATCTACCCTACACCACTAGAAATACCACGTTTATTTGCTTTTCTTTGAATGCTCGTCGAGTAGGCAGCTTCGCGGTAGCTTTCATTCCTAACCTCTAGGCGTTGCTCGATACTATCGAGAGGAACATAAATATTTAGCGTGTGCTCCACATGACCACAGCTCGAAGGGAAGAAAATTCTCGAGACTTCCCTATCGTATAACATGTAACCTTGAACTTTGCATTACCGGAATCATAGCATTAATCATCTCGCTGTGTCCATGCAAGAGGCCGTAATGACCGATCTGTTCAAGAAATTGCTTCGCGTGAAACTCAATTACAATGTTGATCGTACATATGAACGTATAGTTGGTTAAATTACATCTTCCAGAGCAGAGGGGAAAATGTTTTCACGTATCGTGTAGGCGAGAGTTATAACGAGAATATAATGCTCTTTACCGCTGTCGAGTCAGCTGGACGCTCGTTAGAATAGCATTTAAATAAGGACACGGGTCCCGCGGTGATCGGATATCGTGGTAATTGGTAGAAAAGCTTCGCTGCCTGACCCGGAAGCCGCGATCTCTTATCTTGCTCGTCTTGACATTTCGAACGCCCCGTAAGCAGAAAATGTTTTACGAAAAGAAATGCATACGCCGCGCTTTGAGAGGGCCGACATGACGACCATTGTTCCGTTTTGCACACTCGTTGCCTCAAGCTCCTCTATGGTCAGTCGAGTATAGTCAATCTGGAGTAGCCCGAGGCTACCGAATTACAATGGAGAAAGAACCGCCTTTCTCCGGCCGTAGTCGGCCACAAACAGACATCCAAGTCAGGCACAGGTGCATGCAGATAACCGAACCTGTACAATGTGCCTCACACAACCGCTAGAACTTATGTAGTTCCCCTTTTCCTCCAGCCACACACGTCGTTATCTTAAAAGCGTACTCGTACTCGTACGGCCAAACTTCCAGGAATCTAAGAAATTTCAAGCGGTAGAATATAGAACAAGTCGACAGGGTGTAAAACAGCGTTTCTTTTTTTTTTTTTTTTTCTTTGCGAATGAATCAACGCGTGCTCTCATACACGTGTTTACGGGGCAAACGTGGCATAAGTAGCGGTAACTTTACGGCAGGAAAATGTAATTAGGAAGTAACCCGGAGACATGAACGAATAACAAAGAATTAATAAATTCATCTAGCGCCCACCGGTGTATGGAGCCGTGCGGGGGAACAATAAACAGGAGCATATTTGCGCGGAAAAATATTTGCAATGTAAATTTCGCGTGCGCAACGCTGTCCGCGGTAATATAGCTAAAAAATACGAGCTACGAGAAAAGTTGGACTAACAAAACGTTATATCAGGCGTTTTTATTTTAAAGCAATACGCTGTAGGTGGTCGAGCGTTTTCCTCTTAGCAAAAAATCGTTCTGTTTGTGCATGTACGTATTGGAAATTATTAACAATCGGTCCGTATGCATTGAAAGACAAGTTCGTAATTATTTATGTGGGAAATATTGCGAACAAGCTGGGAAAATGCAATTCGATCAAATATGAAAAGTGTATTGGGAACGTCATTCTAAAAAAATAGCCAATCAAATAAATAAAGGACGAAACTCGACGAAATTTCACGTTTCCATTCTGGTGTATTTTGCATGAAACGTGTAATAAAATATTAACAGTTCGTCAACGATGACAGAGACGCATTGCACCGGCGACCGGTCTACTCAACGCAAGTATTCTGTATCGGTTGTACCATTAAGCAAATATGATTCACGGACGAAATGAAGTTAAACGCGGTTGACGAACAATGTTGAAAGGATAACAACCGACGTCTGCTTTGTCGTTCGAATAACAATGTCCCCTTGTAAAATCCTGGTTATGTGGATGCGACGAGGAACGAAAATAAACGAGACCGAGGAATGGAGATCCCGTGTCGAGCGGACGTTGAGATGTGTGCGATGGTTCGATGTATGAAGGTGGTAGCCATGGCTACCTGTCGCCGAGAAATTGCACGTTTATGCAGATGTTCCAGACACCGGAAAAAAGAGCGACGTGGAAAGGATGCCGCGAATCGGAATGCGGCATGGTTTTATCGATTCCTTCCGACACCCGACAATCGACCAGTCCTGTCATGTAAAATGAAAACCACCCGACACCGGGTGAGGCAGCAGTAAAATATTTCTTTGCCTTTTCGCGATGTCGAGGAACTCCTTTAAGTATGGATTTTAAAATATCTCTCGATACTTTTTGCTCTTTCGTGTCTTTCCTTTCTCTTCTTTCTTCTCCTTTTTTTTCCTTTTTTTTTTTTTTTTTTTTTTTGGAAAAAAGTTATCTAAACCGATAAAACTCAAGAGCTAATCGTAAAACAAGCACGGGTCTTTTTTTTTTATATAGAAGTGCTAGCGAATGTAGTACGAAAATAGCGTTTTGTTTTTCCTCTTTGTATACAAGTATAATTGACTCAAATTAACACAAACGAGTTGCTGGTATTGTTCGCCGATGCACGCCTACCGATTTGTTGTTCCGTGAAAAATTATCTGTTTAAAATAAAAAAAAAAAAAAAGCTGGAGGCAAAGGGAGAGAGAGAGAGAGAGAATGGTGAAGGATGAACAACGACAGGAACGAAGGGATGAGAAAATCAATCCACGAACGCGGCCGAATTGTCCTCTACCGAGCGTGATTAGCGCGCGGTTTAGCCCTTGGCATGGAACAGGCCGGATGAATCTCGCAACTAAAACACCCCCGACGTAACGAGCATTTATTTTTATTCGCCGTGACTAAGCGCAATGCACCAGAAATACGTGCATTCTGTATGAATATTTACATTCCGCCGCCCCGTATAAATAGTACTCGGCGGAAAAAATGGGTTAAAACGGGAACACACCTCCCCGCCATAGATATCAACCGGAAGCGTCCACAAATTCCCTCTCCGTGTTCCGCATTGCGTATAATTCTTATGGAGCCTAACAGGCCAAATCGTATATTCCTGCCTAGATCGGTGAATTTCGACGTGTTCACATTGAGAACACCCTACTAATGGTTTAACACTGGTTTTCATTGCTCGGATGAACTTTGATCCCTTAGGGTTTGTTTCCTCTGAAAACGATACCGTTCGTTAGAACGTTCATAGTATAGAGATCGATCGATGCCTACTTTGTATTTGTTGTAATTTTGCAATGACTGCTGAGATTTCTTCAACTCGTCTATTACGTATTTTGTATCCTCTTCTTCCATTTGGGAATTTATACTGTCGCCGTACGTGCTGACGCATATCATCGTATGGGACTCGTTCTTTTCGGATCTCAGACTAGCCTAAATAGGAAATTCATCGTGTACAAGGGAGAGGCAGGATTTTATGAAATATATTTCTATTACGTTCGATTGATCCGAGTTAGTAGGTTGATCAGAATATTCAGGTTTCTTGCAAGATAAATAGACCATCCCAAAGGGATAGATAAAGAAAAATGTCAGGTTCAGAAAAAATTCTGCCGCCCTATGGAGGAACATGTCGCGTTAGAATCTAATTTCCAAACGTGAGAAGTCTTTGAATTAAATTTAGGCTTCTTTGACTCACCTATTGCAAATCCTCACAGACTTTCGACCAGTGTCTGGATGCACAGGTTGCCTATATCGATTAAACACGACGCTCTTTGATTTTAAATCTTCTTCCAAATATTTTCTCATCTTGTGTGTCTCTAATAGAGTGTCCAATCCCCAACGACTTACTACCGGTATGCATATGCCGATGATCCACTTAAAGAAACCTGATGAAAATTCTCGTTTGACTTTTGCAATCGAAAGATCGGATTAATCTTTTATAGTACCCAGTAACAGCAAAAGTAGTAGCAAAACGATCGAGACCAAGCAAACGAGCGTAATAACGTCAGGCCAAATTGAAGAAGGCTCGACTTCGCTGTGCGTTCGGTTTCGACTTCCGATAAAAAGTGGGCTTGGAAAGCCAGTGGTTTGATAATGTTTCTTTGACAACACAGGCCGACGATCTTTTTCGTCGTGGGCGTCGGACAAGCACGAGCATTCGCAGTGTCCCACGCAAGAGCAACGATCCATTTTTCGTACTTTTATCTGCCTCCGTGCTACTGGCTCGTCGTAAACATTCAAGAGTGTTACTGAAGATGAAAAAAGAACGATTAAAGGAAAAAGAAGGAGTAGATCTCTTTTCGCGATGATTTATCCATTTTGAACGAAAAAGATAATAAACCGTTGGAAAATTTCATTGACTAAGTCACGACATTTACCGGAGCAAGAGAATTCATTTAAGGAGAGTCTGCCGGTGAGACTCAGAGCTACTTTACGATCACGATGGGACGAGATTGTCTTTGTCGCGCTCTCGGCGTTCAACCATGATACCGGAACTCCTTGTGGACAATCCGTAATCCGTACTCGATAAGAGAACGAATAGGAGCCTTTGTTACTAATCAGCATCGTTATCACTGTGTAATTAATTGCGGTATTATCTACATGGACCTCGGCGAGTTGGACAGACGAGCTGAAATTTAATGAAAATTGTCTTCACCTTCATTAACCATGAAAATTAGTTTACTCGCGCTAAGCTCGACATATCTTAAAGGTAATGTAGCATGTGATACGACAGAGAATGGAGGCTATTGTCGTTCCGATAAAATCTACGTCCAAGTAGAAATGTTTCTGGGTCGCGTTCAACGGAACGATTCGATCATTTTTTAAAAAGTACTCGGGCAATAGGTGGCCAAAATTTCAGTGGAAACATGTCCTAAAAACGATCATCGCCTCTGCAACTCACCCGATTTTGGGAAGGGCATTGTAGTCGTCCTTGAGTTCGATGTCGATCACAGACACGTGCAGCGAATGGTACTCCAGAGCGAGGAACTCGTGGCTTCCGGTTCCGTTCACGTTGTATTTGATGGCTTCTCTCGGCACCCGAGCAAAATTGCTCAAGAAGTAGCAACCAGCCCGCCCAGACTCCCGTGCTTCCTACCAGCACGTGACATTAGATCGAACGTGTACCTTTCGATAACACCCGACAGTTTACGGAAATGTTCCGGCACCTCGGGAAATATTCGACCCACCCTTCCGTCTCTGATCCGTTAATAAACGAGGCCGCTTATATTCCTCGAAATCCATCGTAATGCATACGTTTGAAAAATCTATGTATGTCTCGTTAGTTCCGTTATAGCTTAAAAAACAATTTCGTGTGTAATACGTAACCGTATCGGCCGAAATGTTTCGCGTAACGCGGATAGTCGCATAACGTTTCACGTGCAATAATACGAACCATGTTTATTTAGATGAAATTACGCGTACTTGGTATGCTCAGTTGCTACAATGAATTCACTCACGTACTGTCTCGCAGCTCATATAGTGTTTTATGAACGAACGCATTAAATTCGTGCATAATAAATTACGTTAGCGTAGCAAATAATACGGTCTAAACTCCCCCTTGCACGACATAGTAAAGTATATAACAGCGCACGTGAATTAGTAATTAGAAACAGTGCTGGTTAGGTCCATTTCTCTTTTTGAATTCTATAACAGTTTAGTTATTCAACAATATTTGGATAGGACTGAAATAATAGGTACCCGGAGCATTCCAGTTTTCGGTATTTTAATAAACCGGATGTGATGTATGTGTGTCACTTGTTAGTTATCCAATCGAATATTTCGGAGGTATTACATACAAGAAACCAAGAATACGTAACGCTTGGGTATCTGTAAAATTGATATGGTAACTCTTTCCGTGACAAGCAACTAGGGGCTAAAATTATTGGTAGAAAATAAAACGACAGTGGACAGGTTAATATTAATATTGCTTGGTTTATTGCGCTTGTCATACGTACGATGTCGTGTCTCCAGTAGTCCAATGGCTGATTTTTCAAACAGGTTCCACTGACACGTTCACACCGACCCGGTTGAGCAACGAATGCAGTGAATCCCACACCAGCTTTATCACACTCGTTTGCATCCTCGTTGATCTTGTCTGCCTGCACCACTAGGTACTCGTTTGACCATCCTGCACAATTTAACCAGGACTTTCTCTCGTACATTCTAATAACTAACCTGTTCGGTCTTTTTACGGTATTATTTTCAAAACCTTCAGCTTCTGAATACTTTGATCTTTTGCCAGAAAGCTTGGACGGTACCAGCAAGCGATCTCTCGTGGGATTCAAATTGTATTCGATCTTCGAAGTCGCTCTCACATCGTTATAGGTAAAAGTCACTGTATTCTCTTTATTTCGATAGTATTTCTCGAAGGTACCCAATCTGATGAGATAAACGTCCTGTGTAGCGTGAATTTAATGACACCAATATCTCAGACGTACTTTGTCTCATTGTCGTTGATTAAATTTACCTTATGATCGAACCATTTGTCAAGTCTTTCCACAAAATCGATCCATCAGACATGGCACGTTTCATGTAAATTTGAAGATGTATCTTATGGACTACTATAGGTTCCTCTAACTGATACACCGAGTACCTGAAAAATTGATCACGTCGTTTTACTCTTTTATTCCGACGGGAAGAGACTAGGCGTCGAGGAAGAAAGAACATTTTGAAACGAACCATAGATCACTGAAACGTAGACAGTGGGCGGATTCTAAATATTTTAATGGATCTACGTTAGGGGGATGTCTGTGATCCGAGCAATCCTGGCCGCCCCGAATTTGCGGTTCTTTCAACCCATTTTCGCCAGACGATTTTCTTGTAGATTCCGTGTTTTTCGTCCCTCCTTCCTCCGCTGAAAATTCATCATGATTCCTCCATTCGATTCTATAATCTACGTTCGAAGGCTGAATCTGCTCCTCTTCCGATAGCATAAGTAAATTCCTCTTGAAAGGCCACTTGCTCTTCGTTTTTTTCCTATTCCTTTTGTTCTTCTCCCTCTTTCCCTTCTTCGCCTTCCTCTTTCGCTTTCCTCGACGTTTCTTTTTCGGATGCTTCGCATCCTTCTTTTTGCCACGATTCCCATGTTCCCGTTTCTGATTTGCCGAACGTGCATTACGTACAGCCGTATCCCTTTTTTCCTTTACACCCGATTTATTTCCGCAAACATCGTTGTCCTTTCTCGACGTCTTTTTCCCCTTCTCGAGATTCGATTCGAGGAATTGGTCATCGACGTTCTTGCCCACGTTCTGCGGCAAAGATTCCTCCTTCGTTGGTGTTTCTTCTTGTATATTGGCCAAGTCGGCCGAGTTCTTATCAACCTCCAAATTCGTCTCGAATTCCTGTTCATTCGACCGATCTTCCGCGAGAAGAGCATCCGCTGTACTCAAATCGTCCTTTTTATTGTCTAACAAGCTTCGATCATTCAGTTTGTCAGAACGTTTGAACGGTACCTCGCGTTTCAGGTCATCGCCTCTTATTACAGAATCGATTATTTCCTTTATTAAGTTACGATTCTCTCCCCTCGAGTTCTCTTCGACCTCAGAGTATTCCGACTCCTCGTTATCCTCCGAAGATCGTGTACTGTCTTTGATGCGAGTTCCTTCTCCCATCACTACCACCGTCTCGGTGGTCCCTGTTCCTTGCTTGCTGTCCGGGGCCGAGAATTCTTTCAAACTCCAAAACGTACGGTTGTCAGGGACTATGATAAACTTCTTCAAATGTATCAAAGTACGACCAGTCGTGTTGCTCGAATTCCCCGTATCGGCCACCAGTTTCTCCAACTTCCTCACGAAGTCCGAAATCGCCAACATATTCTTCTTCTCGATCGACTCCTTGCTATCTTCGTTGGCAACTATACCTCCGGGTAAATTCGGCGAAGCCTGAAGCGCTGTTTCCGCCTCTAATTTCGATTTTGGATAGGACATCTGCGCCTCTGCAACGGTTTCGTTGGAACTAGCGAGCTTCGTTGTCGTTGCCGCCGTTGTCGTCGTCGTTATCGTTGCCGATTCCGCTGCTATCACTATCGCTGGTTTTGGATAGGACATCTGCGCCTGTATCACTGTTTCGTTGAAACTAGAAATTATCGTTGTCGTTTCTATGGCTGGTGACGTCACTGCCGGCTTTGGCGTTTCTGTCTCTGGCTCTGTCGTATTCGAAGAATCTTCGATTTTAAGATCGTTGATACTGAGAACCGTATTTTTCACCATGGATCCTTGATATTTGCCAGGAACGATGGTAGTCTCGACTAAACCAAACTTCAGCGTGGTACTATTCAGTACGTAACAGCCAACTTTCTCTACATCCGCAGCAGCGTCCACATCGCCATTTTCGAAATTATTTTCCGGCAAATTAGACTGGTCTAAGGAAACCTGAGGCGAATCGTCGAGCAATTCATCGCTTATCTTCTTCGAATTGGCCCCGTTCGAAGTCAAGGAGACTCGACTTCGATCTTCCACGTTCAAAGACTCGTCTTGGTCAGCGTCAGGAAGCTTCTCGCGTTCCTCCACTTCGGTTTCCTTTGGAACGCACGTGGCTGATGCAAAGGACTCGGAATTCTTCTTCAAACGTTTAAGACTTCTCTTCCAGCTGCCGTTAACCTGCAACGATTGCTTTGACGATGTCGAGTCTTGTTTCGTTGGATTTTCCCTGGGTTCGATGGATTTCTTTTGCAAGTGAATCAGTCTTTTTCGGGGATCGTTTCTGTATCTGCCTGCATTTCGATTTCTAGCGCGCATCGTATCGAGAAAGTATTCCCTGGCTATCGATCGATCGTCGACCTGATCAAGAGGAGCGTTCAGAGACGATTCGACGTCAAAACCGTCCGGCAAAAAATTAGCATTGTCTGTTCCATCGGAAGCGAGTGTGTCCGACGCGTCAATAAAAGAATTCGCTGACTCTAATGGAAATCGATTGCCGTAGCTATTCGCTTTTCCATCGTAGATAAAGTCTTTCCTGAAAAATTCGGGCTCTGCGTTGAAACTGATGGACACCGGCCGACCGTACGCGTCGCTCTCCAAATGAATTTTTCCAGTAAATGAAATTTCGAAATCTTTCCCATGTCCGTCCTCCTCGTTTTGAGCTTCGCCATTTTCCAAATTTTCTTCTGCCATGGATCTCATCTGACCCTCGGTTCTTAGATCTTTCGGATATCTATCGAATTCGTTGAACAAACTGGAGCTGTCGCTCGCCTGATTGTAATAATTATCGTTCTGCACATCCTCGGAAATCTTCGAATCGTCGTCCGTTTCTTTTTCCAGAAGATCCTCCGATGCTGGATCTGAATCGTAATTTACACCTGCAGAACCTTCCACAGTGTTATCGTCGTCAGTCTGTTTCTCCTCCAACAGTGTCCTGTCGTTTTCATCCATCTGTTCTCCGGGTAAGAAATAATCGTAATCAGCCGACGACTCCTGCGAAGAAGGCAGCAATTGCTCCTTGTCGCCACTTTTATTTTTCTTCTCTCGTTTCAACGCGGACCTCGTGGCGTCTCGTTTCTTCGACTTCTTATGGTCTTTATCGCGAACCGACTTTAAACGTTTCCGGTGTTCAGACGCACCCTCCTCGTACTCGATATCCGAATTATCACTCTTGATAAAATTGTCTTCGTCCTCCCGGATCTTCTTCTGATCCTTGTTGGTTCTGTGGCCAGCCTTGCTCTTCTCATTCTTCAGCCCCTGAACGGATAGCAAACGTCTGCCTCTTCGATTCGTTTCCGCCTCGCAAACGACGTTCTTTGTTCCACGATTCCCAACACGGTGGGCTCTGCCTTTCATGCAAGGCTGCAGGATCCTTCCTAGAAAGCCATCCGTTGCTGGATTCGGAGAAGCTTCCCCCAAGCTGTCTTCGTTCCTCGCGTTTTTATTCTTGCGCTGGCTGGAACTTTTACTGGAAAAAACACGGTCGTTGTTACTCTCCTGCTTGACGGTATACTCCGGTGATTCAGTCGTGACGAACCATGGATGATGGATCCATTTGATATCGGACGAATCAGCAATTTCGCTATCAGACGCAGGTTCCCTGTTTCTCCTTACGTCTCTAGAATCGTCCAGATTCTCGTTTACAATTTTCACTTCATTTTGTCCAGTTCGCGGATACTTCTTCGAGGACAGCCTATCTCTTATTCTGTTTTTCGCTTCACCCGGATCTTCGACATGCACCTGTACGTAATTTCGCTGTTCACGAGAGAAGCTGCTAGTCACGCCCAACCTTCCCTTCACGACTTTCATGTTGGCCGCCTTGAATGAAAATTTCATCGCGGAGTCCGCTCGCGTCGATCGCTTTTTCTCGCCGTGATCGATCGGATTATCTTTGGACACGCTTCCATCGAGCTTGTCCGTCTCGCGAAACGCCTCTAAGTCCTGCTTTTTAATCATCGGAGCCGTAGTGCGTTTTACTTTCTTCTTGCGACCGTTTATCCACTTCTTTCTCATCTTGGACGATTTCACGTTTCGGGAGATCGATTCCAGATCGACGAATCCCGCTTGAGGTGTCGGCACAGAGATCATTGGCGTCTCGTCGGGGAAGGTTACTCCCTCGATGGAGACCTCGTTATGAAACTCAGCGCCTCCGGGAAAAGTTCGGGCCGCGCTTTCCGTGGGTTTGACCACAGGTCGAAATGTTTGGTCCGTGATCTTGGTCGTCTCGACTGAACTGGTCGTTTCTTCGGTCGTATTTGTCGTCGTCGACTCTTCCAGCATGATCGTCGTGCTCTCATTGACCGTCGATGTCCTGTTAATCGTTGGCCTCAGCTGTTGAAATGCCTTTTCAATGTTTTTTTTTAGACCACCCAATCTGTCGATTAATTTTGGAGACTTGGTGGCAGATTCTAGAGTCTCCGTAGAGATTGTACTTCGTAAAGATTCGGTAAGTGAGTCCGTAGCAATTTTGAAAAGGTCTACCACGATCAACGCTCGCGTCAAGTCAGACGTTTCGCTTGTAAATGACGTAGGATTCAATAGCATATCGTCGTCGTTAGACTCAATATTGTCAACGTACTCTGGCGCGAACATGTTCGGTGCAACTTGATTCTGTTCCTTCATCGTGGATGAGCCCATCGGTGGCGGGATCACAAGCTCGGGACTGGAAGTCGAACTCTTGTAATTGTCGAGCAACTGGTCAGGATTGTTTGCTAACAGATTATCCTTTTGATTTGCGAGTACTAGTTCGTCTGGTGCTTCGTCTTGAGAACCTACGTAAGAACCCTGATTCGCGTCAAGTTTATCGTCATAAGAAGAAGCCTTTCTGCTCAATTCGTCCATTTTTTCATTCAGGATAGCTTGTACAATCCCCTTTTCATCGAGAGTTTGGTCAATTTGTAGAGGCGACGGAGCATTTTTACTTTTATCGAGGTCATCTATTCTTTCATTGAGAATTATAGCCTCCGTTCCATCGGCAATTTCGTCAATTTGTTGATACGGAAGCGCATCGTCTACCTTTTCAATTTTATTTCCCTGCCCTCCAACGTCGCTTTCAACCACCTCTTTCTCACGCACGGGATTAACGCTCATCGTAGCGCCTTTTTTCTCTCCCAGAATTGGTTTCGATCCCATCGTATCCTCTTTAAGAACGTCGCTTATGCGACTGAATTTGTCCTCGATCTGTTTATCCACGCTATCCTGCTGACCAGTTTCGTCCCACGAAAACGAGTCGTCGCCCATCTTGTTCCCTTCTTTGCCCTTTCCATTTGTTATTTCTGACTTTCCATCGGTGGCCAATTTATCCGACCTTGATTTCCCGTCCGTGTCTCCCTTCAGGTCCCGGGCAACGTCTATATAGACTCGTACAACGTGACCGGGTTTCCGATTCGCCGTCACGAGTTCTTTGTCATCATCGGCCTTCTTGCTTCTCTTTCGTCGACCTCGGCTCCGGGACAAGTCATTGAATCCCTTCGATCTGTAGCGCGCCGACCGCGAGTTTTTCCAATTTCGAAGCTGTCTGCGCGATCGTCGGAAATTTGTCTTGCTCCCATAACCCGTAACATCCTGTTTCTTCAGCTTTTTTCCTTCCCGATGGCCGTAGCTGTTTCTGCACGATAAGTCCTTCAAGGTTCTCTTCTGCGGAGTGTAATTTTTTATCCTTTCCTCTTTCGGATGCTTCTTTTCACGCGTGGAAAAATCGTCCTTTCGCAAGGTGTTTCCTCCTTTCGCGACCGCGTTCGAAGCCAGCTTTCGCCTGTCTCCAGCAAAAGTTTCGCCGCAACTTGCGTCCTTCTTGTTACCGTTAGATTGAAAGGATCCGGACCTCTCTCGTTTCTTGTTAAAAGTCCCGAGTCTGGTCTCTCGCGACGCGGATGTATTTCCCATTACTCTATTTAAATTACCCTTCCCGATTTGCTTCGTTCGAGCTGGCCACGCCACAGGAGACCCATTGCTATTCAATACACCTGTCGACAAATTTTTTAAAGGCTCGTTTAAATGCATAGAAGGTCGAATCACGAGCGAATCGATTGTCGACGTAACGGGAAACATTTTGTTCCTCTTCTTGCCCGACTTCAGAGGCGGACCTTTATTTCCATAGGAGGATTCTGCTCGGCATTTCTTTCGTCCAGTCTTCTCAACGTCCTTCCCGCCATTAAGCTCCATCGACTGCATTTCCGACAGCAAATTTTTTCTCCGCTCGTGCTTCGTCGAAAGGCGAAATTGTGATCCCGAACAAGCTTCGTCGTGTATCGAGTTCACACATTTATTTGGCTCGCTCACCAATGGATTTTTCGAACGTTCCCCTTCCTCTCGCGATAGCTTTTTGGCTTCCGCCTTCGAGCTGATCGAGTGGAATTCGCGATTGCTCGCTCCCTTTCCATCGCGCGAATCCTCGCACCGACTCCTTCTATCTTCGCTCGTGGATTCTGAATTTTTTATACCTGTCGTCGATCCACCGCCTTTCAAATTTCGCTCGCCCGCTACTCTTTCGCTTTTCGCCTCGAAGACCACGTTCGTCTGCGTCGACGCTCTATCTCGTTCAACGTCGACGCTCGACGCTACTTTATCTCTGCTTGGCGGCCTTCCAGCCTCCATTTCCGGAGACAGGAACGAGCTCCACGTCGACGAAACTTCGCCTTGCTTTCCTTTGTATCTTTCTCTTGCAATCGACTTGGTCGCGCCAGAGTTCAAAGCCTCGTTCTTCCTCGACTCTTGCGACTCCTCGCGATTCTCTGCTCCTTTATTTACGCACGGCTCTTTCGATGAAACTTGATCGGATTTATGACAAGTTTCAGAAACGTAAGGTTTGGATATCTGGTTGCCAAACAGATTCGCGCGTAGCGTGGCCGATTTCTTCCCGGACCGAGCTGCGTCCCCTTTGGCCTGGCTTCGTGCCATCGAATTATCGGTCGAGCTCGAGCACTTGCTTCCCGTCCGTAACCTGTTGCAAGGTTTGCTTATAGTATGGTTGTAGTTTGACTTGGCCTTGCCATCCGAACTTTTGTTCCAGCCTCCGTACCGACGTCTGCCGCTTGCCTCCGAGTCGCAGGAACAACAGAAACCCTGCAATCGTTTCGTGTCGTTAGTAACGATCGTTGAATGTTCCTTGAAGAAAACAAGTCCCATCTTCCGTCTGCACCTTTACATTTAGTCATACATTTAGTGCATTTAGTGTAGGATATGTTTTTCCGATCTCAAGAGAAATTCTGAAATTTTCTAAGCGAAATAATGCTCTCAGATTGCCGATTCGAAGTGTAGTCGACAGTGGCAACGAACAATTTTATTTTCGAATACAGCGAGAACGAGTTTACCAATGGAGTTTACCTGACTAAATGGGACAGGTTTTCCACGCATGAAGCTTCGACCACAAGTTGGCTGCTCGGAATCTACGTCGCACCCCGTGTAATTCGGGCTCCGGTTGTTGATCACTTCTTCTCTCGCCTCTGCGTTAACAACCTTGTTCAAAGTCGCGCGATCAATACGACTGTCCGCGAGATCTTGCCGACTACTCTGCTGGTACCTCTACCAACAATGGGTAAAAGTCTGCGTAGAACGTTATCAAAGTATCGTTTATCATAACCCGATAACAAAGCGACAAGTTCTTCGCGCGACGCGATAAATTACCAGCAGAGTGATCAGCTACGTAAGCTACGTTATCTTTTCGTGGAAAATTAGGCTGCTCGACTCTCCTGATACTCACACTTTGGAATTTCAAGCCGTACAATTGTAACACGGTTTCTTGACGAACTTTGATCACGTAGGGATTTTGCAGTGGTATTTTTTTCATCGTTATGGGGTCCAGCACGTGATCGATTACTATGAATTTCTCTTCGATTTCAGTCTGATAACAGTATTCCGTTATTACGAACTGTTGATACGTAGTTTTAATATCGTTTAGATGTTTCAATTTTTTTAGAATACAATAGTAAAGAGAAGAAAGTTCTATTAAAGATTCGGTTTTAATTTACAACACCTTGCCGATATTGTTGAATCTCAAGCTGATAAGGATGTTCCTCGTGCAGTTTCTTATCGTCCCTGGATCCTGTTCCTCGTCGTACCTACGTTTCCGACGAACGTGAAAATCGTCCCCTACCGTTCTACGAACGAAAAGCAAGAATCGATTCTGCCAGTCGCTTGAAATCGATCCAACACTACTCTAATTATTCTATACTCTATCCTTTCCATTCCGATAACTATATTACGCAACATTGACGTTAATTATGCAAAAGTCAAGCGAAAACGTATTGTACTTCTGCTGTGTAAATGCGGAGCAACGTGAAACCGCGGCCCTGATCTCGATCGGCGGTCGATTCCATTCCTCCGAATCTTCGCGAATGTGTTCGCGATCTTCGAACCGAGACGGGCAGTCAGGATTTCTTGAGGGGTGAAACCGTGGAACGTATTCGAATTGCGACACATAGGAGGAGCGGGTCGTGCTCATTCTGGGATAAGAGACGAGTGTCATCTGCACAGATCGATCGCGAAGTGAATAACGGAATTTCCCGGACGAGGCTTCGGTTATCTATTCTGGAAAGTGTATTCGACAGTCGTCGACGCGTTCATCGGGTTACCCAAAGGATCAGGAGATGCCAGACAGCCAGTGACATGTTAGATTATCTGCCAGGGAACTCATCCTCGGCTACAGGCGCGCAGCCTCAAATTTCTCGTCATGTAAGAATTTTCCACGCATGCAAGGATGAAACTGGATTGAAATTTCTTTCTACCTTTTTTTTCTTTCTTTCCAACAGCGATAACTCCTGACAGTTTTCGATCGGGATCGATTATGTTCTTCTTGGACGTTCCGTGGGGTTAGAAGCAGAGGAACGTCGAGACACTCGTCTGTTTCCCGATCGATAGGGAAATCGAACGTTAACGCCACTTTCTTCTATATTCAGGAAATTATTATACTTGTCCGTTAAAATCTCAGTTGTATATAAACCATATTTATTTGCCATATGAGCTATCAGCCATTTACATTTACAACGGTGTTTGAATAACGTGACTTTATGCTTTCGATTGGACGAGGGACATCCGAGCGCCGTCGATGACAGCTATTCTTCCTCTCAGGATCCATTAAACATCGTTGAACCGATAGAATCTTTCCTACGGTCAAGATCATCGAGAACACGCGCGTCGAACTGTCCCTCGAGTTGCTTAAGTACTGCTTAAGAATATCACAGATCGCGATTCTTGCGTAAACGCACTAAAATTGTAACAACCTTCGCTAGCCGTCGGTTCGCGACAATCGGGTCTCCTTTTTGGAAATCCATTTCGCGCCGCGATTGGTTCTTTTCGCTCGAATGCGAACCATTGCGTCTCCGTTTCGACGACCAAGGAGAATTACGAGCACCACGACGAACAGCTCACCAATTTCTGTTTCACGAGCTCGCTGATAAATCCAAGTCGCTCGGAAACGATCGCTCGACGAGAGTAAACGAAACTTGTGTACGAGTATTTTGTGCAAGGAACGTTTAGAAAGGGAAACGTGAAACGCGCGACGTTTCTCGAATTGCAAACGAATCGTTGCAAGTTCGTGGATATCTCTTACTTCTAAGGTGTTAATAGAAAGATCTCATCGAGATTCGTAGGGATCGAAATGTGTAAGGTAAGAATATCGAAACGAAGAGCGGAGTTTGGTGTGCAGATGCTGTCGATTCGCCGAGGAAAGAGTGAGCTGCTCGTCCGGAGCGACTAGACTCAACTGAAACTCGAATTTCCATGGAGAACCGAGCGAAACGGTGTCACGAATAAAAAGCGAAGCGTTGATCGAAATTTTTGTCCGTACGGAGAAAAACCGAACGAAACAGGTGAATAGAAGCGCGCGCTAACCAGTTTGGTCTCTCTAAGCCTTCGTGGAACCAGCGTAAGGCGATCTATCCGCGACAATCGCTACAGATTTTCGAACGAATCTATTTTTCAAACGATACAACACGGACAGCTGCTTTACGCCAAGTTCATTTACGTTAAGTTAACTAAACTAAACCGAAAAGGATCAGAGGATACGTTATTTACAGACTTTACAGACTAACAAGAGCGAAGACAATCGGTGCGCGAGAAACTAAACGATTCGCTTCGTAAAGTTCGTTTTCAGTTCGCGTTCGCTAAGCCGTTTACACGAAACGGTCTGATCGACGAGATTTCTCTCTCGAAGTGCTTCGACTTCCATCGAGGCCTAGCCTCGCGTAATCTTCAACTATACTCGTTACTCGAGAGATTCTAGAAATTGCTCGTTAGCCTTCTTACTCGATTTCTAAGTCGAATAGAGACGCGAATCGGAGATATAGCTCGCCTTTCCTACAAAGTTGCGCGTTGATCACGCGTTCACGCGACTACAACGTGGCCGTATACTTTTATTCTTGCCTATCGAGAAACTCTCGTCCCGCTAATATACGACGTCCTTTGCTAATTCCATTAGCAAACTTACCGGTTCTCTACTCGCCTTGTCGCAAACTGAACGATCGAAGCGCTTTTTGTAAATTTACTTATTCTGCGTGTGTGTACGTGTACGTCTTTATTAGTTTCCTTTTTATTCGTATTTTCCTCGTGTGTATCACGCTCTCGTCCGTTCCGCCGTACAATTTATTGCTTTCGCTATAATAAATCTAAGGTCCTCTAAAGCGTCGTAAGGAGAGATATTAACATTAATGGCGCGTTTAAACGAGATTACTTCGACGAGCGTACCGAAGATCGACGTCTCCTCGGTTCGCCGTTCTTTAGACTCTGAAAACGCTGTAACAAGCTTATCTATCGATCGATCCTCCGTCATCGCGAATCGCACCTTCCTAGCGCGATACTCGTCCATCTCTCCATGCATCCTTCCACTTCGACTCTTCGGTTTTCCGGATAGAATTCCTGCGAAATATCGACCCACGTAGTTGGCGATCAAACGCTGTCGAATACAAAGATACGATCTTGCAAGTATCGGTATTTACCTGAACCGATTCCCTCCGACGTAAGATCGCTCGACAATTGCTGAAAAAATGATTAGCCCTTGTCGCTTAGAGTGTGTCGAACCACAGCACGCCATTTGCCGTATCGAATCCCAACGATCGAGTATGTCGTAGATGAAATCTGTCGGTGAACGATTGTCCAAGCCTGATCATCACCATGTGGTACATTTGTTAGGGGGGTTCATTTTGGTTCCGATCGGGCAACGGAACGCATCCGCGAACGCTTGAGAGTTCATCATTATACCGTTGACTCTAAACACATTTTAATGGGTCGCATTTATTTCTCAGTAACGTTGAATTCTTCGAGGTACGACTGAAGAGAAACAAGCTGGCTACCTTTCAGGCTGAGGTGTGTGGTAATCGAGCTCAACGGAAAGAATGTAGGCCTCGGCAGTCATATTGGAACAGTAAGTCTGCAATACAATTCGGAAATAAGATTAGATTCCTACGATCGTCCCTCCTACGTACTTAAAATTACACTAATTTCTATACGTCTATGAGAATCTGGAAGATGCAAAGACGCACGAAATTCAGCACGCAAAAATATATAGAATGTGTAGAAGGTATAATATTTGTCGCAATATATATGCCTATTTACTATTTACTTTTTACTATTGTCTGGACTCTATTCTTCGAATTGTATTCGTAAAGATACGAATTCGCGTCGAACTCGTAGAGCGAGGGCGAAAATCTTAAAACGTGGCGTTATATGTTTCGGTTTATACCTTTCGGCGTCGTATGTTTACCTGGGCGGCGCTTATGAAGAAAAGCTGGCTCGGTCGAAGTCCCTCCAATCCGGGAAGACTTCGATCCTTCCCGTTCGTCAGGGTGTGCCAGGTTTTATAAGAAATTTGCAAGGCTCCGATATCAGCGACATTCTCGTTCCTCGTCACGTTCCAATCGAACTGAAATCCAACTTTCGATATACTTGGTCGAAGAAGATAGGCGAAAAAGATATTCTCTACCTGTACAGCAACGTCGTTCCCATAAAACTGAACCTTCCTCCAGAAGCTTCTAGCGTAAAGCCTCGCGACGCATTCGATCCTCGCTTCCAACCTCTTCCAAGACTCTGGCGTGATCCAGAGCCACTGATCGACGTTCATGTCGGGATCCAATGGCAGTCGACGTCGATGGAGGTCGAAAGCGTGGAGAATCTCGTGACCGATCACCGATCCTAGAGTCGCGTGCGCTGCATACGCTGGTCCAGCGTCCCAGGACCACGACCAAGCTGTCATCATCGCCAGTGGAATGCCTGAAATCGATGAATTCCCTCGTGGCTATTCTTAGGGCAAGCTTATAAAATGTTCAGAGATCCATTTTACCTATTGTGTTCGTCGAAGATTCGTAGTAAGCGGATACGCTATAGGGATGGCGTCGTCTGCAAAGATAAAATTAATTTTATCCCATTCTGTTATCGATGGGTTTGTAGCAATAAGGAGACAGCTCCGATATCCAAAATCGTATTTATCGGAAAAGAAAGAGAGAGAGAGAGAGACGTGGGTTTCTCGTTCAAGAATGTCAAGATTTAGTACTACGAATATTAGCTGACTACGATGAACTCACAGTACGTTGCAAAGCGACTCGAATTCGATCGATCACGAGTTAGTTGGTTTTTGTCGCGTTAGATCGCTAAGAAATTGGAGTAATCGCTTGTATTTTCGATCGTATCGTTACGATGTTCGAAGTAAGGAAATGCTCACTTTTCGGTGACGTTCCTCCGCAAAACCTTGTCGTCCACGGTGCGAACCTGCCGAAATCGTTTCAACACGGTGTGGAAGAAATCTGCCGGATCGATCTCCACCTAGCGGAAGTGATAGATGGCAGTCACGAATAGCTGACGGAAGTATCGCTAGGAATACGCGCGCGTCGCATGCAAAGAAGCACGAGGAAGGCCTCACCTCGGCCATTTCGCGGGCCAGCAGGCTCTCATTGTGGAAACCAGGCCACACGTGAAATCTTCCCCGCAACGAGTTCAGCTTCAACAACGCCTGCGTCCTTGTCTCCTCGTCTAGCCAAGATTTCACCAAAATGCGCTCAGCTACTGTCTCTTTCACGCGTTCGAACAGCCCTCCCACCTGTTCGCGACACGATGCAATTTGTATAGCAACGTTCTCACGAAGACAAAGGGAATGGAAGAGAGCAAGAGTGTGTATGTGTGTGTGTGAGAGAGAGAGGCAGAACAACGAGAGTAGAATGAGAAAGAGACACTATTTTTCATCGCCTTACCCTGTTAGCTAGGTTTTCTAAATACTGCGGCGTGTACTGCTGCACATACGCAGCACCCACGATTTCGCTGAAGACATCCTTCGTCAGCTTGAAACAGGACAGCTCCCAGTCCTTGCTCCCGGTCACGTTCACGATGTCGTGGAGGGTGTCCGTCGCGTACAACAGCAACAGTCCATTGTGAATAATCCTTCGTAAGGATACGCACTTGTAAGTATTCTTTGCGCGTCTAAAACATCGCTTTCGATCTTCCTTATCTCGATCCACGACTTCGAACATAGCTATAACTCTCGTACGAGTGTTCATGGGAAATAATAGCCTGTGAGAATATAGATTTCACCGGAAAAGAGAGGATAATGTCCTGCTGGCTATAATAATGAACAGCTGGCTCCGAAAGTATAACGAATTAGCGTTATCGATTCTATCGAACCTGGCCACGCTTCCACCGCAAGCACGAGCTCATTTCGACAAATTCCAGCGTACGTATCTCTTTCTTGCCTCCTTCAGCTACGTGCATGTGACAGTATTAACGGAACTATAACTTCGATCGAAGCGAAATCATCGTTCCTATTAGTAGAAACTCGGTTCTGCTTCATACAGAGGGAAGAGAGTAGCGCAGATGGGCGGAATTTTCGCGACGAAGGGTAATGGACGAATTAGGCACCGATTTACGATGCATGCTCGCTACTGCTATCAAAATTTACGGTCGTAGCACGTTTATTAACCGCATATGGTACGCCGGCGTGCACTGCGTACGAACTTCTCTGTTCATAAATGTTACGCCAGACGCTGATAGCGTTCTCCGCGCTAACAACCTTCGCGACATTTAACCTACGCTACGCTACGCTTCCATTTTCATCTGCCCCCGAGCTCTCTACGAGATTAATTCTCCCGACGTAGCGACGGTTTAAGGGATGATTTGGAATATCATCTGGAAATTAACTCGCGCACACACATTCCTACGAACTTGAAATAAAAGTTGGCAGTCGGACGTGGAAAATTCCAACGTGAAAGCAAAACGATGAACGATCGTAATTGGCGAGCATTGAAATTCGAAGCTGCAAACGTGAAAAAAACGTTCCGTGTCCGTAAGAGAACGGAACGAGTCCGAATATTAAGGACGATAGATGGGCAGAAATTGGCGGCAGGATGCGAGCGTCTCGTTCTTTGTTGCGCGAAATACCTTCGGCAGTAATTATCGCGGTTTGCTGGCTGTATTCATCCTCCGGTTGTGTCTGTCTGTCTGCGAGAGATAATAGCGAGGAACGAGCATAGGCTGCCAACTGTGGCGTTTTGGAATCCCGAATGTTTGCTCCGCCAACCAGTCCGTTCTGCTGATATTACCGTAAACTGACAAAGTTCGAGGTTGATAATTTGTAGCTAGCCCGCGTCTTGCTCGTTACCCACTCGAGAAGAATGCGACAATCAACGAATCAACTATCCTCTTTAACTTCCCAAGACTCGTCGAATGTTCGAAATAATTGTCCCCCCTGTGGTGAGATATACAAAAGGCGAAACTATCGGTCAGCTTGACGTTATAACGTGCTCCGGAATCTGTTGCTTCGAGTGTGAGCTTTACATCGGACGAGCAAAGAATTTCACCTTGGATTTGCTGGAAAGGCCGAATTCCACGTGTTCAACGACCGAATAACCCGAGTCAAGGTATTCGAACTTGATCCTGCGGCGAATACCGCATCCTGCTGCCTCTTTTACAACGTGCAATTTTTTTCCTTCTCCCTCGATTCACTGAACAGCAAACATTGTCGTGGGAACTCGACCGAACCGAGCAGCCAATTTACCCATCGAACTTTCTGCTTTCTAATTAAATTCGATGCTTCGTCGATTTTCTTGTTCCCTCGCGTCGCTACCGTTTCCGATAGACTCTACGTAGGTCGAGTTACCGATCTACTTTACGGAAGAAAAGAAAGTTACCACTTAGCGGGAGTTCCACGCTAGGAGCGTTTTACGCGATTAAAAGTTAAGGCTTTCTAATCGTTCGACGACGATAATGAGCTTCGCAGGAATCACTTAAGAGTGGAGAACATCGTGTTGCCGTTTCACTACGTTGGTACGCGGCTGCTACGCGTGCATTATGCAAATTTACCCGCGGTCGCATCGTCAAAGCGAAGTCTGTCAACGTTTACGACGCTCCGCAATCGGTACGTGTAATCCAACTGGCATCCAGCGTGACATTCAACCGAGCGTGGCGAGAACTTCGTTTAATGTAATCAGTACGATTTGCAGTAATCGAGGCTTCTCGAAGCTACTTCCAGCGTGACTCGCTATATCCCCGTACAGGGTTCGAATTATCCTAATAAAAACTGTCTATGGCCGTGTAACTACTATGGCAATCTGTTTGTAGGAATTGGCGATCCACGAAAGCCATCGCGCTGAAATTTCCGAATTAGCACACCATTCTCTATACAGTTTCCTCTATCGTTTCGTCTCTTTTTTTTATTCGACGTTCGAACGAGAAATTATGGGAAGCAAACTTTGCTAATTGACGCAACGAAAGGCGATTTAATCGCGTTTCGATCGCCGGTTGTTCCATAGTTCGCTTCGATTACCGACCGAACAAACACACGTATCGACGATCTCGCAATTTGTACGCGCGGCTGGATATATTAATCCCCCTGACAAAGAATCCTCGAAGCTTTCGACCGAATCGGTGGATCGCGCGGGTGAAGATCGTTTTTCTCGAACCCCTTGATACGGGGATTAACCGATCGGCGAAACACAATCGCGAAACCGCATCTGCGTGACCGACCAGCATTTCAATTGGCTAGCTCAGCCGTTTTTGAAATTACCATCGTTAATTAGAGCGAAACGCGAAAGCCTCCGACGAGCGTATCGTTCCTCCTTTACGAACTACTTTACGGATTATTCTTCGAAACGATGATGTTATTCGCGCTCTTGCTCCCGAATTCAAAATCAAGAAATGTTTCCCCTCCATTTAATGGCACTTCATTCATGATCGAACGTGTACAATGTTAAGCAACTTGCGACAATTGCAATCGATCAGGTTGTCCGACGACAGCGTGAATTTGCAGCTCTCGATCCCAAAGGAGCAAGCTCGAAAACGAATGTGCCCAAAGCGACGTAAATTTGAGCGCGAAACGTTCTTCCCATCAGCCAGTTGTAGCCGGTTTAATTAATATTCATTCGTTATCCAATTCTCGGATCGGCAGGCCGATATTTACACGGGCGATCATCAACTTCCGCAACATCGACCGCTCGTTATCGGCTTGCATTTCGAGCCAAAGACCAGCAGAACATTCACGTCGTATAACGTTATTTATGACGAGAATCAAGGGAAACGGGGATAGCTGACAGTTGAGCTGTAACTTCCGCGTTCGTGAAGTTATCATTAGCATACATTGAGTATTAGCTCTGAATATATACCGCTCGTTGACGAACAAACAATATACGGGGAAAGTGAAAGCTACGTTTCAAACGAATATTTTAATCGAATGAGTCCGCCTTGATAAACGAGCTTGCGCCGAAAGGAGCCGTGGTATCGATAATTCATCCTATTTACACTCGCCATAACGATTCTGTTTAGCATCTATGGCACGGCGGATCGATCGGTTCGGCTGAACGAGAAAAATATACCGTACGCCTGCCATAAAGGAGAAAATTACGGGCAAAATGTGAATCTCGCGACGGAAAAGAACACGTCCGGTGATATCGGGCGCTGTTTCGAGAGGCGTGGCGATCGTAAAAATCACCGGTGCAACAACGATGCTCTCTGTCGTTATTTTTAATACCACGCCGGCAGTTTGGTTAATAAACGAGTCGCTATAATAATGGCGAGCGTGTTTTTACTCGTTTTTCCGATGCGTCGCTGTTCGTCGCGGTAAACGCGCGTGCAGCTGCAGAACGGTAAACGTGTTCGCGTGCATCCGGTCGGCGAACCATTTGCCCTTGTTTTAATTAACGCAATCGATCCACGAGTATTTTTGTTGCGCAGAACATGATCCTAACGAGTAGGATTTATTCCCCAGACGCGAGAGCGTGATTATACGGCTCCACCTAGAACCGTGAAATTGGAACTACAGCCACGGTGTTGTTATTTTCAATTTAGTTCGTTTATTAGTCGTCATGGCATCTATCGATCAACGTCCATGTAATTTATGGTATCTGTACTTCTTCCGCCTTTTCTGTACTTCAAATTCTACTGGCTCCCGTGTTTCGTCGCTTACTATTTTGATACTAATTATACATCTGCGAATGCTGTTACGCGAACGCGTAGTTGATCGCTTTGACTTCGATCCGTATGAAACCAACAGACGAGGACATCGTTAGGAAACGTCTATGAACGGGAGTGTACATTTTCTGCGTTTCAGGTTAGAGGAATGGGGGCCACGTACGAAGACGCGATAGATAGAACACGAACATGCCGCAGTTCTACAATCGATTCTGTTCTACGATTTGTGTAATCAGCTGTTAAGTCAGAAATCATGCGCCGCAGAGGTGTTCGATTAAGGTTCGCGGGTTCCACACGAGCAGGGCCTTTAATATTCCGTGGATCGGACTTAATGTCGCGGAAAGACCAGGAGGAATCGAATTCGTACTTGCATGGAAGATACGAGCCTGCGGGATTGCGCTTGGCGCTGCATCTTTTCGCGAACGCGATAAATTATTTTCCAAGCTTTTCACGGTGGATTTAAATTCCGCCTTATCAAAGCGGCGAGACTACGGGGTTACGGGAATTTATGGCAGCTGTTTCGTTTCACTGCGATACCGACACAGCCTTTTTACAAGTTTCAACGCTGAAAATACCACGCCAGTCCGCGAAAAATCCTCCGCGCCGACGAAGCGTACGCTTTGATTGCCGGGAACTAGTTGCTCTCGGCGAAAGAAACTGGTAATCCTCGAATTTCGCGCGAGTGAGGGAAGTCTGACGGACATTGCGAGGCAATTTATCGAGGCGTAAAGTCGCGCTTACCTGCGGGAAAAGCGATTCAGCAGTTTCCCAAGGCTGCGGAAGTAACGCGGAGCGGTAACATAAACGTAGACCAGTTGATCGCCGTAGCCGTAAGCAGGACGTTCCCGATTGCGGCTGTGATTGTAAAGATCGGCAGTGGCAGCGCCTAAAGTGGCGTTCAGCAGCGTCCCCCACCTTATCTAACCCAGGAACCGAGCACATCATTTTTCCTCTGCAAAATTGCCGATGATATCGCGACACGCGTAAACGTCTACTCACATAACCGAAACTTTCTTGCAGATTCGACATGTTGAAAGGAACGTACACCCTCTGATCGACGTCCACCCAATTGTACAGATCCTTGTGCTTCGGATAGATCTGCAGGGTCGAAGCAGAAACGTTAGTCGATGAGTGAAATGGCGCGGAAGGGAACAGAATGATTCGAGACAAAAGATGAACGCGATTATAGAGTAAATCGTCCAAGGGTCAAAGTGAGAAACGTTCGCAAAGATGACGTTTAGGTTTCGTTGCTGGGCCGTAAAAGATGTATCGACTCACCTTGCTGAGAGATAGACAGAATTGTAGCAGCAGATCGGTCTCCGAGGCGCGATCCTTCGGGTCCATGGTCTTCGGTAGAAGGCCGTCGACGATCTTCTGAATCCTCCGCGACCTTTGCTCTTCCATCTTATTCTGAAAGCAATCATCCACTCCGTGAGGTCGTGCGATTAATAGACTTTAGATTGGTGTGTATTTAATCAGTCACGCGTGTAAAATCTGCTCGCCCACTCAACGGGGATAAGCCCGTGGATTCGTCAGGAAGATTCGAGTCATCCTGCTCTCGTGGTCGTTAAAGGATCAGGATCGATGATCGTGAAAGGTAGACGACGAGATAGACCGCCGGACAAATGCGTCATCCGTGACGGTGGAGAAAGATCGATGGTTTCAACGTCTGTGAAAAGGCGACCGACTGATACTTCGAACGTCGAATCTCGAAAGAACTTGAAAGTTTCATCGCGAAAACTAAACCGCGATTGTCTTCGAAGATGCAGATGCAAGATCCTTCTTTAGAGTTGGAACATCGCAGACGTTTATTACTTGCTTGCATGATAACGGCGAACCAACTTTTCCAGCGCGGCTTCTCTCGAGCAGGGGAAGGCCGGAATTACTCGAGCGTAAATAATTTCGCGGGAGATCGATGAGCGCTTCCGGCGCGACTCCAGTATCGGAGGGAACGCGTCAACGGGACGAAAAAAGAGAAATCGATCGAAGTTCGCGTTGATAGGGCCATTCAAGACCGAGGACGGCTCCTGCTTCTATCTTTGGCACGCATTTCGTCGGAATTTTTCCGCTCGAAGAAGGTTACAGCCCGTGCGCTGCGATTCGCTCCGGCGCCGATTCTACTTCTCCGAATGTCCATGTATGTAGCGTAATGGTACGACTAGGAGCAGCTTCTTTTTTCCTGCTTCATTTCCTTCTTCTCCCCCGACGAGCAAACTTTCACGCGTTCCCCCGAGAACTGAAACAGCGCTCGTCGAAATATCTTCCAGTAGCCTTCTCCGGGCCATTCCCGCCATCGTCGACGCTTTCGTCGAGATGGTTTCAGAGAAGTGGTGTATTTAATAGACCGCGATCATGAGAATTCCCCTTGGCCGTGTCGATGATCTCCGTACACGACGCTACATTTCAGACGCATTCGAGACACGCGTTTAAAGAGAAATAATTTCCATTTGAAGCGTCGCTCGATCACAAGAGCCTACGTTTCGCTGCAGACACGAATTATTAGATCCTCTACGTTCCTCTATCGTTCATCTGTCGCCAATATTTTAACAAGTTCTCGCCCCTTTCCCTTAACGTTTCCCTGATCGAGACGAAGAACCACTCGAATGCTCGTCGACGCTGGCGAGTAGCATCAGATCGGAGAACAAGACCAAGTTGATTGCTAGAAATGCTTTAGGAACAGTTGACGGACTGTACAAGTCCCGGTATTATTAACGGTTCGACGAATTAAAAGGAACACCGTGAAGTCGATGGGCATCGTTATCGAAGTCGTTAGCCTGACACCAAAGCTGCGGCTTCCATTTCCTTTCGCCACAGTGTGTCATCACGCGCGATCCGCCCTCTGTTTTTTCTCCCTCTTCCTACGGCTCTTCAGCTTGTTCGGTCGGCGTGCCCACTTTCCACCCCTACGCCCCACAAAAATAACGCGACCCAATTTCTCCAAGTTTCCACGGGATCGAGCCATCGATCCCGTGGACGTAGGTTCGATGGGACGAGATTCTCGTCGAACTCCGCCTGTCCTCGAGTGTTCTCCAACGATCGTTCCCTATTCACCGTGTTCCTCCTTCGGTAAATAAATGAAGTCGCGGCGAAGAAGCTCGTCAGCCGAGCGGAGCCGGCGAATGGTATGGTAACTAAAGCAATATCCGCCGGTTCGTGTTTTATTCGCGCGGAACGAACGGCGGAATTGAAAGCGCGGCGGGGGATTCCGGCGAAGACCCGAGCCGAAAACCGGCGGATAAAACGGAGAAGCCGAGGCTGGCCGAAGGAAAAATTCATCCAACAGAAAGCAGGAACGTTCCAATTATGGGAAATTGGCGTTAGATATTCTGGAACCATTGGAAGTTCGGTCGTTTTCTTCGTCGGGGGGAAATTTTAAAGAAAGAGTTTTCAGAAGAATTTTTACCTTTGCTAAATTTAATAAAGTTTCTGAGGGTTGGTGTGGCACAAGCCGGTAGTTTGGTATCTTGACTATAGCTAGCGTAACGAGAAAGTAACAAGGGAGAAAGGAAAATGGACTGTAGCGATACAGGAAAGCGATTCTGCCTGGGAAATATTCGGAAAAAAAAAGTTCGAAACAGCGACGCCGAAAGCTCCCGAACCGCTAGAGCAGCGGAAACGAGACGACGCAACGAACGAAATCGGAACGACGCCCATGCGGCCGGGGTCGAATTAATGAGCTGGATTCGATTACTCGTCTCGATGCCTGGCCAGATTTTTTTTGTCCCGACCGCGCGCTAAAGCATCGTGGGGATTTTGAAAATTCAGCCCCGGGCTGCTCCGTGCTTCGGCGAATTTTTTACGAAACGACGATTCGATTCTCTTCGTTAGTGAATATGGCACCAAATCGATCGAACGAAAGATAATTTGAGAAGATGATAATACTTGAAATTCCAAAGGAAACCTAATCCATTGTTTGAGATGAAATTTACGCTAGTTCTGAAATTGAATTCATTAAAATTCTTTCTAGTTTCTAGGGACTGAATTTATTTAAATTTATTCTACTTGACTAGTATCCTTGCACGTTACGCGTTACAACGCGCGTGCCAAGAACAGGTACGGAAATTGTAATAATTCGTGGAACAAGGAAGCGTTAATTAAGTAGACGCGTTGTCCGCTTCTTTTAATAAACGTTTTAACGCTGCTAGACTCGAGCAAATTAATAAGGTGAATCCGATAAGTTTGTTCCCGGCCAACGGTCGCGGTTTATTTGCACCGGTTAGAGCTTAACTACTTATATGTACTTTCAGGGTGACAGGATAGCGCGGTGAAAAAGGTCCGAACGTCGCGTGGCGTTTTATTTCACAGGAGAGCGTGTGAAATGCGGCCCGTAGATTAAGCGTCGGAATATAAAACGGTGAAACGCGAATTTATTAAATCCGCGTTGCCGGCCAGTCTAACAAAACCAGTTACGAATTGCTGCTCGTCGTTTTCAGAAATTAAGCAAAATCATCCGTGTCCCTTCGCTATCTATCCAATTGGCGAAACAGAGAACTCGACGAAAGTGACCGGTGTGTAATTACTTCCGGGACGTAAGAATATTCTTAATCACCAAGAGGACGCGATTGAAATTTTTTGATTCTGTCGCGAGTCCTTGCTATAAGCAAACTAATCAAAATTGTTCTTTGTTGGATTTTTAAAATATCGAAGCTTCGCTGATTCGCATAACCCGATCTTACTATGTATACGTGTGTTTTTCACCGTACGAGACGAGATATTCTTCGAACAAAAGCCCTTTTCGCATGCAGATTATTAAAGATGTAGCACGACGTCGCATCGAGTCCCACAAGCAGAGCAACGAGGCCACCGACGAGCCTGGCAAAGTCATTAATTTAAATTTCAATTCGATTTCCATGTTACTCGTTCCCAGAAGCGACGGGGTCCGGGAAGAAATCGTACATGCGAAGAACGGTGCAAAAGAGGGACGCGGATGACGTCGCCGTCCGCGTTCCTCATGATCCAAACGCTCACGGTGCATTTAGTCGAATTTCCAGCGTTAATTAAAGTGACGTAACCGTGGCACACGTGTCAGAGATGAAAGCGAGGGATCGGACATCGGGTCGGATATGGCTGGAAAATAAATTGAAGATGGATCGTGCTGAATGCTGCTTTTCTATGTTCTAATGTTCCTCGAAGGATGGAAAATAGAGAGCCGCCTCGGCAAAGGCTGACACGGAGGAACCGTAATGTCCTTTTCACGAGCCAGTCTTAGTAGTTACGCCAGGTTTTTTTCACAGATTAATGCACCCACTTTTCCACAAAACGAGCATGAAACTGCCGCGTTATCGTATTAACAACTCTCTGTTCGTTTCGTCGTTTGCATATGGCAACAACCGCCGGGAAAGAGATCGCTCGCGAAAGTAACTGTTTCAGTGAGATTGTTTCACGGGTTTAATATCACACTCGGGGTCCCTAGTCCCTCTATCAATTTTCCTTGCTCAAACATCATCCGCCGCGTAACATTTACTTTCCATTCGCTGTGTGACAGTAGAGCGAAACCGTGTCATTCGTAAAGTGGAGATTTGTCGAAAAGTCGCAGTCATATTTACCGCGATAAATCGCCGGGGAAAACTGCTTACGCAGATTCATAGCGGATAGGAAAGTTTTTAATCCGTGGAATATCGGTCGTTTGCAAGCGGAAACGAAGCGTCACGACCTCGCTGTGCCCGGATATTCAACCACTTTGACTGCGGATCGATATTCTTTTGATTTCTCCCGACAATCAAAACACTGGTCTAGAATCAGGCGGAAACGATCGATTCTAAAAGCTTGGATCCAGGATGAAGCAAAATCATCGGCTAGAAACTCATCCTCGAGGTTTGCAGAGAGTCGTTTCGCGCAACTTCACTGCAGAAACGATAAAGTTATCTTACGGAAGAATTCTACGTTTCCACGATACCCGACACGTTTAATTACCGATAATTCGTCGTTCTGTAAACATCGCATTGCGGGAAATTTCATTAAAAGCTGGCACGCGCGCCGGCAAATGTTAAACAAAACCGCGCGTAACTCGCCGAGCTTCGTTAATCAAAATCGCCGTAACGATCGTACCTCGATGCATCGAGCAAGCTGGTCGTCGAGTTCGAATCAATTCGACGGTAGATGATACGAATAAATATAGATACGCTGGGAAAATAACGAAGTCGTATCTTCTCTCGGAGGACGTTCCCCAAATTTATCGCGCTCGCTGGCAAAAAAATAAAACTTGGCGGATTAATTTTCAGCCCTCGGCCACCTTGCGATCTGCTCGTAAATTGCGAGCTGTGTTTCCTCGCAAAACGGAAGGTCCCTGGCGAGGTATCGCTGTTCGAATAGCGTCCAATTTTTGGAGGGAAAATTCAGGCGCGAGAATACCCCGGGGAACCACTCGATATCGCCAAGTCAGAAAGCGTAACGATATTAATATTCATCGTGCGAATTAATATCAATGGCCACTACTCTGACCGGAATTCGAACGTGGCATTTATTAAATTTAATCGAACCCTTGTATCTGAATTAACGATCTCTCCGCCCGATGAAACGAGCGGCGAGAACGAGGACGCTAAATATCGTTGCCGGTTACGTCTGCGCGTTTCGAGCCAGTGAAATAACGAACAGTCGATCTCTCGCGTTTCTTTCCTCCTTCCGTTGCAGCTCGATTCAAAATTTATACGCGTTAATTGTTGGATTTATCGAATTCTCTATGTAAATCAAGCAGATTCAGTGCGCTTGCATATACGTGTATGTGCGCGCGTGTGTCTGTATGCATCAATATTTATGGACGAAATTTAGTGGCCGGTTATCGTAAATTATATAAAGGGGTTTTAAGAGCCACGAAGAGGACGCGCATACAAAGTGAACGAAGTATCTGAAATACGCGTGCTCGTAAAGATGGTCTATCTTTAATCAACAAACGAAGCACTTTATACAATTTTGAAATCATTTACGAAACGGACATTTCTCATTTATGCAGATAACCGTGAGGCTACCTATTACAAGTTATATTAATTTCATTGATATATACCTGGAGGGCTATTACGCACATGTTTTATCGACCGTCACAAGATTAATAATGGTCTGATGCTTTCTTGGTATATAAATAAGCAAGAAGCATAAAACATGGAAGCAGGAATAAAACAGACCCTTGAACCCTCCCTTTGCCCATGATAAATCACACACCTGGGAATCATCAATCCATCCGAAACCACCATCGGTATCCTACGAAGTTACACGGCATTGAAAAAGCGGTTTAGAAAATAAGAAAATCGAATAAAGAAAAATACAGACAGCGCAGAAGAAATAGCGCAGAGAACGATTGTTCGTGCAAAATTAAAAAGTAGCGTCGTCAACGGACTAAGGAAAACGACGAATAACCTACAATCGGATCTACGCGGGTTTCGAAACATCGGCATGAACCGGGCAATCGGCAAATTAACACTCCATTATCTTGCTGCTGCAATCCCGAAGCATCCATCTCCTCGTCTCTTATTCGATTCAAAGCGACAAATTAAGACGGATGGTAGAAAAGCCAGAAAAAATACGCTCGCCAACCGCTTCTCTTTCGAACACACAACGTACACCGAGTTTGATCTGCATTCGAGAATTTCGTACGAGTGGCCAGTTCGAGGGGATAGTTCGAGAGGATATGGGCGTAATTTGAACGGAAAGCTGCGATTCGCCGCGTGCGCGTGATAGCTGAAGCTAAATAGGCCAGCCAACGAGTCCGTCGGACTATTTATTCCGTGGATGGACCTCTTTATTGCTGTCTCGACGAAACCTCGCTCAATCGCCAATACACATGCGTGTACAATGCGCCGTTGCTCGTCCGTCGTCGGTTCTGTTTCAAGCGACGCGCTTTCACGAAATTTACCGATTCGCGCGAACAAAGGACGCTCGAACGCTCGCCACTGCTCAAAAATTCGACCAGAACCGATAGAAAATTAGAAAAACGATATAATCGTTTGTTAACGCCGACATATAGACTCTCGATGCTTCTATCCAGGTTCAATGGCTGATTAATGTCCCTAACTGCTTGCCATCAAAGAGCGTGAAAAATGGGGACGATCCTCGAGCGGATTTGACTCGGGTTTTACCGACTTCCACGTGGCAAAGTATCGTTCAGTGGCGTGTTACGGTATGAATAGCTGGACAGGACTCTTGTTTCTTTGAAAAACCGTGCTCGCTCAAACAACAGTCTGAATAGATGAATGTTATTCGTAGATTGTATTAGACGGCGTTAGACAGGCCGCGTATCGTTCGCGCTGTTAATTTGGAGTTCGCGTTGAAGGCACCGGTCGTTAGTTAATTAAGGCTACCTGTTTCCGAGTTATAATTTTCCGAGTTTGGCTTTCTTCCGCCTGGCTGTTTCCTTCGAGTGTATTTTCCAAAACAAGCTGCTCGAGCGCGCTGTGTAAGGGAAACATCTTTTTAAGTATCCACCGAGGAGTTCTGGCCAGTCCCCACTTCATTTACGCGGCCGCTGAATTCGCAATTTCGTTACCGCTTTCGGTCCTTGTTTAATCGCAGTCTACGAAAAGAAAGAATTTATCTCGTCCGCCGACTGAACCAGGCCGAGAGTTAAATTTGTTTTTCCGTATACTGGTTCGTTCGTGATGCATTTTCGAGAAAAGCTAGCGTCACGAGCTGGGCTACGTTCGTTCCTCAGCGCGCGCCATTCGTCGGCCAACGTCGCGGGATGAATCAATTACGCAAATTAAATCCGGCAGTTTCACCTGCGCGACGGTAGATACGTTTCTCCGGAGGATATCGTTCGATTTTCACGAGTCGCATTGATTGATTTCGATGCATCGTCGATCCGGTCGCCTGCAAGTTCGTCGGCCAACCGGCTCCGTCGCGATCTATCTAAAACTTTCATCAAATTAATTAACTGAAAACCACCGTTGCTCCATCGTCGAGCATTGTCGCGCTGGCATCGTTAAAAATACAAGGTTGCAAAGTTGAACGACCGCTTATCGTTGGAGACTGTAGTCTCTTCAGCCACGTCGGCTCCTAAATGAAAATCATAGCATCGAAATCAAAAGATCAATAAATAAGAAGGCACTCGTTATGATTTTTAGTCTTCTATAGTTCTCGCGTGAAACAGTGGTAAAACGAGGATAAGCGAATAAGCGATAAAGTGAAAATTACGTAGCTTCTGTCCTGCAAGAATATTCGTACGAACACGGTGAGACGACAACGTGTCGACGACAGCCAAAGTGGAAACGGTCAACGATTAACACGACGCGGAAGACGGGACACGCGTCATCTGCGCTGTGTCACGACTATTTGCAAGAAAATTGATTTTCTCTCGAATTTTCATCGTCTCAGGCTTATCGATCTTGTTCCCTTTCCCTTGTTCTTTTCATCCTGTTCGCATCGGATTCTCTATGAGATTGTTTGCCGCTCTCGCGTAGGCTTTCCCGTTCCATGCACGCCGCTCTACATTTACCGATTCATATTGCGAAATCGAGCGGAAGACCTCCCTTGGATTGCAGTCTCGCAATCTCGCAGATCGCTCGACCTTCTCTCCTTTCCGCCTTCGCGTGTAATCATGGAACGCGCGTTTCTTCCATTTTTACTCGACTAAATTCATGGAAACGCAGCACCTTGCTAACACAGTCGGAAAAGTCTCTGTTCGCTCGCTGCGGATTACCGGTTCTCCGTGTCTGCTTTGCATCTTTTCTGACTGCTTGCCCGGAGATACTGTCCGATTTCTTCGTCGTCGATGTTCTGGAGAGAGCATATTACAATTATTTCTAGAGCATCGTCGCGTCGCGGACGATTCCAACAGGCTATCCGGCGCATCCTTTCAACGAGGAACGCGTGAACGTTGTCGTGTCGATGCCTGCGGGAAAATGCGACTCGAAATATCCGATTACGCAAAGATTTCTTAACGACCGGCGAAAAGTACAGAGTATCGCGGTAGTCGCAAAGCGATTTGACAAAGAGAATGATTTTACGTGAGAAAATAAATGGAAGATGTAGAGTAAAGTTATTCGATACGGCGCTTCGCCCTCGATAAATTTGCAAACTTGTTTAGTATATGTTGTAAATTGCTGTTATTGCCCTGTACAAAATAAGTTTGACAGAGAGAAACGCGTGACGATTTCGGAAACAGAGTGGAAGCTAAAGCTCGGCAGGATCGATGTAACGAGGGATAAATCGGGACGAAGTTATTCACCCTTCGAAAGAAAGGCAATTTTTTTTAAAGGTATGATTTAATGCATTGATACGCGAGACTGGGACGATCGTATTTCTGCGGTACGGTACGTCCCGAATTAAAGACACGGGGCTCAGCTTTGTTCTACGCAAAAGACATATATCTGAACGCGTTGCACCGCGCCAGTCTGTTCGTATGAAAGCTGCCGTACCGCGTGTTTTATTACGGTATATTTTTCCGGAGAGCGCAATAACTCTCGCGCGAATTTGTGCGCCCGATCATCTCCCGGGAATCAGGTTGCCAGTAGAATTTTCTCCTGGCATCGGCGAATCTGCATGTTACACGATCCGAGCTGGTCGAGAAACGTTTGGCTTCTCTTTGTACAAATTGAGCGCAGTTAATTCGTAAGTTACTTTGAGTTTGCCTGGGAGCTGGAAAATCGTAGAAACTCGTAAGCTGAGATTTTTCTGGCTTCGTTATTGAACGACACGGATGTGGAGGAAAAGCAGGAGGAGTAAAAATTTGCAAGTTCTAATTAAAGAACGGTGACAGATCGCAAGCTCGGCTGTGATAACGAGTGAAATTGAAAAATATGACGTGCGAATACTACAAGTTCTAATTGAGAGTCGGGTAATAGTGGCAAGCGTGAACTTTTACGTGCTGCAAATTACGAGATACCGATATGACAGTGAAAAAAGAACAGAAACGAGGAAGAATTGCGAATAAAAGTAACAAGTTGAAGCGTTATCGCTGCGACCAAAGGAATTGTAAAGTCTCGCTAAAACGCGATAGAACCATCGTCAGTTCCATTTTTACATGCCATTACAGGAAATTTCGGAAACGTTCTTCCTCCGTCTGACATTCGTTCAAACATAAACGGATGGTAAAACGACCGGAATAGCTTTCGCTGGCGGCATCAAGTATAATCGTGCGTGCATAACTATTTATTTCAGGAGTCAAAAAGAAATTGGAACGCACACGGTCGTATATGGAACTATAAAATCTACACCCAGTGGAAACGTACGATCGCGAAGGGATTTTTATTTCTCCGGTCGCTATCGACGTCAATGGAACGTACATTACTGCACTGCCGTCTCCTAAATACGAGCTTCTAAGTGGTCGCAATCTCGACTGCTCTTTTCTCGCGACACGGTTAACTGACCGAAATCGACCGTTTGAGTGGAATCGTCAGAGTCGCGAGCGGAACAACTGGAACGACGATTCGTCTTGATTAACCAAATCGATCTCGCATCCTACATTCGAAGAACACAAATTTCAATGTTCGCGAGTTCGGTACTTCTCGAAGGAAATTCCGATCGATTTACGAGAGACGAGGAATTTTTCCAACGGATAAATTGAAATTTATCTCGACATGGTCGCGTCGTGTTCCCAGCGCTGATTTATAGTCGCTTTCCCGGAAGGATGGAAACAAGCGAGTGAATTAGGACAAAATGCAGGGCGAGATCTGCTTGTTGTAGAGCTAAGAACTTTCGAGCCGAACTGTTCGCTTCCTTTCCCTTGTCGTATCAGTTGTTCGTTCTTCGTTTTGCGCGAACTCTCGTCCGTACAGAGTTTCGTGTATCAAATACGATTTCAATGGAGGGTTCACGGTTCTTCGAGATTTCCCCGTGGGACGTTAGAATTTTTGCAGCAGCGCCAGCCTAAGGGGAACGGTATACGACAAATGGTTCTGGAGGAAAGTTTCGGCAGCTTGGAGCGTGACGAAACGATGGACACGTTTATTCGCCTGTCTCTGTAGGTCTTACGTCTCCTTAGAAATTTCCGCTGCTGTATAATTCATGAGAGCCTGACATTGGAAAAAAAACGCTGTAACGGAATAAATGTATGTAAGGTGTTTGATGCGAAACGACGTTGCCGCATATTTTACTGGAAGACACGAGGGTTAGTTCTACACTCGATATCGCGTCCAGTCGTTTTGTTGAACTTTGCGCTTCATCGAGATAAGTAGGGTACATCTCGCGGATGATTCATGGATCCTAGTTTCTGGGAAAGTGTGCCCGGCGCTTGCCAGGCAAAAGACACGTGGTTGGACTTTCGGTCAACAATTTGAAATCGAGTCAGCTTACAGTACATTCGCGAGTCGTTTCGATAAAGATGGTTGCCCCTAATGCGCTTCGAGTACCGTTCGAGAATTCGACGTTATCAGCGAGTCACGTTACCGGCGAAGTTCGATGAAGAAGTTGGCACGAATTACGCGCATAGTTCACCGCGCTGCATCATAACTGTCCCGCGATACAACACACTTAGCTTAGAATTAATTCCGGCGGCGGAACGGTAATACTACGAGTGATTTGCTAAGATCGCTTCCGGTGGTGTTGGAGTTCGGATGCCGTGAAACCTATGCCAAGGCGTAATGCCAAATAACGCTATAACGAGGCGAATTATTGCAGGCGCGAGAGGATGCTCCAAATTTTGACGTTTGCACGACCGCTCGATCGATGCCCGCGGAATTTTCTACCAAATTCGATTACACCTGTCGCGTGAAAATTCCTCTGACGTACTCGGCGATCGCGTGCATAACGACGAAACGTTTCGAATGGCACACGGCCTTCGTAAACGATCCTATTGACCAACATATTCTTCCAACGCGATGATTCGGGCGAAATTCGCGCCCCATCTAGGACGCGAGATATCGAAGCAGTTTCTTTGGATTTATTCGAAAAGCATCCGGACGGAAGTTTGCGAATTTAGTCGCGCTCGTTCCGTTAAACCGAAGTAGAACAGATCGTTTCGTCTTTCCAATTTCTCCTGCATTTCTTCCTCCCTCGTTCCATTAGCACGGTAACTCTGTTTCCGCCGAAACAATCGTTACCTCGGGATAGATAACACGCGAAGTTTTCAAAGGTAATCTGATCCTAATACAGCGTTCGTTCCTGTTGCGCGCGCGGATCCGCCTGGAAACTATTTCCAGTAACGTCGATCGAACGGAAGTTGGCGTGGAATTAGAGGAAGGGTTGTCTTTGGCAGAAAAAAAAGCGGCTCGCTAAACGTAACTGCTCCAGGCGAAAACTTCGACGCAGTTTATCTTTGCCCGAGAAGCGATTTCGTTATCGGGTCGGCGCTCCTACAGACGGCTGCTTTTTCCATGCGGGCAAACTTGTTTCCGCTTGTTTCGAATTTCTAAATTCCCTTTCGGTACGGCGGTTCTCCTCGCCGAACACAATTAATCCCTCCAAGTTCTACGAATAAATTCTACGCTCTTGCGTTTACCGGCGCTCGTTTTTTAACACTTCTGACTCTCGTGCCACGTTCATATCCACCAGATCATCGAGATCTTCACTGTTCCCTGTTTGCCAAAGCTAGTAGCAAATATACCGTCAATGAATATTTTTCACCACCTGTTCATGAACTGCTTTCGAACGCTCTCGCGGATACGGAGCATAACGTTTCCCCTCGGAACCCTTACTTTCAACTCGCTCTTTGGATTTTCGCTCGTCACGCACTATTCACCCTCGAGAGATCCCTTCACCGTCCACGTGCGCTGTACACACACACACACACACACACACACACACACACACATACACTATGATCACGTATGTACGTTTCATAACGCTTGAAATACGCGCACACGTACTTGCACGGTTCTCAAGCGTCTTACAAATCTTCGCGACTCCACTCGCACGACATGACAGAGCTTTGTCCCGAATCATTTATAATCCTCCATCAACACTTGCCGAGCTTATGAATTCAAGCTTCTACTCTGGCAAAGATTCTGGCGATCAATGAAACTAGCGAAACTGTTCCACCGAACAGATATCGTTTCGCAGCGTTGGATATCGCTCGATATTTCCATCCGATGATGTTCTTTCTTTTCGTTTTTTTCTTTTTCTTTTTTTTCTTATGTAAGTTCGCGTTTAAATAGCACGATATAACCGAGTACTCGACGAGGGTGGATTTATACGACGGTGGTACAGCCAACCTAATTAGGTTCCTGACGTTCGATCGATCGTGCCAGGCCGCATACCATACCGCGAATACTTCTGGATCCGATCGGCACGGCGATCAGCGGTTAATATCGAGATTGAGATTTCGACAGCACTGACAAGTGGGTCACGTGTACCTGACGTCTCGAGTCGCTGGATGGGGCCAGGCTTCTTCGCGGCGCGTTTACATTGCGCGAGAAATGAGAAAAATCTGCATCCTCGGTCAGGTTTCGTAAACTCCGTTGAGTGTGGATCTCGAGGAGGTTGGAAGGTTACGTGTCAGCCGAGTTACGCGTTGCCACGAATCTTGGCTCGTCTTCTCCTCTTTTTTTACATTTCCTGATCTTATTGCTACATCGTGCGGCACAGGAGTACAGACATTCCTCTGATCGATTCTAAACAATTCTGCAACGAACGCGAAGATCGGCACGCGAACATGTCGGTTGAGAATCGAAAAACGTCGTTCAAACGAATATAAATTGTGCTAGTCCTTAGCGAATGGGACGATTCGATTAATTTTTTCGCAACGCGAGAAGCATCGATGGGTAGAAGAACGGTTTCGTTGATCTAAATACGTTTCAGGAAACTCGAGCAATACGTCAATCTTCCGAATGCAAGCATAATTTGTACTCATCCATTACATGGAGCCGGAGAAACCGCAAGACCGGTCGATCAGTCATCGTAGCGAAACGCTCGATTGCTCTACTCCTACCCCCGGGCAAACTAGAACCAGTTCCCAACATATTAATTGATATTCGAGAGGGGTTCCAAGTGCCCGGCCATGGTTCTCGAAGACGAGAGCTCGAATCCGGCTAGCACGAAATTAATAATAATTTCGATCGGCGCGAGTTTGATTCGTATTGATCGGCTGCGTCCCAATTTCAGAAGGGAAGGGGCTGCAATTATTCGCCTCTGTATGCTCACTGGCAGCCCACGATAAAGGAAATCGAAACAACAACGCAGCGTACGCTCGAAACGTACACGTGCTCGTTTATTCGTAACGTTTGTTCAGCGAAGTTTCGCTGCGTTCTACTCTCGCCGCGAGTAGATGGAAAACAAATCACCGAACGCACCTAACCGGCCACATATCGGTCGAAATGTTGGAAGGTCGATGCTTCGTCGACCGAGATAGAGAAGCGGATCGAATCCAAAAGACGAAGAACGCGAGGAAAAATGGCAGAGATTTCGTTTATTAGCAGCGAGGATTTACGACGGTCGAGCCGAGGCCAAACTTGTTATCGAGTAATTCGGAAAAGCCGTAGAGCACGCGGACGACGCGTCACGATCGTCCGGCCAAAACTGATAGCGTGACGTATCGCTACCACGTTGCATCGCACGACTGCCCAAACACGAACGTAGATACGAACATAAATACTCGCGCACGTGTCGAAAAAACCTGTCCTTTCGTACGGAAGGAGACTCTGTTTCATCCTTTTGTTGTCGAGTTCTGAGGAAATATTTTTTCCATGCCGTCGACTCAAACACATCGGTACTTTATTTGGCAAAAAATCCGTACGCTCGCGTGTAAACATTGACGCAGCGAAGGAAATTTGCTCGGCTGTCAGGATACAATTACTCACGTACCTTGATCATGGTGTAAGCTCGGCTTTCCTCGTGGACCGCCCTCTTTCGTTGCTTCTCCATCATCGAGTACGCCTTGGCCCATCGTAATCGTTCTTCCTGTGACACGACACAGTACGTTCAGCTAATCGTCGATTATCTACGCTAGTAGTTACTAAAGCTATCTTCCATGATACATCGAGTCCATAACGGGAGGAAAGGCAAACGTGGCGCGTTAAATTAATCACGATATTGCTGGCCAATTTGTTTCCAGGACAAATGTTTCCTCTCGTCCAAACCATCCGACGTTCGACTTCGTGCTGAGAATACGTTGCAGCGGAATCGACGGCGGAAAATTTACGCAGAGAGTCGCGCTGAAAGGCGTAAACGCGCAACGATTCGGCGGGAACGAAGCCTTGCAAGTTGTTTTCCTCGTATCGCTTTTCTCTCCGCTATTTACACGCGGTGAGAAACGCTAAACGCTTTAAACTCGAACCTCTTAAAATGGAAGGGATTTCGTATCGCGCGTTTCAACGCCACGGTGGCAACGCTTAATTGCTCGGCAAAAATTAGCCCAGCTAATTTCACCCTTTTATCGCGCGCTTCCCAGTTTAACGCAGAGACGCGGACGTTTTTATTGGTTGAAATTGCGCAAACAGCGGAACGCTTCGAGAACTGTGTCTTAACTCCTGCCTCGAGTTTATCGATTCGTTTGTCTCTTTGTTTAACTTTCATTTAGTTCGCTGATTGGCAATATCTTTGAAATAGAGGATTCCTGTGAAAGCAATTATCGACAGCCACGTGTCCACGCCAACGCGTATTAGAGAGGCGAGACAAAGAAGTTTGTCTCTCTCGGTCGGATAAGAAGCGTAGAAGAACGAGGCCCGGACGATATATAATCGCGGTATCAATTAATCGATTTTGTTAATGATTCGTAACGCGGATGAAATACGTCGGCCGCAACGCGAACGTTCCATTAATCATGGAGATCGAGCCGGTAAATCAGTGACAGTGCAGGAAATAGTTACTAACGAGGTGTTTTAATGACGCCGCTAGGAACGCGATAGATCGTTCGCAGGTACCATCTTTGTGATAATACGTGATTTTCCACGCGGTAGAACGTTTTAAAACGTAAATAAAGAAAACGGGCGAAAAGTAACGCTTGTAATTGCGAGCCTCGATATTCAATTTTCAGACGTAGGTCGCTTAAAAATGATTCGTAAGCGAATATCTCCAATTAGATGCAAGCTAAGCTAATTAAAACTCGACCCAAATAATCTTACCTCGTAGTATGATACAAACAGGATAGTCACGGTTCCAGAAATCGAATTTATTGCGATCTCTCGATGCACTCTCGTCGATGGAGTCGTAACATTTTTCGCTTAGAGTCGATTTCACTTACCGGCCGCATAATCTGGATATGAAAATGTTTAGGCAAACACGTTAACAGCGACTGCAACAAGGCCAGTCGCGTATCATGCTCGTCGTAACAGTAATTCTACACAGTCGAATCGGACTGCGTGCATTATCATAATCGATATTTCGTTAGCATAATGAAACGATACTCTCGCTCGTTACGAAATGGAACGTCCGCACGAAACGCGACGCGGCACATCGATGTAATTTGCCATCCGAAATGGCTACAATCGAAACAGCAACAGTCGCGCGATTAAAATTCTCCTCGCTTCCGGATGCATGCGGTGTATCGTTTGTTTGTTTAAAGCAATTAATCGCACATGCAATTTCCCTCTACACACATAACATTTATCCGGTTATTGGCGTATTAAAAAACGATTAGAAACAGCGAAACAACTGTTCTCGGGTCTGTCGTTTTTTAATTTACCTTTTATGCGCCTCTTGCGCGTGCACGTTAATTCCCGTGATTTCGACCAAACGGAATCCACGAATAGCATTAAAAACGGGCAAACAAAATGGAAAAAAGCATATTTTTACGCGCGTTCGAGGTACAATGGTTCGCGAAAATATTTCGACATTTGGCACAGAAAGCCTTTACGCGCTCTGTACGTACGAAACGCTTTGTAGCTTCGGTATCACCGTAACGAGACGCGACTGTCACGATTAGATTGGCAAAATTAGAAATCACTCTGCAGATGTATATATAGAAATTTCAGTAATTTCAGTCAACGCTCATAAGCAGGCTAATGAGATTTAAAAATGTTTCTCGTGACACGCGTAATGTATTCGTAAAAGACTTGTACGAGCGTTCGGACATCTTCGCGAGCTACTTGGCATCTCGCGCACGAAACTTGTCATACGAAGTAAGTACGGACAAGGCGATACGTTGACGAGTAATCTCGAATCGCCAATCGTCCGAGCGATCTTCCCGAGTGAATTTCGAAATGCTGTCGCGCGAATCGTCGAAAACCGACGATTTTTAAACTCGCGATGATAAGCAAACAAAGTGGAGGGAGAAGAAATGATGGGCGGTGATGCAGAAGGCGCCGGATCGGAAGGTCAAGCTGTGCGGGGAAGATGGAAAATTAGGAAGATAGTTGTTCGATGTCAGCCGAGGACTTTGGCGGTCGGCCAGCCAAGCCCGACTATTTCGACGTACACCTCGCCGGTTGAAATTCCTGGCTCCAGTCTGTCCTACTCTTCTGTCTGCCCTAGCAGTCGCGTCTAGCGTAGTCCGCGTATCTGGCATCCAGCTAACGGAGCTACACGAACCCCGGCCGACTTCCTCTTCGTTTCCAGCCTTCCGGCTTCCCGGCTCTGGCCGAGTTTCCGCGCCCCTTGCTCTCTTTGCTCCGCGATTTATGTTATTTTTGCAGCCAGAACTTATCGCCTCTGGTATCGCGCCCGCTTCGTTCCCGCTGCGCGAAACATTGACAGAATTACAGATAATCCGTTGGAAATTTCTCGACCTACGTTCGAGCTCGATCGTAACCCTGCTACGTTCTTCCGGGTAGTCTTCCACGTTGAATTCCATTTTTTCTAACGTTGAATGATATCTCGAGTTTGAAGGAAACGTGGAAAAATTCGTCTTGTACGATACAAATTGTTTTTATTGGAAAATTGATTTCAAAAGAGAGAGCGACATGGAAATATAGAAATTTGACGAGGATTTTTCTTCCTCCTTCGGAAGACAGCTATTCGAAGGTATTTGGTCCGATCTCGTAAAAGAAAGAAGGAATGCATCGATCTCTAAATATGCTACATTTAGCACGTCGATCAAGAATCGAGCCATTATTCATCCGCAACGAGCTCGTCACGCGCCGTAGCGTTTGATCGAAATTCATCGTGCTGCCAGCTCCTTGCCGAAACCGAAGCCACGCCGATATTGAATTCGTGGCTCCAACATTATCGAACACGTGATTCCAGCCTGGATTCAGGGATGATCTCAGCGATACCGGTCTGAACGTAACAAGAAGGACTCGCAGAGATGACTTCATCATCGTGACGAGTCAATTACCAGTCAATTTTGTTTCATTCTCCGTGTTGAATCTATGTAATACCATGTTCATATTTCGAATATTCGCGCAACCATTTCGTTCTAAATCATCAAAGGTCCGTGGAGTAACTTGGCATACTCCCTACTGTTATTAGCATAAAAGTAAGCACAATGGGGTATGTTTGCAGTAAAACCAACTTACATATGTTTGCGGTAAATATCTTGCAGCTTTCGTGTACGTTTTCAGATGGCTTTCGTATTGGACCGACATAATCGTCACAGTCGTGTCTCGTTACGATCTTATGTAGCACGTACTTAAATAATCTACGCGCGTGTGTATAAAAATTGTTTATGGTAAGTGTTCAGAAACCTTCGTGAACCAGCGTACGCAGAGTTGGACGAAACAAGATACCGGCGAAACCGAACTCGATGCCAAATTCGCGTCAACGAAAGCGCGAGAAAGGAAAGAATATGAGGGTCCTGCGGTGATTTTTTTTTTTTATCTGTCAGCCATTTTCTCTCCAAGCGGTCTACTAACTGGCAAGTTAAAACGTCATGAGGGCTGGTAGCCTTTCGCGCGGAGGTTAAGTATTAAAATCCTCTCTGCCTTAAGCTCTTATCACAATCACGAGGAGGTTCGTCAGACAAAGGGGTGGACGCGTTGAGATGGGAACGTATACATCCAGCGGGAGCTGCGCCCCGATGCACCGTTTTATGCAGCGTGCCAAGCTTCCGGCGAATGTCCGAACGCCCCTTTTTCAACGTCTCCCTAGGCTTTTATTAAAAAACTCCTGTCAGCCAGGGAAATTATCTGGCGGTTAATACGCCACCGCGCTTTAATTTATCATTCCGTAATTAATTCCCTGTGCGCGCGTTTTGTCCCACTAAGAATGGATATGACGTTCTTTGAAAGAGCGCTAACCAGAACGGAAATTCGACGAGAGCCTTCTTCGCTGCGAGCGACAAAACGAGGAATCTGCGCTTATGATCCGCTGATTTTAGGCTTTTCTCTATTTTCGGGAAAAATGGAGAGGCGGCAGAGGATTTTCGAGAGAGAACGAGTAAGAAAGGCTCGTCGATCGAAGATCACGATCTTGTTTAAGACGGTGAACAGCTAAAAACTACTCGAAAACTCTCGACTCGGCGAAGGAGCATCGAGAGACGCACTCGAAGCGTCTCGAGCCTCCGACTCCTCGTGCACAGACACCGTTTCTCGGAATATTCTCTCTATCCGTGCCGCTCGTACTTACACTCCACCCTTTACAGAAAGCAACCACTTGTTTTCTGCAAGATTCTTTGTAACAATTAAACGCAGGAATCTGCAGCTCTGGCATGAATCAAAGTTACACGAAACAATGCGAGGGGCGAGATCGGTATCGCGAAACTTTAACGAGAAACTTAATCACATCGGGCTGCCGATCAACCAGTTCTCTTTAATCTGAAAAGGGTCGTCCCTCTTCTGGTCCAATAAGCTTCGCCGTTGCAATTTCGTCCTCCAGCCTTGTAATTAGCATGCGAAATTCATGGGGTAATCCGATTCCGGTCAGACCTCCGTCGTCGACGAAAATTTTCTCGTCAAATTGCCCGGCGCCTACTTTCTTCGTGCCTCGTCTTCGAACCTCCCGCGCTTTTCGATACTCCGATCTGTCTTCAAGGAGACAGACTCGCAGGAGGCTTCCCGGCAGGAACTTTCCACGCGACGAAACGACAATCTACGGTGGAAACGTTTCTTTCTCGACATCTTTTTTCAACGTCTCTTCCGTAGCCTTTCCTCCACGAATACCCTCGACGAGTACGTCCGCCGATAAATTCTGGTTTCGTAGCACTCGACGGAAGTTGCCGGAAGGGACCTACCAGTTTACCGAACACGATCATCGCGCGAGACGTGATGACGATGGGAAACAGTTGAAAGAACCGGCCGAGTAATTAATGCCCGGCACGTTCTCCGCCTTGGAACGCGGCTCGATACGCGTAGCACGGACAGGATCGAACTGCCATCGCTCTCAGAAGCGTCGCGAACTTTCGCAGACACCATCATACACCGCAACTTTTTCCCGGCGTTAATTTCAAATTAACTCACCGCAATTATTCGCAATCCCTGGCCTTGCCGCGTGGAATATCGAATATACTTGGGAAGTTGATAGTTTTTGTTGAAGTGGTTATCACTTCTAAGAAAACTCTACATCTGATCTGTTCAGTTTTCTCAATCACTGAAGCCATCGAGAGTGTATAGACGATAGACAGGCGACGATGGCAGACCATAGACGATAGATGGCTTCGGGGTTGCAGTTACTAGGTTACTAGGTAACACTGGCAGCGTGCTCAACCTGGCAAACGTGCTCTGGACCAGCTCAAACTGTATTCATACTTGTACATACGCTTCTTTGTTAAATATGTTTTCTATCTTGCAATTAATCCACGCGTTCCTCTATTCATATAACTAATAACCTCAACAGATTTTAATATTTACCGGTTGCGATGCACCGATATATCGTGGCAGTGGAGCACGACGCATTAAAGGTGGACAAATTCTTTTGATCTGCAAACTTAATATACGAGCGATACGATGAAACGGAAATCAGTAAAGGTACATGGTTGAGAGCATTCGTTTCAGCCACTCTACAGATACTTTCAATTCACTAGCTTGTACCGTTGCGAAAAAGGGATTATCAAGGATCGATTTTGAATGTTGGTTTTTCATAAAGTCTCCGTATAGACTCGTTCGGTTCAGTCTGCTTGACACTGCGTGTTAGGAATTTTTATGGGTGCTCCGGCTCTTTCGAAATTCGGGAATAAGCGCCGTGTGCGATCCCCCGCAGTTCGCTTACCAAGAGGCATCAGTGTCTTCCCCACTCCGTGGCCAAATCCTTTAAAAACAAAGTCCCTGTCTCTCGGCAATGCGACGTCGTATCGCTCGCCATTAGCAAACTATCTGCCGCATCCTCTGAACAATCATATCGTCGACACCTCGCAGACTCGTAGCTCGGCGACTTTGAGTAGCCTGCTATCGACTTTCCAAACACTCCTGCAAGCAACCTGCCGCGTATGCCAAAGCTTTCACCGAGCCGTCGTAAATTATGATAAGGTTAAATAGCGGCGGGCTATCTGCCATTATATCGTCGCGAAAATACGTTGGCGTTAACGCGCGTGTCGCCAGTTCCACGCTCGGTGGAAAAAGTACACACTGAAATTGGCAACCGCAGGTATCGCCACTACACGATGTTAACGAGCTCGTGTTTCGACAATTAATCGACACACGATTAAAGAACGCTATTTAGTCACGGCTTCGGCGCGCTCGCTCGAGAAGAAACAACGCGAGAACTTGGATCCAGCCTTCGATCGATTTTCAAACCGAAGCGCCACATGCACAGGCTTATGCTGTCAAACGAGCGATAAGCCTGGTATTAAAGGGTTCGATCGTATAACGAAGACGTTTCTCCCGTATTTCTGACGCATACCGTCGCGAGCGCGTCGACTAAGATAATAAAAGTGGCGCGAGCGTGTCCGAACCGATCTCGGGCACAAACAGCCGCGTTTACGAAACCTCGAAGAGGATTTATGCTCGCGCCGGAACTCGCCACACATTTGCTTGAGGAATTAACCGACGCTCCTCCGCTTAATCGCGCAATCAATTAGCCCGACCGAGAAGTATTCGTCCCTGGAGTCTCGATAGCGGAAGCAAACGCGGCGATCCCGCTCGTTAATTTCCTGCGAAATCGATGGACGCCGCGAGATTAGGCAGATTACGCGGGCAAAATGTTGTTGCGCAGCTGAGAAAACGCGGGATGGGGATCGTGCTTGGCGTAATGGCGGCGAGAACCGCGGAGAGACAGCGGAGCTCGTTACGGGGGCGAGATATAGAAAAATAAGAGAGAGCGTCTGTGTTGGATAAACGTCGTAGATAACGCAACGAGTAGCGTGCGTAACTACGATCTCGAGAACCTTTGCATCGGCTCTCGATAGCGTCTTGCTTTACGCTAAAGCGTTCCTTTGGTCCGTTAATAAATTAATTAAGCGATGTTAATCGTCGAGCAGATTTTACGGGAATGCTTTGAAATTTACGAACGTTCCAATTTATCGCGCAACGTCGTCGGAGAAAGCTTCCATGCGCTAGAATTTACAATTAAGACTTATCTAGGATCTTTGCAAGAAAGAACGAGTTATCTACATCTGGTACTAAGAATTAAAGAGCTACATCGCAGTACACGCTATAAATTATAACAACACTATGGCTGCAACACTCACCGGGTTCTCCGCGAAGAACGCGCCTTCTTGACGTTTCGTAGGCAGATCCAAGAAGACGGACGACCTGGATCGATCGTAAAGATCCACATCGACAAAGAAGTCGAAGAGGGGGGCGCCGTTCACCCTCAATAGCCTCGAAACTAGGGGCGTAATGTCGGCCGGTGCGATGCTCTTCGGCGGTAGATAGCCGCCGAGTTCGCGTAAAAGCTCGTAAACTGAAACAAGTGATCGTAAACAAGTTTTAACGAGGTTCGCGAAGCTGCAGCGTGTCGTAGAGTGGAATTCGTCGTGGCAACTTGGTGTCTCCGTGACAAAACGAAGAGAGAAAAGAGGGGAAAATAGGAAGGAAAAAATAGACGCGACTAAAAAAATACCAGTTGCAGCGGACGTTTCGTTTAAAAATCGATGCGTCGATTCGACGAGTACGTACAATGAGAGAAGCTGTATTCAGCGGAGAATAAAGTTCGAATCTGGATATATCGCTATGTCCTGCCTCTTTTTACGAGCGACTTTTCATCACCGACCTTCGCATCCCTTCTTTATCAACGTTACGCGGTCCAACATGGATGTAACGATAAACTATAAATAAAATCCCAGCGCACGTCGCTTGACGCGCGTGTGGCATCCACGGTAAAGATCAGAACAGTGCCCTTATCGAGTTTAACGATCTTCGCTTAACGCGTTTCCACGAGAGAACCAACGACGACCTTCGGTTCGCAGATACGCCGCTGTCGAAAAGCTGTCCACGATCGTCACAGACCTTCTTAACCAATATTTCCCGATATCTTTGCGATCGTGTGATAAAAGGAGAGAACGTTTCCAAATTGCCAAGGATTATCGTTAGAGGTTGGTAACCACTTTATTATTTTTTGGTTACCGCTTCCATCGGATTTTTCTCGGTCGATTAACGTCGCGCTGAATTCCTCCTTACGTACAGTATGGCGACGTACGACACGAATTAACGCACGTCGGCCGAACGGAAGCCGGCTTCCAGGGAATGAAAAAAGTCCCAGTACCGGCAGGTTTGCGTGTCGCAAACGATACCGATCTCGGCATAATACGGCCGCTTATAATATCATTGGCTCGATTTATCCGGCTGCGAGATCGCAATTCGTAATACGATTTATTTCGTAGCGTGCAAATCGAAAGGAACGTGTTTAGCGAAATCGTATTTCTCGTCTTGCAGTTTAACGCCGTAAGCTTAGGCTTCGAAGCTGCGTCCCTTGAAAATTGATTTCCATTTAGAGACATACGCTGCACGAGACCGACTCTATTCGTCCGAAGAGACTTCTGCTCTTAGCTCCGCCTTTTGCCAAGGATTCGTCCCTGCTCCCATTCGCCTCGTGTCTGCGTTCTTCTCTCTCTCTCTCTCTCTCTCTCTCTCTCTCTCTCTTTACTTTTTTTTATTGTTACTTCGACGTTTCACACAGGGAAATTATTGTACGTCCGAATGGCCGGTGGAGAATTTCGATCACAAACTCACCCCGTCTGTCTCCCTGGAGGAACCATTCGAAGCGCCATCAAGAGGCAAACTCGGGGCTCGATAAGGGTGCCACGCTGAATATATCCGTGCTCTGGAAATCTGCAAGTTCTCCGTTAAGTAAAACTTCGCGTGATTTCAATCGCAGCGAACAATCGCGCGCGCACCACTCTTACATATACGAAATCGACATCAACCACCGCGTCCTCCAGCCACAGCCCCTCTCTGTCCCCAAGCCCCCGACCGTTCGGTTACATCTATATCTTTGCATGACGCAAGCTGCACACGCCGGTCAGATTGCTTTCGATCGACGCCCGAAATTCCACCCTTTATTTTACCCCGATACGTCCTCCAATCTCTTCCAGTCATTCATACTTTTCTCCGCTTCGAAATAACTCAAGACGTTCCGTTGTTACGCAACTTTCAGCCCTTAAAGCGTTTCTTACTTCGCCACTTTGATTTTCTAGATTCCGAAACCTACGGAATTTTAACCCTTTGAGAATACGATTAATACTGAACGCAATCGTACGTAGATAATCTTGCAGCAGAATCTTGGTTATCTAAATGCAATCGAGAAACATAAATAAGATCAACGTCTCGTAAGAATAGAACTGAAATAAAATGTAGTGGAAGCTATCTATAAAAGGAGTATCGTAACTGAACCTAATATCGCCTGCCAAATTTCAAATTGTTCCGCAGCAAGGAGCCAGAGACATCTTTGTATCAAATTAGTTTCGAACTACAGAGACCTTGTTTCTTCCTTTGCACGTATCCGATTACAACTTCGATGCGTTGCCGATTTCTGCCAATGCTTTTATCCAGAATATTAGCAGAATACTAGCAGCATGTTCCCCATCGTTGAAATAATTATGGACATAGTCGTACATCCAAAGGATAATCGGGACAAGTATAACGTCTGTTATGCATCGTTGGTGCAAGTATCTGCTCGCAGCTATCGCTATTCACAACTATTCAGCCTTGAATACAACGCACCCTTTCCAATTCTCCCGACCCAAACAAGCGTCGCTGCGAACCATTCTAACACGGTACACTCTACCCAATTTCAACTTTATATCAAGCATCGCTCCATTTAGTATCTTTTCTCCAGCCGCGTAAAATCCTTGAACAGATACCAAACTCATTTGCCTAATTCCTTTGGATGAAAATGGATCTTCGCTCGATCGGTTTGCATTTAATCGCGACGCGACGAATTGCGAGGGTGGATGGCGCCGTTGCGAATGGACGACCGAAGGATCGTCGGCGTGAATTAAGCCGGGCATGGTTAATTTCCAAGCCATAGCTGGCCGTATCTCGATTGAATTCCCATGCCGAGGAAATCGGGGAAGACTGTGGGTTGCGGAAATGGAACTTCCGGATTGTTTCCATCGTGCGGCGGATCCGGCGTTCCGTGGCTGCCGGCTTTTCGATTCGGCTGCCTCGCGACAACCAAGCCGAGTATACGTGCCACGATGTCTCGTTAAGATGCCTCTAATTACAACAGCATCCAGTGAGACCAACTGCCGGCGTTGCGCGGCTGGAAATTAACTCGTTAACGAGACCCGCACGACGAAGGGAAAAAACGTTAGAACCGAACAACCTACGAATTTCTAAATTCATTTCCTCGTACTTCGCCAACGTCGACGACGAGAAGCCGTTTTTCTCCGTCTTTCGACGTACGGAAATCGTCGGCCGCGTATTAGAAACAGCGAGAAAGTTTGAATTATTGAAAACAAAGGTTGGAAAGCAGGTCAGAGTGGAAGCACCGGTACTCCTGAGACTTCGTACGGAGCTTGAAAACTGTCCTTCTGTTCTGCGACATTATAGCGCAGCTAACCGATCAATTACGAAGGATAATGTATTTCCGGTGCTTATATTATTTAGTTTCTTATCTCCCTTGCTTAACGATGCCGCTAATTATTCCAAAGTGATCAACGTTGCTAAACAGAAGGTTTGAACAGGTTTGAACAAACAGCTGGACAGAAATTAAATGGAAACGTTTCTCCTATGACGAAGAGTAACGCGATCTGCTAAAGCTCGTTGCCATAAAGAGAGAAACGCGCGAAATCGATCGTACAGCTGGAAAGGAGGAAAGCGCGAAAAAGGATCGCACACGTACACAGGGGCGCGCGTCTAGCTTTGCGCTTCTCAACCTTTCCATTCAGTTCTCCGGCGACGAGGAGACGCGAACTTGCCGCTTTCAGTGAAAAGTGTGCTCTTCCGCGTCAAGAGCGACTTTCACGAACACTCTCGCCCGGTTGCTATACGAACGTACGCGAAACATTCCACCCGTGTTGTCTTCCGTCGGGGAAATATTTCGTAGAAGCTTCTGCGAAACCGCTGGATCCGCCGTGGCGGATGAAATTACGTCCTTTTCATTCGTCGATCTCTCTTTCCTCGATCAAGAGGCGCTGAAATGCTCCTAAATGCTCGGAACGACCGGATCGTGCTCGTTTCCAATGAGCCGAGAAAAGTCACGGCGGTGTGGACTGATCGAGATTGTCCTTGACACGGTTCCGAGTCGAGCATTAACATCGCAGGGGGTTAAAAAAAGCTGCTCGTCGACTCTAACTCTCTGATGTACCTCGATGGCGTCTATATATAGAAGCACTTTGGTACCTTGCTTTTTCTTCGCTCTGCCACGCTGCCAGTATTTCGCGTTCAATGTTCCTCGAGAATTCTACGCTTTTTCTCTTTCGACGCCGACCAACTGACCCGTCGACCAGTTCCTCTTCTCTGCATTTCTAATATGATTTACTTTGACATCGATGGGACTGGGTATTTTCATACGCCGTACGTTCCAATGAATCAGGTCCAGGTGCGGTTTCAGGTTGCCCGGCGACGTTTTCGGAACTGACCTCGCACTAGCTGGATTTTGCGACTCTATTTCCAGAGCATAATTAGGCGAATACCATTAGTGAAATTGTACAAGTTGCACAAGTACATGGTAAATCACTGTGCGAGTGATGCCAGGATACGTGGCTCCGTGTATGGAATAGATGCGTTCTCTGATTCGATTGCAGACAATCTGCTTGCAGAATAACTGACTCTTGATATAACTCTGTCTTCTCTATCGCGATGCTCGGTTTAAACCGAGAAATAAGGCAAATAAGCGAAATATAGTTGGACGAAGAAGGAAAAATTCCGTAATCGCGTGGAACACGACACGGTGGAATAAATAAATCGCGTCCGAAAGTTGGCGACTGGTTGGGCCAAGTTGGACGGATAGGGAGAATAGGTAGGATCAAATGCAACAGAACAAAGTTCGAATCGGAGCATAGTTTCCTCGCGACATCCAGCACCGAATAGTTTCTCCACCAGGCGGACAAGTAAATCATCCTCCGGACGTAGCCCGAGGCCAAATTCTCCAACCTTGACACCCTTGGCGACTTTCGACTCGCGACGCGCTCGTTTTCGTCCTTTTGCTATTCGCCAGCGGCTATCCTGCCGCTAACTACGCCCGTGCTGCTATTAATCTTCCCTCGTTAATTGGGTAATGGATCGTCTATCGCGCGCACGGTACAGGTGCCAAGCTAATAATCGATTTTTCGCGCTCCATCGTGCCGCGTATCCAGAACAGAGGAAACCACTCGATCGTCTCGCTCGATACTCGCCGAATAACCGTGTCTATCTTAAAATAGAAAACGTTTCCTTCGAAACAATACCGCCGACGTGCTACTTTCAAAGTTTGCAGCTCTCGCCATGGCAACTACTGCAACAGTCGCGTAAAGGGGAACGTCGCTGCCTATAGAAAGCACGGCAGAATTTAGCGTGCGTATCGCGAAAGTATCGGGAAGATATGGAATACACCGGGCGAACTTTATCAACGCGAGTAGGAACCTTGACTGCGACCGCGAAACACCCAAGTTCGAACTAATGGCAGCCTATTACCCGTAATTGCTATAACGAGGCCACAGTTAAATCAACATCGAACGTTTCTACGACGCAACTTGCTTCCCCGATAAAAGCTTGCCTGCGAGTCCGCTACGATTACAAATTCTCCAAATAAGGAAATTTCTCTGCTTGAACGTTCGAAACTCCGGCGAAAGTTCCTAGAGTATCGAAGCTTGTTGCGAGCACTTGAGAATGAAATCCGTGCACAGACGAAAGCAAGGGAAAAGCTATCGTGTTGCCGAGAGCCATCGTAACGTCCGAAGCAGAGGCTGCTCCTATTGCAAAGTGCAGAGAGAAGGGTGGCGAAAGTCGTTGGCGTAGGTGGCGCTTGGCTACGATGGTATGGAAAGGGGCGAGGGACTGTCTCCTAAAATAATGTCGCGAATGGATGTGAAAGGCAGCTTCGCGGAAGACGTTCGACTCCGCCGATGATGCGAGTTCGCGCGAGCACGAATATCGCGACCTTCCTTCGAAGAGGGTCGAATGTCGAGCACGCGGAGACGAAAGTGGGTCACAGATCGTGACCCCCGCTGGCAAGACGCACGCGAGCTCGTGTTTTCGCCTCGTCGTTCCCCTGGCTCCGTAGCATGCGTGTACGCTTTTTTTTCCTCGGGGTTCGCCGTTATCGACGTCGTACGCACGCGATCGGCTCCGCTGCGCAAAAACCACCGCCGTCTTTCCACCGTCTTTCCAGCGCCGCTTGAACAGAGCTTGAAAAACGACCTCAAGGACCCATCGCGCGACCAATCACGTCATCGGATGCGCGTTCGTCCGCATAATTACGCATCGGGGGTGTTTCCAACCGCTCGAGCGATTAACCGCGTCAGCCACGTTTCGAGAGAACGCACGCGAGTACCTGGTCGTTTAAAACGGTCGACGATATTTAACGCTCGTCCATCTCTCAAGAGTCCGAGAAGTCTCGTAGCGAGGTTCTCGTCGAAAGGATTATAGCGATTGCTTTATTATTCCGCTGGATTTTATTATTCCTCCGAGCTGATAGATACGACTGCCGCCGTTACCGAAGCGACTCCAGCTTTATGCGACGACTGAAAACTTCCAAGGTTCTCTAGAATTATTAAGACGGCCCGCGAGCGGTGCACCGCACGAGGCTCCGAACCGCTTTAAAAGCACGGTTATTCCGAGAACACGTTCTCCGGATTTACGATCCATTTCCGCGAAACGAGCACGAGCTAATCATTGTACGTTGGAAAAAGTATTGCAAGCGTAGTCGAAGACGTTCGACGAACCAGCCTGCTTCGAGTGGTTTCCGACTGTCGCGTGATCGATAGCCCGCCAACTATTTTTATCAATCGCTGCGGTATAAAAGGCAGTCGTCCAAGGTTGTGCTCGATACTACGGACTAATCATCGTCGTTTCGAACATCCGATAGCAGCGAGCAACCCGAAACGTTCTCCGTCCTCGGAGACTCGCAAACGAGCAGCAACCGCTCGCGTGCACGTGCACGCACGTGCACGCACACACGCGCCAACCAACCAGCCATAATATCCACTAATTGTCCCGCGATTAATTACGCGCCCGTCCGCACATGGCCAACTGCGACCGAGCTAATCCGCCGCTGACATTATTATCCGGCTGATCGTCGGCCAGGTTAGCGAGCCTCGTGCCGGTGTCGTTTCGATCGTCTCGATTAGAAGTCATTTACACGAGCAATTTTCGCGACGATACCAAGCTCGATTGCACCCTGGCCGAGTCGAACGAATGGCTGTACGTTACAGTAGTTGAGTTATTTAACAGCGACGACCGAATCAAGAGATCTAATCTACCAGCCACGGCTGGAAATTGATGTTAACTGGCAAAGCGAAAGGTACTTCGGTCACGGAAAATGAAAAAGCTCGCGGTATTTCGTACGAATGGACGGCTTTCAGAAATTTAGCGATCGTTCTCTGTTCGATATTAATAACCTCGTAATATCTTTGTTAAACGCGTTTTAACGGTCGAGGAAGAATAATGGAACGCGACGATGATCTTTCGCTTGGTCGTTTGTTTCCATCCGAACAAGAATATTAGCGGTTAAAATAAAGGCCGAACGGACAGGAATGCGGTGTACCTCTCGAAACCTCCATAGATTCATATCAACGACGATCCACTGTGTCGATATTAATTCGTGACACTCACTTTTCTTCCGAGCTCGCGTCCAACCATAAATAAACACAGCCGAACGAGTGAATTTCTTTTTACTTTTTACAAAAGTCCACGTGATCCAGCGCATAAATCGCGGCCAGGTCGACGCGCCATCGATCAGAATTACCAAAAGCCACGGCGTCGAAAGGCTGGAAATCCCCGTGGCGAAGGGAAAAATTTGTTTCGACCGTTTCGCGCGCGATGTCACCGAAATGCAAATCGCGGGGCGATAAAAAGGCTGCGGGCTGACCGCCGGTAAACTGTCCACCCCAAACGACGCATACGCTCGGAGAATGGTCGCGCGCGGCAGATAATCCTCGAATCAACCCTGAAAACCAGCCCTGGGCGTCGTTAGAAAAAAAAAGGGGATCGCCTCTGTGCTGTTTCGCCGACAAGCTAATCGATCGCCATCAGTTGCATTTCTATCACGCTGCGCCCTTTTTTATTTTCCACCTTCACCGTCTCTCTGTTTCCCCTGCTCCCGATGGCTTTTTTGCGCGAGTTTCAATTATGGTAAAGAATTTTTTGTCGGCGATCGCTGTCGACGCGTGGTCTCACGCGAGGTCCTCTCGAAACGAACCACAACCGAGCAGGCCGCAGCACTACAACCGCGGCCGGCGCACAGCTGAAATTCTGGCGTTCAATTAAATCCGCGTTGACACGCGGTCAGAAATTAAAGCCGTACCTGGCCTCCAACAAAATATCGCGCTTGACGTTTCTACCGTGATATATTTTCGCAATTTTCTGATAAGAAACGCGCAGTACGTTCGTGCAATGAGCGAAGCGCGGTTATTTATTCGTTTACGAGAAATTCAAAGGTAAAGAAATGCACGGATATATACGTATGAAAGAGCCGAACTAGATTTACATTTCGTTTCTTTAGTCGCGTTCGTAAAGATACGAAACTGCATGAACATCTGTACTCCGCTAATAAGTTACGGTTTTATATTAAGTCGACCGAGAAGTTTCTTTCGTTTCATAAGGAAATAATGGATGCACGACGTTCGAATTACGTATGATCCATTTTCTTCTATCAAGATGAAGATCGCAACGTTCGACAGACTAGGTTTCGCGTTTGTATAAAGCTGCGTTGTTGTGAAAGACGTGTCTATAGAAGAAAATGATTATTCGGACGACCTGATATTTTTCTAAGAACTTTTATCTAGGATTTCGAAGGACTGGAATTTTGCAACGTCGCCAACAATTTCCCGATCAGAGGGACAACCACAAATAATTCACGACGATCCAGTGAAACGGATAATCGTACGCGTACTCGTTTCAGAAGAACTCCCGAGCCGAGAGAGCAACGCGATTCATCGACAGCCGGCTTAACAGTCAATTAACGTCGAATGAACTCGATGCACCGCGACGAGGACGGGCAACGAGTACATTTTTCCTACACAAAGCGGGCCGCCGGCTTTTTGTTTCCCGCTTTAGAGCAGCTCGACCAATTTCCAAGGTTCGCATTATCGCAGTGCACCGTGATGACAACGGCCTTGAAGCGCGTTTCCCTGGGATATGCGAGACCGAGCTGAAAGTAACTCCGTTTCGATCGTCGTTCCGAACAATCAGAGGAGAACTTTCGAGACGAAAGCAGAGGATGGAGAACAAACGGAAGCGAAACTCTTTCATCCAAGTTTTCGTGATACGCGAGTGCAAGTCGATAGGTAACGAGATTTCGAAGCGGGCGAAGCAAGGACAGAGGCGCTGCGTGTTTCCAGAAATCGCGGCTGCGATCGATTTCCACCGGAAGGCCGGAAATGGCCGGGCAGCCGTGTTTTTCAGGCAAACACGGTCACGAAGGGTATCGGGCATCGATTATATAACCGCCATCGATCCAGCTTTAAGAAGCTAACGCAGAATTGAATGATAGGTCGCTAGGGGATTCCCGGGAAGAACCACGTGGCCGTACGTTCCACCTTGCATTATGAAACTAAGAAGAAATAAGAGGATTCTCTGTCCCTCTGTCCATCTGCCTCGCTCTTTCTTCGCTCGTTCTTCGTTCTTCCATCGAAGCGATGCAGTTCGCTGAAGATTCGCAACGCGATCGCTCCACAGATCCGATCGAAATAAGTGTAGTGTAAACGAGCGAAATCAGTTTCGTCGGAGTTGAACAGCGGCCGCTGCAATCACCGTTTAATCAAATATTCTACGCTGGCGATCGAATCGATCGCCACCAACGACTGCCGCTATATTTTCGAACAAACAATCGGTGCTATGAGACGGGTTCCCTGAGCGTGGCCAACAGGTTCTCGGCAGGTCGCTTTGCATACGCATCTCGCGTCACGTCACAATTATCCCGTTCCAACCAAGAATCTCTCTTCGCCCGTAAATAGTCCAAACGCGTATCGCTGAAACTACCGCTGCCGCGATACCCTGGCGTACGAAAGAATCGTCTGTGGACCGTGGACGACCATTCTAGCGTTACGTTTCGCTTTGAACCTCGTAAATACCAGTACCATGAATCACACTGGCGCAAAAAGAACTGCTCTATTGTCGCGATCGTTTGGACAACAGCAACGATAGCGAGTATCGCTGTGATATTTCGACGAAACGAGGCTCCGTCGAATTCATCTCTGATTAATGCCGCTGGCCGACGATTTGGCGCCGATACTGATTGATTAATCGCACTGTCGGCCGTACGGTATCGGCTCCACCGTATCCGACATTGCCTTGCTTCTATTCTTAGACCGCCTACATTGACTTTCTGGGTTAAAGCGTGCGGTCGTATCGCAGTGACGCGAGAGTCACGACCAACCTGGCCTCTTCTCTTCTCTTCTCTTCTCTTCTCCGAATCGCGTACTTTTTACATCAGCGAAAACTTTTGGATTGATCCTCGCGACCCCGACACTTTGGCCGGCAGATAAATTTGATGCGAAACTCGATCCTATTCGGTGCTCAACCCTTTCTTCGGAGAAATTAATTTCCTTAGGGTGCAACTGCACGAAAATCTCAGCGTAAATAACAGCCAACCGCTTGCTCCATGGGAAACGCCCACTCGAAGGTGTGGTAGCCGGAGCCTTTAGTTTTACTAAATTCTTGTATCGCCAGAAAAATAGGAATAGTTATCGCAGCCAGATATTCGCTGGTTTCGCTCGGTTTAGTAACATCCTGATGATTTGAAAGTCACATATCCAACTATCTACGTATACGTCTCGAAAATTACTTGATGTCTTTATTACACGATCATACGATCATACGATTGTACCATTTGCTCCACGATTTCAAGACCCGTTCTGTTTTATCGTCGCAACCTATCACCAAGCAATTCGATTATGACCGTCGACTCGTCCCTAATCCTCTCGCTAGAGTGTAAAACCGCATCGATGGTATAATTGTTCATTCTCCGATGCAAAAAGATAAAGTCAATTCTGGAGAGTCAACGAGATGCGGTCTTCGAGGCAGAACAGTCGCTCTTCTTCGCTCATTCTCCACGCATCACCGTCGATTTCTCCGAGTTTCCTCCGCTTCTCTCTCTCTCTCTCTCCTTCCACGACTTTTCATCGTTCTGAAACGACGTCTGCACCGGCCGCAATCCCATTCCCGTAATTCGTTGCTCTCGCCACCGTTACAGCTCACTACCGCCAAAGTAACTCCGTCTTCCATCACCGGCTTCTTTCTCCCTCCACCGTACGATTTTTTCTTTCTCCGGCGCAACATCTTCCTCGCCGCCGCATCACAAAAGAAGAGAACGCGAGGTAGCATTAGCGGCTGCCATTGGAAAATGCCCTCTTCGCTTTCACGGCGATCCCTCGCCGCGCCAGGCTTTCTGCCGCGAACCGTTCCGACGAATTCTTCGTTACTGTTCGAGCGACAGAGAGTCGCGCGTGTCTCGCTGAGTCCATTGTAGTGGACGAGCCGACGAAAAACGGGACGAACCGCGACGCCTCTCGATCTTCTCCGGCGCCGCGAGTTTCAAAGACGCGCACGCGATTCGCTGGAATTCAACAAACGCGGTCTGTCGTTCTACGCGTTCTTAGGTATCCTTTGCGAAGCCGGAGCACAGTCCAGAAGGCACGACGTGTCGCCGCGTTCGTGTTTTATCGCCACCGTTTCGCTTCCGAGGTTCGACCAAGAATTAAGTGGTACGAGTCAACGATACTTGACGCTGGCCAGGTAATGGCACGGTTGTACCGTTTCGTTGAGTTTGTTCGCACTTGGGACACGGCCGAGCGTGTAATATACGCGTCTGCGTTCATATTTTGCCACGATATTTTCGTTTTCGAACTTTGCATCAAGTAGTACGTGTCAACGATATCGGAGATCGTTGAATCAACAGCATAGCCGTGCTCTTTCATCGAGTTCGTTTATATGCCGAACGTAGTGAAGAGGGTACAACGTGCGAGTGCATTCGTATTTTGTTACGATACCTCCGCTTTTAGTTTGACAGGGCAGCGAGTAGTACGAGTCGATGATATCTGACATTGTCCAGTTAATAGCATAGTTATGTAGCGTTTTATTGAGTTTGCTCTACTCCGAACGCGCTGAAAGGGACACAACGTGTCACGGCATTCATATTTCGTTACGATCCTTTGATTATCGAAGTTGCACGTGGGACGAAGCACTCGATAATACGTAACACAGCGGAGTTAATATCGTACGTAGTACCGCTTTATCGAGAGCTTCATCTATCGCTGAATCGGAAACGACGTCTCGTAAAGCGTAAAACGTAATTTAATACTCGTCCATTCGAGTTGCTATTAATTCTGTATCTATACGTAAAAAGAGTCGGCAAGAAGGAAGCGGTGGGAGTCAATAATATCCGGCGTCGATCGCTATCCGAGCGTCTAGCGAAAGTTGTGGCCGCAATCGCCCACATCTTTGATTCCAATTTCCCTCCTTATTCGTGCCGCTTACGCTCGCTTCGTCGAAAAGGAACGCGTTCGCTCGCCCGAAGGCAAAAGCGAAACCTGCGCGATCGTAAAAATTTCTGACAAATACTATTTCTTACGACGCGAAACGAACAAACGTATCGCCGAACGTGCACTTTTCTTACGATCGAAAGACGAGCCGCGAGAACGTTGCGGTACGAGCAAATAATCTCCGACGTCGCAGCACGCTATCGTCGTGCTTCTCGATAAAGACGAGAAAGAAACTCCCGACGGGTAAAAATCGTCGTGGCGCGGGCGAACGGGAAACAAATCGCTGAGAAACGCCACCGTTAACGAAACGTTTGTTTCGCGAGGAAACCTCCATGTGACGTAGATCGCGTAAAATATTGCCACCGCGCCGTTCATAAATACCACGTGACGCGTTGCACGACACACCGATGCACGTACACGCGTGATGTTTGCAGAATCGGCGGCGGTCGTTCCAGTTCGATCGAAAATGCTCGTTTTATTAGCCGCCGGGGTTTCGTGATTCCCGTGCGTATGAATAATCGATCAGCGTCGGCCCGTGAAAGCTCGGCCTCGGGCATTCTCCGAACACAGACAGAGAGAGAAGAAAGAAATAGAAGCGCGAGGAAAAGAGGCCAAAGAATGGAACATCTGTGTCGGCGATTGAATATATGAATGAACGCCGCGACAGATATATCGTAGCTACGTTCCCGCACTACGTGTCGCGTACGATGCGGCACGAAACGCAACACGTGCACCTTTGCGGTTAAATTTATCGAGTCTTCTTCCCTTCTTTCTCTTAGATTTAATAAGATCTCGCGACACCGCGAAGCTCGCAACTCGCGATATCTTGTCTTTGCCACTGCGATCGTATCGCGATTTGAAATTGCAGAGAACGCAATGCGGATGATACGCGGAGATGTATAAAACGTTCGAAGCGAAGTATCTCCGTCCGGGTTTCACTCATTTAGTCGCGTTTAGAAAAACCTGAATTTGCATAGACCTCGCGGTAATTACGGAAGATTTGTCGAAATCGCGTGATCGCTGTACGTACACGGCGAAAGATGGAAAGCCGGAAAGATGCGTGACGAGCGATCGTTGACGCAAATGCGATTCAGCGACGCGGATGCACGTCGCACCGGTCTCATTCTCATCGCGTGCGGACGTCGCGAGCTAAGAGACGCGAATGTGACGCGTCGTCCGCGGAAACGGCGTCGTTAACGTGGACGCAGCGACGCCTCGACGTTATTTCCGGTAACGACACTGCATTTGTCTGTCACGCGTATCTCTTTCAAATGGAAAGTCGCCTCTGCCGTGGCCGTGTCGATCGACGCGTTCACGATCCACTTACCGGGTGTAAAATTCACCGGTTTCTCCTTGAACTCCAAGCAACCGTTGTAAAACTGGCCCAGCTTCTCGAACACGCCCACCATATGGCCCGTCTTGTTCGCCAGCAGCTCTGAGAAACGTTAAAAACGCGTTAATTATTAAATAGGTTGAATACGGGGCTGGAATTCGGTCGATCGCTACGTGGCAGTTTTCGTAAATTCTCGGTATAATCTTCGTTGGCAAACGTAAGACGTTTAGCCGTGCTACCGCGCTTCAATTTTCATGTCCTAAAAGAATCTTAAGGTTTCGAAAATATTTTTACGCGTCGATATTATCATATTTATACCCATCGATAGCGATTCTTGTTTCGAAAGTGGACAAATTTTTTAACCCCGTCGAACACTTCAAATTTTTACGTCTCTTCTCGTATTTGTTTCAACGAGCGAAAAACTTCGAAACGAAATTGGAACAAAAATTCTTCCCTATTTCCTTCGATCTTAAGAAAAGGTTAAGGAAGAAGTGGAAGAATCGGTAGAGAAGAACGGTAGGGTTGAAGGAAATACTAAATCGCGAATATCTTCTTCGAAACGTTTCAAACGCAGAGTAGGGTGAAACGATAAAAATGGTAGACAATCGTGCAGAAACGGAATATAGCATCGTGAGAGAAGCGAATGTTTCACGAGTGCAGGCGAACTCTTTGTACCGAAATATTTTTCGTCGCTGCAGATGCACCGTGGCACGAGCGGATATAAATCACGGATTCATTGCTCTAAAAAAAGATCGACGCGAACCTCGACCGACACTTGGCCGAATATACCACGACTCCGCCATTCAAAGTTCGAAAATGGCAAAGGTTCGCTTGGATACCGCTAAAAGCGATCGAGGAGGTGTCTCGGCCGAAATAGATCGAACGACGATTCGTTCCGTTTTTTAAAAGCCGGTATTAAAGTAGAGTCGGAGCAGTTAACAAAACTAAAGAAAGATAGAGTCGCTGTACGTTCGTGCTAAAAGCGTAAGTTCTAACGAAGACAGACGCATACCGAAAGGACTGGGCAATCTGGCGAGCTGACTTTTATGGAGATAAATTTTCAGTCTCGTAGCAGCTTTCGACGATCAAATATAGACTCTCGAGCAACGAGAGTAACATAACCTATCATTTTAATTAAAACCAACCTTCGATTCGAAATTCTTCCCCTTTTCTTCGAATCCAACGATTTTCGTACTTGCGATTTTATGCTTCTGCGAATCGATTTATGATAGCGTTTCAACCCGACTACTAGTAAATCACCGAGAGTCGTACGCGGGATGGAGAAGAAAAGGAAGAAGAAACGGGAACGATGGCGAGCGACGAGGCAAACGTTCGACTTGCTCCGTTCGTCGAGGTCGTTCGACGAACGATCGTAGCCCGTATGTGGAGCATTGTGTCGAGTCATGGGACAACGTGCATGACACACTTCCGTGTGCACGTATATCGATTAACATGAAATATTTATAGTACGGCCAACCGAGTGGCCGATCCGGCCTTCCGCGAGGCCTTTGCTGACCTCCTGCGGGACGTCCTCGACTTCCACGTCTTCTCTTCGTTCCCACTTTATTTCCACTTTATGAGCTTTTATTACTTCGCGCTTTGCATTGAGCGTATTCGCCGGCCAATCGTTACCGTCCTGGCGATCCTTGACCATTTCTCAACGCGTTTCTACAAAACTCCATCGATCTTTTCTTTCCTCCAATTCTCCCTTCTTCTATTCTCTGTCTCGCGAGATTTTCCATCATCGAACAATGGACGTTGCCGGACGATAACGTCGCGAATCGAAGAACGTGTCGCCAGAGGAGACGACCGAAAGCGTTACTTTTACGAATCGAAAGCGTCGTTTATTCGACGATTACTACGTTTCCACGGAAACGCAGACTCGAAGCGTATACAGTTTCCTCGTCCCTCGGAAGATTACAACGGATAAACCTGACGATGATCGATTTTCAACAGGAAATAAGATCAAGATCCAAAGAACGTTTCGATTGATAATCGAACGTCTATTGCGCGTTCTTGAAAACGTCTCAATTGCGCGAGAGATAAGACCGCGAACGGAGGAAAGCTTCGATTAATAATCTATGCGAAGACTCGTGACCGCGGCGACGTATATTGAAAATCGATATCGCGTCTACGTTCTTGCACTACAGCCTGTGCCAGACTATACGCGGTCCTACAAGGAATTAAAATTTAATGCAATCAGCAGCGACGCCGTCCTGGGTATCCTCACGCGCTCGACAATTTGAGCGAAAGAAACGCCGTTGCTCGCCGCTTTATCGACCGAATTTCGAATCGGCTAAAATAAAAGAACCGAATAATGCCTGCTTGATCGATCATTATACGCGACTAGGTATATACTCGATATTCGTAGGTTCGCCAGAGAGCCGTGTTTAATCGGCCGGTTCGATTGCACGGGCCTAGTCGGTTCAATTTTCACGGCAACCAGATTCCGCGCGAGATTCCACGGCGATCGAGATACAGTTATTTCCATGGAATCGCGCATAACCGCGAGCTATCCGGCAAACACGGTAAAACTGCGCTCGTTAATTCCTTCTGTATCGATGCTTTGCATTGAAAGCAGCCGGCGGTTTTGCGATCGCTGATCGCGCCAAGCGAAAATCAGAGAGGCACGAGAGGGGAAAAAAGAAACGGAAGGAAACTCGAGAACAAAACGGGCAGCCGCGCGAAATAGGTGAATCGCTGTCTGCAAGCTCGTTACACGCCGTTTCGAGGTGAGTTTCCCAAGCACTCGTCGCGACTTCGCGATTCCAAAGTACCGGCGGAAGTCCGCGCCCGGTTCTTTCGTTTTCAACTGTGTGCACGCGCGCGCGCCCTCCGCCCCTCCCTGCTTTTGTCGTCACTTTCTCGTCCCGCGGTTCCGTCTAAATGGAAACTCGAAATTTCGGCCTGCTAACCACGCGTACAGAAGCCTGGCCAGCTTTTGTCGACACTCCCGAGATAGCCCGGACCTGTTTTCATTTTCTCCATTTCGCCCAACCCCTCGTTTTCTTCAATTCATCCTTCTCTCCTACCTGCTCGTGCTACCGCGTTTTTGTTTCCCTGCTCTATTCGCTCGCTATCCCTGCCTCTCTTGCGTGTTTCTAAAAATAAGAATAAAAAAAAAAAGAAAAAGAAAAAAGAGGAAGGGAGGAATGGGAAACATTCAACCGCGTATGAGCTTCTATGAACGCACCACGAGGGCCAATGGAACGTTTGCCACCGCGAAAAGATTTCCACTTGGCAAGTTGGAAAAGTACGTCGGTGAACTTGTCTGCGGCCGAGCGTAACGAAAGTTTCGTCGATTGAATTGTCGTTAAGACGTTGCTTAAAAACCGCTAAACGCGAACGTGAATATTCAATCTACGGGAGTGAAAAGGAGCTGGAGAACAAAACGCGAGCACTCGAGTTCGCTGTAACTTTTTCTTTCCGGATGAATCGTGAAAGGTTTTGCGGAAGAAGTTTCCGCGGCGATGGCAGTTTCCAGGCCATGCAACTTCCCGGCAAAGTCCACTGAATAGATTAAAACGCGACGTTTTAAGATCTTTGCGAAACATTTCTTTTTACAATTTAACGTTTGCTTTTCTTTTTCCCTTTTCCTTTTTTCCCTTTTTTTTTTTCTTTTTTTTTTCGTTTGGCTTTTAAAATACATATTTAGGAATAAAGGCTCGAATCCAGGCGATGCATCGCGACAGCCATGATGCAAATTACGATCACGTAATACGGGATTTTTTACGAGCAATCCGGTTACAACGTTAACAGAGGCTGCTGCGTAGTATTTCAGCGTAACATCCCGGTAATGCGCCCGGACATAATGGCCGGCCCGTAATGTATTCCATAAAAAAAAAAAAGGGACATTAAAAGCCGGCTGAACGCAAACTTCCCTACACCGACCGAGTAATCCTCCATCTCCTCTCTTTATGGATTTCTTTGATAGTTAACAGCCGCGCAATTAAGATCGCGATCGAAAATTATCTACTATCGAGTTGAACCTACAAAAGTCGACTGATCGTAGAAATTTTTGATAATCTTACAAAGCGATCGCGACACCACCGTGCGATGTTGCATATATTCTAATTACAAATTTATTTTTAAACGCGATAGTCTCGACTCGAAAATTATCACGGTCGATCCACAAAAGACCGGTTGATCCCTTGCCTTAATAATGTCGTATCACACTCGTACCGCCTAGTGTGTAATCATCGGACAGCGAGTTTTAGCGCACCTATGGGAATCGTTGGAGCAGCTGCTAGAAAACTCGCGAAACAAAAGCTTAAGCTGATGCACGATAGTCTGAAAATTAGCTACGATCTCATACTATTAGCTACGTTTTTAAGCGGTGATAAACAGGAAGAAGTCTCGCGTTACGATACTTTCACAACGCAGTCGCGCTGCGGCGGCGTTCCGAAACGACCAAAGAAAAGCTACAGCCCCGCGGAATTTCAATTTCTCGTTTTATTACGTTTCGTTGCCCCGAAATAACCAAGCGGAATCCTACGGATTCGCGGATCAAAAAAAAAAAAAAAAAGGAAGATTCTATGCCCACACGCAGCGCTATTACCAACATTACAAAACGGTTTTGCTTTTCCTATCTCTTCCAATCTGCCTCCCCTGTGCCGGTCTGTCTTTTCATTAACAAATCACGAAAACGATCAACGATGCATCCAATTCCCAGTGAATATTGCACGCAGTCAATCGACGGGGAATTACTCGGCCCAAGCTCGTGCTCCATCGGATCCCATTGCCATTTTCAACAGGATCGATAACAATTACGCTTACGCGCCATTAATAACGTCCGCGCGTTAACAAACGGAAACACAAGAGAGAGTATTCGACAGGGTGTCGAACTATTCCTTGACCAATCTCAGACACGCGTCAGGACAATTTGCGAAACGACAAGGCGCTGGGATTCTCCGTGCCACACCGATCGAACACGCAATCCGCAGTTTGGTAGCTCTGCCAGATCTGTCACTACGTACAGGTATATTGGGAGATATATTATTGGAAATTTTCGTTTGATGTTTTTTCCGGATACCCGGACGCTCGAGGAGAAAATTGCGGGTTTCAGGAATTAAAGAATTCGAAGCTTCGAAAACGCATTTACGCCGGGAGCTCAGCTTTTTAACACTAAACCTACCGACACTTCTTGTATATTTATTGACCGCCCGCGATAGGCAGGACAGATTACGAATTTTTCTTAGAAAAAAAGCGAACTAGAAATAAGTACCGAAGGATACATCGTATGCATGTTTTATGAAAAGTCATAAATTAGCAAGCGATTTGATAACGTTTAAATAAATTTCCAAGCGGTCAATTTGGCCGCTGTGGCAGGTTTGGCGTTAATGAAATTTATATCGAATTTACTATAGTAGTATAGTATGAAATCGATGCCACGGATATCGATGGTAATTTTCTTCAGCTGGAAAAATACTTTCTGAGAGCAACGGAATTCTAAACTTTCGATCCTATAGACGAATTCTTGGATTCTTGGATTCTTGTATTATTGTATTCTTGAATTCTTCGACTGTAGATAGCGATAATTCCAATTTCTAGGCTGTAGATACTACGTCGCCGTGTATAGCGCGGGTATTCGTATTATCTCATAATGGAATCCTCGAAGTTCCTTCGTATCGTACGGAATTAAGTTTCTTCGTCGCACTGAACGAAAGAAGAACAAACAAAAGGGTCCATATCGTGTTTCTCTAAACTATAACTTCGACTGCCAAGTTTCCGTTTCCTGACAGATGCACCGATTTGGTTGCACAGTCCCGTTCGTGGTTTCCTCGACTCTCATAATCGTTTTAGGGTAATCGGTGTCCTCGGGTTATTCGCTACGGGTGGTACAAATGTTCGCGGGTCGAACGAGGCGATTTATCGTGGAACTTGCAGCAGTTTGATCGCTTTAAATGGGGGCACCTTTTTCGGAATTACCAGCTCGAATTAATCGTTCGTACGTTTCCCGTAAGATCAGATTTCCATGTGCGTTGCACGTCCATTTCCTCGATTGAATCAGTTCGAAAGTAATATTAGCAATCGTTACCAATTACGCGGATGAAGAACACAAGAACGTTTTGGCGAACACGCGGATGAACGTCGATACCGTGGCGAATTTTCGCGGCGCCAAATAAACGCGTGGTCGAGAGCTACGCGAAAGAAAGGAGAATCTCGGTAGAAGGCAATTTTCATTGCGAGAGGTAGAGAGCTGACAAAATTTATCGATGCAAACTATTAAGACTCGGCAGGGACGTGGCGAGTTTCAAGGACCATCGAACGAAAGGCTAATTAGAGGAGTTCTCTTCATTGCCCGGAGCTATGCCACCGAAACTGGGCTGTTTGCGCCTCTAGCTCTGGTCGTTTCATCGCCTAAGAATAATTGATTCTCTCCTTGATGTCCCTTTCGAATCGAACGTTTCGCTACCTTTGGAATTTTTTACGCCAACGAAACGCCAGCCGTGTTGTTGCAGCACTTGGCCATCTAATTACGAACACTCGGAGCTTTCAGAATTTTTCACTTTTCTAGCAAGGCAGAGAGAACCTGTGGCAATTCTAAAAGCAAAGTTTCCCGAGGTGATGCGCGTGTCCCTACCTTTTGCCTTTTTACAAGTTACGAGCTCCGTCGTTTTTAATACGCGCTGTGCGCCATATATTTTCTGTCCTCGCTATTTCGCTGGGCATCCTGAATTTCCATCCTCGAATCTTCGGACAACGCGGTGGTCTGTGATTAGCACAGAGAAGATAAAGATAGAAAGAAAAGAAGAAGAAAATAACTAAACGTCGGACGTGTTCAATGACGTCCGAGCGGAATAGAATCGATGGATCACAGGAAATGTGAGAACAAATCTTCCGGGGACAACGCTCGAACAAAGATCGTGACAGACAAAACTTCGCGTATCTAAATCATCCGGCGCACAAGTGGAAAATAACGCGCGTCTAGCGTAAAGCAAGCAGTGTCACGATTTGCGACCGTGAGGTTGCTCTCCTGACACTCGATTACGAAAATAATCTTCATAAACAGCGTGGCGTATGTGGAGAAGGGAAAGAGCTGTATTCAAAGCTCGCGCGCGGCGTCTCGCCGTTTTTCGCCAACTTTTTTTTCCGCGCAACTTTCGATAACGGAGATTTATGAAGTGGAGTTTGCCAGGAAATTCCCGTAACACCGAGTCGCCGCCGCCGCGGTCATAAACGGAACTTCCACGGAATACATAGTCAGACGCCGCTTAAGACCTCTTGCGAGCCGCGTTCACGCGGATTACGATTAACAGCGGAATTTCAGGCGACGACGACGTGCTACCGTGCGTCTCCGCTTCCCCGATAACTTCAATTTGCATTCTCTTTCAGCCGCGAACAGTCGTCCAGGAAAGAACTTGGCCGGGGGACGATGCTTAATTGTTTGATACGTTGCTAACTTTTTTGGAGATATTTTGCGCGGCATTAACCCGCTCGTAACTGCTTCGGTATATCCGTATTCGACTTTCGGTCATGCTCGCGATGTTGATGAATGGTACGGTGGACAGGAATGAGAAATGAAGAGAGTTCTTGCGGATGAAATTGGTGATTCAGATTGTAGCGCAGACATTGTTAGGTCAGTGAAACGGGGATAAAGAATATCCGACAGCGACGATGTTCGTAGTGATAAATATATCGTGCATGCTGGCGCAGATTCGTATTTTTACAATACGAATATAGTTAAAAAAGAGTAGAATCTACGCGGAGGTTTGTTTTATTTGTTCGATATCACAACGAGTACTATCTTTTTTTTATATTTCGTGTATTTTTGAGTATTAAGCGCGTTCCAATGGTTTTACGAACAAAACGAAAAAGAAAACACGACGATCATTTATAACTCCGCACGGTAAAAAGACTAATCTGCGTTGCTTCTTTATCGTCGAATATATTTTTTGCTGCAAGAAATGCAGGAAAATTAACGCCTACCAACTAGGACTTCGTTAAACAATTTCTGCGAAAAATTTCCGGCTGTAATATACAAAATACCGAACTTTTTCAGACGTTTGACTCGGCGAGGGACTGGCTCGCCGCGAGTACAATGCGAGTACCGGGATAAAAACGTACATACGTAATGACCATGAGGGGGGAGGGGGGCAGCTGCTTGAATTTGAATTCCAACCGTATCCTTAATGCCTAAGAGCGTCTGAAACACGCCACGTTCGTGCCACCGGCATGTCCCAATTCGAGTCAGCCTGTCGCGTCGTGTGTGCACACTGTGCACGGACGTTTGCGAATTCGTCGCGCGGAAAACGAGAAGAATACACCTTCTCGTGGTCGAAACGCGTCCCCTCCGACTTAACGAGAAAGTAACCGTAAAAAAGGTCCATTGAAAAAACCGTACCTCGTCCTTTCGCAGGAAATCTTGGTAATCGTACAACTGCCACGGCTTAGCTTCTTAAGATTTCGGCAGAAAATTAGGCAAAAGCTGGTGTGGTGTAAAATTAAACGAACCCTTCTCCTGCGCTTGCGTGGAATCTTAGAACGGTAATCGTAGAGTTCCCGAGATTTGGACAGAAAATGATACAAAAAGGTAGGAGAATATACTTTCATCTACTTTTCATCGAATCTCGCGGTATCAGAATGGCTGGTTTCGAAAAATTTCGCAAGAAGAACGAAGGAAGAGTTTCGTGGAATTAAATATGGACGACCCAATTTTTGCACAAGCTTCGCGGTGGCTCGCTGCGCGGGCCAAGAAACAAATGGAGGTCGATTTATTTTCGTGGGGCGAAGCAAGTACATAAACTGGAGGCGAAAATACCGTGTCTAGACGAGGTTGAAATAGATCGAGCAGGCCGCAGTGATAAAGCTAATTTCACCGGAGCCCGAGAGATTATCGAATTTGTGGTCAGAGTGTGTTGCCGCGCGTCAGGCTGGATCCGCCGCGTGCAATACGAAACCAACTTTCTCGCTTAATCAGTGAGCTTCCCTTCGAGGGAAGGAAAACCGAACAGTTCCACTGTCGGTTCGTTTAAACTTTCCCAGTAGAGGCGAACAATAGCGAATTAACCGAACCGTATCTTACGAAGAACTCTAAGGGGAAACAGCTTTCTCGGAAAAAGAAGACTTACAGTTGGCTGGATATTTGGCTGGGACGCGACGTCGTCCTTAAGATTTCGCTACGCAGCAATATATTTTTAATGGCGCGATGTATTCGAGCGTTATTGGGAATATAAAGCTGCCACGTCGCATCTCGCCGATGACGCATCGCTTCTCTGTACCGAGCATGATATTTCTAAGCCGCAAGATGAGTGGGCAGAGTTAAATTTTTAATGGTACAATGCACAGTCGATCGCTCGTCTACGTTGACGTTTAAAAATAGAAATCTCCCAAATAGCATCTGCTTAAAATCGCACCGAGCTTCGTATTTCCAAGACTCGGAACGACTTGATGGAACTACGTTATCGATTCGATTTTTAATAACGTAACGCGGGAAAAATTGCGATTTCCCTGTTAGAAATACAAGCGTGCCGAAGGCACAGTGGCACCGTCACGATATCGCCAAGAGGTCGCATCGTTTGTCCGCGTCGGTCTTTAGAAATACAAACCTTCCAAATCTACAACGTCATCCCTATGCATTAGGAAATCACAACGACGTCAGACGACTGATCCATGTCCAAGTCTACGCTTATTTACGTTCCACGGCGTTGAAAGATCGTAAATCGAGCGAATCACGAGGAACTTCGACTCGTAACTCGTCTGGCTTATAGGGCGAACTTGACCCATTAAGCAGGTTGGATTAATCAAGTTTGTAACCCCCTTCTTTGTTCTTACGTAAATTTAGTAGCTAAGGCTTCGTCGCCGGGGTTCCGGCAACCAAGACGGACGACGCTTACGCGACGATCAGCTTCTATTTCGCATCGTCATAGGTTTCTATCGGCCGTATATCGAGAGACAAACGGGACACTGGATCGCTCCGCGAGTTTCTGTTATAATATAATTCGGCCATAAACGATTATCGATCTGAAACCGAGCGTAAATGGAGCATATTGTTTGAACGAGATAGTGGCGAGCGAAAAATTACGCCGCGCACACCTGAAACATTCAAGCGGAAATCGATCGGCCGAGAGGGAGAAACCTCGCACAATGTGCACATACGGAAGACGATAACTTTCACGAGCTATAGATGTTTAAAGACGCGGCGATAAATATTTGGAGAGACCGCCCACTGAAACCGGGCTTACGGGCCAGGCATCGGGCAATCGGAAATTCGAGACCTTCTGCCTCTCGCAATCAGACTTTTCGTGATTGTTAGCACGTCGGGGGACTAAAAAATCTCGAATCAAAGGAAAAATCTACGTCGTGATTATGAAAATTGAAGGATTGTCGCCATAGGAAAAAAAAAGATATAAAAGAATGATTGAATTGATCTGTGCTTCCAGCAACTTCCACGCACATTTTCAGATTTAAGCTTCGTCGATGTACAGTCGTGGCAGTCTCGTCTCGTCACGGAGTTAATGAAATGTCAAAATCTTCTATATATAATCCACACATACGCAACATACATTATACAAAAGAGTTTTTTACGATAAGCGTTCAGATACTTTGGCGAGCTATCCGATCTCGTGAAAACGCGTTCAAGGTGAAGGATCTGCAAAAAAAACAGGTGGAAGAGAAAAAATTGCCTAAACGAATGCTCTCGGCTGGCATCGAGGCTGATCCCTCGCAAGACGGATCGAGCGAAAAAGACGCGTTCGCAAGGCGAGAACAGGCAACCAAGGAGATTTCAGCTGATGAGAAAATTCGAAAAAATCCTGGCGCCAAGCGGTCGTATACCGAACAAAGGAGGAGTTGATTTTTAACCCTTGCCAAACCCCTCGTTTCGTTTCGCTCTTCTGCGCGACAGTTTCTCCGCTTTTTGTTCACCTCGCTTGGAACGTCGGATAGTCCGAGATCCTTTTGCAGAAATAGGAACGATAAGTCACCGGGAACGATCGCGTGACGAGCGAGCAAATGCTCGTAGCACTCGTTCCCGTTCAGAGCCGGAGACATTTTCCGGTCGAAAACAATTCCATAAATGCGCATGTATATTTGTCCGCAACGCGAGGCGCCGTGATACGCTACGAACGAGAGATACACGACCCCGCGATCCCTTTCCTCGCATTAATCTCCATTCGAGCACGTTCTCGCGAGCGTAACTACGACTCGAAAATTTACAAGCGAGCCAGTGAGTGGCGTTCGCGCGAAAAAATGAGCAGGAGAAGCGATGAATTATTACGCGGCGCGTCCATGTGTTATTCTTTGAGCACGCCGCGTGTTTTTTCATAGACTCCGTCCCTGTAAATCTTCATTTCCGTTGACCCTTTTTCGCCCCTTCCATTCCGAACGTAAAGGGGGAAAGGTATCCCTGCACGTCTTACGAAAACACGCCAGCGAACCCCTGTCAAAGGGAAGGAGCCGATAACCGAAACGGTAACTGTACGACATGACAAGAACTCGTTTAACACTGGAACAATCTGTACCGTGTACATTAGCGTATACACGCACAGGATTTTAACGAAAATACTGCAACGGGAATAAGCAGCTTGTTGTTTTATTCTAATTACGTCTCGCTTTCGATAAAAATCGCGGTAACAAGTACTTTCGCGGTGACAATCGAAACTAGTTTGGAATTTGTTGAGAATTGTAGCGTTAGGTTTCGACGAGAATCATTACATCCGACGACGATTCAGATGGAAATAAACGTAGAAAGACGAAGCGGAGAAGAATGCGAGGCAAAGGGAAAAGAGCGAAGTTCAGGCTTAAATTTTTCAAAGAGTTCGACAACTATCGTGCCTGCGGACTGTTCGCGAACTTTCCAAGTAAAACAACGAGAAACAAAGTTAGGTCGATTAAAAGACCAGCTGTTCGACGCGTGAAAGTGTTTAACCATGTTCGCGGTACGCTGCACGGCAGAAAGAAATCGCGATTGCTTGCTGGAAATAAAAAAAAAACGAAAATTCGATCGAGTAAAGCGTGTCGCGAAACTGGATATCAAAATTTCAGAGGGTGGCTGGTTATTATCCAGCTTGAATTTAGGAGAAAGCAACGAAACTGGCCAACATTTTTCTGTGTTTCCGTGGGTTGGACACTTAGCGGCTTGTTTTTCAACCCCTACGTCAGCGTACCGTGACGTATGCACGTCCAGCTCTTTTAATCGCGTGTGACCTACATAAACGCGGCTCGTCTTCTGTTTACTCGCACGTAGCCGCGGCGGAATATATCGCAATCTCTCGATAATTCGCGTCCCGATTAATTCCGATTGTGGCAAACGGCGTTCAGATTTTTCGCTCTATACGTCCGCCAGTTGATTTGCATTTGCAGCCACACGACCGCCAACCTCCGTGGCATTCTGATTTATTCGAGTCAACCGGCTATCCACCTGCGTTCGCCCGATGATTCCCGTTAAAAACTAGCCGACGCGCCCGATCAATCTCCGCTCGCTCAACCATTCGATCATCCTCGTCGAGGAAGCCATAAGAAATAGGGTAGTCGAAGCAACAGATTACGAAAGGGATCTCCGCGACGACGCGGCTTGAAACGAGCGGCTATTCAAAGAAAACGCAGCAACGAAATTTTTAACGGCCGCCTCTCGTCCGTCGAATCTTAGAACACGGACCCGAGCCGATTAAGGTCGGCCAGGTGGACGAAAAGGAGAAACCAAGGGAAAGGTAACGCCGATGGTAGTCGCGATAAGACGGTGGAAAACGGACGATCACGCGTCTCGTCGGTGTTTCTTATCGCCACGATGCGAATTGATCGGACGATTCAAGCTCGCGCAAACAGCGACACGCTCGAGCCTGAAACTTTCGTAGCGAGTGCCTCGCGAGCATTTGGTTAATTGAAAGTTGAAATGACGGCGGGAAATTTGGCCGCGTTTCTGAATCAATTATCCATCCCTCGTCGTGCTTCGAGTTTCCCAGCGATGGAAAGGCCCGGCATCCTCTCTCGTTTTTTCTCGGGTCGACGAGAAATTAATTCCAGCCCTGGAAATTCGGTTCCATCGATTGCCTCGGTGTAACGAGCTCGCCCGAACCTCGCGGATAACGACGCCGCTCGGTGGAATTATCTTTGTACGGGAAATATGTAAAAATACATTTGTACGCGTAAAATGCATTTTAATCGCAGGCGAGGACTCGCGTAAATATTTGCCGCTTCAAGAGAAACGAGCTTGCCTCGCGACTATCCTAGCCACCGAATCACGTTGCAAAGGTATCTTAATGGGAAAAAAACGAGCAACGAGGTTCACTCACTGTGAAGACGATCGTCGACGCTCGCCTGAAGCATGTTGAAGCTCGAGCTCGGCCGATACGGCTGCTGATCGCGAATACCGCCGCACGCGAACTGATAAAAGTCCTTGCAAGGATCCACCCCCTTCTTCATGAACGCCACCATCCGCTTCGACGCTTCCTCGCAGGCTTTCGAGTCGCACATGCCCTCCGGGCCGTCCCTCTCCCTGATGCAGGCTTCGTCCTGGAATGCAAATTGTTTTCTTGTTTCTTTTTCTCGTGTTTCTGCCATGCTTCTATCTTCCCGTCTTATTTTTTTAATTTTCCTATTTTTTTTTTTTTTTTTAATTGTACCGTCAGTCGACGGGAGCGAAAAGCAACTCGAGTTAGCGTGGAGGAGAGCATCAAAGATTAGACGGCGTTACGAGGACAATTTTCCGCATTTAAAGGAGAGATAATAAATGAGGATGCAGGAAACGACCGTAGAACAAAGTTTAAGGATTAACGAGAACCGTCTGGCCGAGAGGCGGATACGTTTAACCGTGTTATACGTTCAGACGTTTCGTCGTAAAATTATTAACGCGTGGAAAGACGTGTTCGCGTTCTATTTCGCTAATTCGTTCGCGCCATGAACGTCTGCCGTACTCGACCGCGAATGATCGCAGCAACGAATGCATTTTCCGAAAGTTGATTCGATTAGTCGGCGCGTAAAGGTGAGCTGGCTTCTTCCGTTGCTGGTTAACGCGTTGAAGTGGCGGAATGTTCGCGAGCGAAATCTGGCATCGTACGTCTTGCTCGAAGCAGACTAATGACGTTACACGAAGTTCGGGTCTGGCCGAAGATAAATAAGAAGAAAAGAGAAAGGGGAAGAAGGTGTGAAGAATCACCGGGGGGTTACGTCGGGAACCTATTCGACGAGCTGCTAAAAATTTGAGGACCTAACGAAAGGCCAGCCGTGGTTGCGCCGACGACTTTCATTGTAATCAATTGCTTTTCACCCGGACCGGATGGCCGTACGTCTTTTTGACAGAGACGGATGATCGTTCCGCCAATTGTGCCTTACTTCGCCAACAGACCGGATACGACCGAGTGAAATTAACGTCGACTCGACTCTCCGCAACTCTTCATTTATTTCCGTGGAAAACAGCATCTAAGCGTAAGAAATCGTTCGCCATCGAATCCCCTAGTTGCGGTATTTTCATAACTCAACGCACGAGACCCGATATAAATTGAATCGATTAGAGGCAGGGGAAATCCGACAAGTGCAAATTTCTTGACCTTTTCGATTTTGATATCGTTTGATAGTTCAAAACGCGTGCTTTCGTACAGCACGCAAAGAGGAATAACTTGTTCGAGGTGACGTAGCGACATGTAGATCGCCGTCGAAACATTTCACCCTTCAAGAACACCTAATCTACGTCGTCCAATTTAGCCCCCGCCAACCTCGTAAACATCATAGAAGCCATGTTATCAGGCAGTTATCTGCTATCGAGCCGCCAAAATGGGGCAAGTGCGATCTCGGCCCTCGATAAGTCCTTCGAATATCGCGACTTGTTTCACCACAACTCGTCGGCTTGTCTACTCCACGATTACCTCCGATTCGCTATATCGATGTACCCTGCGTCTCTCCTTGTATTCTCGTATTAATCGGAATTTCTCGAGATTAATCAGACATTCGTCTCGGGCGATCCGACGCGGCTTCCCTGGCGCCGCGTTTCCTCGTCAAATTTCTCGATTCAGACGCGCAAAATTTCGGACTCTCTAAGCCCCGCGAAATGGAACGAACCGACGAAGAAGCTCACGTTCCCCGTCGCAAGGGGAACATCCTTCCGACCGAAAGTTTCTTCGATACGAGGAGTCTCTCGATACCCGGTAGAAATGAATTCGGGATAAATAGAGTGAAATTACGCTCGTAAGCTTTCAATCTATATTCCAGGCACGGCCTACCGCTCTCTATCTAAATCGCATCCTGCACAAGATGGCTGAACTCGTTTCGTCGTGCGGTGCATTTACCTGGCCCCGGTCTAACACGCACTCACCCCCGTTTAAGGAGAGAAATCGTAGCTACGACGAGCACGTTTCGCGGTTGAACCTCGGTTGCACGTAAGAAAGCGTTCCAGATGCTATGGAATGCAAAGGGAATTTTCGCCCGCCTTTGATGCCGCGCGTCGGTCCTCAACGTCAATTTTAAAGTTCTGTGTACGTAAATGCGTTCGCCACGAGGAATACGCTGTTCTCGTTAAACGCGCACCTCTCGTGGTTGCGATATTATGTTACAGCAACGTGGCACGAGGGACGCGTTCGTGTGACATTTGGTACATCATCTGCGTTTCGTCGTAGTCCATCGCCAACTATTTTTACATTTTTCTTACTTTTCTTCGTGTCGTTGCCGATTATTTCCTCTTCCGCGCTAAACCTACCGACTCTTTTTGAATACTTATTAACCGCTCGCGATAGACAGGACAGACTACAAATCTTTCTTAGAAAAAAAAAAAAAAAACTAGATGCATATTTTGTGAAAAGTCACAGATTAGGAAGCGATACGATAACGTTTAAATGTGGTAAAATTCGTGTAGAAATTTGAAAGCGGTCAATTTGACCGCTGTGGTAGGTTCAGTGTTAAGCTATCGAATTTAAACCACCTTGTTAGAACCAGAAGATCCGTAAAGGTGGACTTCTCGCTTTCATCTCCTGTGATATTCATGCGTGAAGTATCAGGAACATTTTTCCCACAATTTCGCGATTTTTAACTCGCGTTCAATTCGAGTAACACGCGTTACGCACAAGCAAGCGGCACGTATCGACTCTAACCAGAAATGTTTCAAGAGGATGCCAAATACTCTGCATTATCCGACTAAATACCGTGAAAGAACAGGTAGAACAGAGTGCCTGTTTTAATCGGACACTTCTGACTGTAGCAACTTTCGAGCTGCAAGTTCGAAGAGGAATGAAAAGCCGAAAGTTGCAAATGCACCGAACGAAGGAAACTTGGAAGAGCGAAAAAAGATGGAGCAAGAGGATGAGGGAGTTTCTCGTCGATTCGAGAGTCCGGGTGGGAAAAGATAAAGGTCAGGACGAAGGGCGAGACCTTGATCCAGCGTAGGGTTGACATTTGCCTCGAAACCTTAGCTCGTAGTATGGCTTCGTCGCGGTGCAGCACGTGCTGCTCTAACGACCTGGCTCGAACTTCCACCGGGAAAAGCATTCAACGACTCGAATCCATCATTTGTCGGCGACGCTGAATATTCGATGTCGAATAAATCATCCACAGGATTCTCCATATATCCACCACGACGACAACTACGGTCTTCTCGACGTTCTCGGTTCTCGTTTACCTAATCCTCGTTATCTTGGATCGTCCAAACGTTTTCGAAAGTAAACTCCGTAATATATCGTATATTTTCCGACGGCGTATAATTCACACATTTCACTCCGATCGTAAACCAATTCGATCCAATTAAGCGTCAAATTTGCGTTTCGCGTAAGGTGCCACCGCTTGCGAATCTTTTCACTTAGTTTAGCGTTACGGCTACGAATTCCAAGCATTCGATCGATATTTTCTTCGACGCAGCTTCTTCCGATTGGATTACTACGATTTTACGAAACTGAAAAGAAAATTGCGCTATTGTTATACATCGCGGTCTAGTAATAACAAAGAACGCGGCTGTTGGCTTTTCGTTTTTATACGAATCAGGAAGAAGGTTTAAAAAGGCGAACGAAGATGAGTACGCAACGAGGTTAAGATAAACATCGTTGGTTAAGCGAGAGATATTTAAGCGAGATATTCCTGGCCAGCAATGCCTGTATACTTTAGTATATAAGGCGAATGTGTTAAGTTAGGGGAACGTCGGCGGTATATTACATCGATATAATCAATCCTCTGGCTACGTCCGGAAAATTCGAGCGGCAATCTGCTTCGAATCCCCCTAACTACCATCGCAGCCGTAATTGCTGCAAACTTATTAACAGGCTAAAACCGAGCGAAGACACGGCGAAAAGAAGAACCGTTTAATTGATCGTGGATTACCCGCAGGCTTCTCTTCTCCGTTTAATCCTGCAGAAACGGCGTTTAACGTTCCAAAGAAGAATTAGCGATTATCATACGACCGGGACGATTACGATGTACGATATTTAATCAGATCTGGTGCTCGAGAACGATTCTCGAACGAACGCGTCCGCCGAGCATCGACCGCGCTTTAAATAAAATAGATCGTCAGCGAAAAGCAGTCTCGGTTTTGATAATTCCCCCGTGAAAGTAAAGTGTGTGTAACGGGCGAAGGGATTTTTAGACGCCTGGCCAAGCAATTTGCGAACCATCGTTTAATTGGAACGTACGTATTGCGCGCGCCACGTTGACTTTCGTACTATTCGCAATAAACTACCCTCCGCGACCGCGTATAAATTCGCTTCTTGCTCGTCTATTGAGAAAGAAAGAGTCGGTGGAAATTCGCTTTCGGGCGAAAGTAAGCGCGGGACGCTTTGCTCGTTTTTCCAACTTTTCGGCGAAAGTGGAGCGACAGGAATTTGACGAAAGAGAGACAAGCTCCGAATGAGATGGAAGCAATTACGAGGCTTGACTTCGCGGCTGATCGATGTACCACATCCGTCGAACAGAGTTGGAAATGCGATAGGTTCCGAATATTTGTATGTATAACTCGAAATATGGATATCGGTGTCGATTAACAGAAGTTTGTCGGGCATCTCGTAAATGCACGTTGGTGACAGACTAACGCGTAACAGTGATTTCTGTCGGTGACAATGAAACCATAATTGATAACGTTATCCTGCAAATTTCCTGTTCTGACTACTAAACTACTCTCCTTTCCTTCTCGATCATCGCGTACGTCGCTCGTTTATAACTTCTCCTTTTTTTCTTCTCTTATTTTATATCTAGAATTTCTCAAACGACGAAACACGTCGTTCGAGTAACTTCCAAGTTACAACTCCGCTCCGCCCCGCGGTAATATCTCGCCGCTAGAATTAATAAATTCTTGTCGAACAGACGGTCGTTCGAGGCAATCTATTTTTATATCGCACAGTTTATTCTCGCCTCTCCGCGAGACGATCGATCGATCGCGCGTTAACGATTACACCGCGGCCTTTAACCCCCTTTCGAATTTGCAAACAGCTCGTTTCGCGGACGAACGTCCAAGCTGGCAAATATTTTTTCGCTCGCTGACCGCGAACGTACGTTAACTGCCGTCAAAGTAGCAACCGCTCGAGGGGACGAATCTGCGAGTAAGATTAATGTTGTCCGTAAAAGCAGCGTAATCTCAATAACCCAGCTCTGCTAACAATCAATTGAAACTTGTAAACAGCTTGCTCTCGCCCGGCTAACCTCGCTATTAAAATCTTCTGGTTCGTATTTCCTCGCGAAAATATTTCAAATGCTGCAAGTTGAAATATCCGACTCATCTCGACAGATCGTTTCGAGAAGAAGAAACGCAAGGAACCTGTTCGACGGCGATCAACGTATAAACAGATTGCCCAAGTGTATATTGAATTACGATGGCCGTATCCAAGGACCTTTAACTGAATTATAGCTTGCTTAATGTTAATTGGGAAGCCGCATAAAGATAACTGCGAACTGATACCAATTATACGGCCATTACTCGTTCGAGAATAACAACGGGTGCTACGCATTTAGCTCTGTTGAAGGTTTCCGGCAACGACCGTGACAAATCCAATTGAGATTACATGCTCCGCCTATAATCGCCTTCTATGCTGTTGATAGCGACGGTTTGCATTCCAAGGCATCGCGTCCAGATTCGAGGTACTTCGTCGTAAAGACGCGAAAGAACGAAGATTCCATGTTCCAGATTCCGATTTGCGTGTTGTGAACCCCGAGGGGCACGTGTTTCAAAATATTTCCTGCGCGATCGTATAGATTATTTTATATATTCTACGGTAACATTTCCTATAAATTATCTTTGACAAATATACCGCGGATTTTTGAAATTTTAAATATACAGAAAATGCGCATAATGCGCGTAACAAGTGACAACGCAGAACTATATACAGAACGATGGAGTTTCGGTTATTCGAGTCCCGTTTAACCGAAACTTCCGTACTAGCCGAGGTGCTTTCAACTTTGCCACAATTTTGTCTTCTCCGAAATTTTAACACGAAGAGCAACGAAAACGCAAGCACGGCCAGGTATCGTGAAAACGTTTGATCAAACATTCGTTCGATCGAATAATTAACGAAACCTAAACGCTTGTAGCACGTTATATCGTCAAAACGTTTGCTATGATTTCATTGTACGGTGTACGCACGCTAATAGACTTCTCCGAGTTTTTTCTTACGCCCTGTCCACGTTACCTCTGACGATCGAGGTTCTACTGTATATTCGAGATAGGATATTTTCCGCGATATTTGATAGGTGAAACTATTTATTCTGTACACAGTTGATAAGCGAAACGGTGTGTTCTCGTGCCAATTATTTGCCCGTTACACGAGGATGTGCAATGTAAAACAGATGGAGCAACGCTATGCCGAGTGGAAGAAAGATTGAGAGACACTAGCGCGTCTGAATAAAACGTGTCTAGAAAATATTCGATCTCGTTTACGTCTGGAGAACGTCTCTTATATCGGAAGCGAATGGAGAGGAGAAAAACGCGAGGAATCACGTAAAAGACGGACTGCGACATTTTTCTCATTCCTTGGCGTGGCTCGAGTTCGCGAAACCCTTCACGACAACTGATCGCCGAGATATATAGGCGAAATTTCCGTGGATAACCGCTCGTGTTTTGCTCGTGACGTGTGCAGCTTTGGCGACATGAAAGCGCGTGATATAACGCTTCAGGGAGACACTGCCGGCGAGCACATAAACTCTCACGGTCTGGCTCGCACGGACAAAACCTGTTACACCGCGCTAACTAGCAAACAGCTTACAAATCGTCCTCCTTCATCGGGCCTAGACAGCAGCAAAGCCAAATTTATAACATACGTCGAAATTCGTGTGTTCGAGTTAAACGCGGAAATATCTTGACTTTGTCTTTAGTAATAAATCGTCGCGAGCGAATGTACACGATCTTCCGACAACCTATTGGATAAGGCTATGACGTTCGCGGCTGGTTACGTGCATCGTTGTCACTTCAAAAATTAAGCTTCTCGGAAGCCAAACTGATCGACTTCGCTTTTTGTAAATCCCTTCGTTTCGTTGCGATCGATACTCGAATTGCTCGCTCCTCTAAGTTTATCCGTCGCGAGACGACAGCGGTGAATTCCGAGGTAAAAAGCTTGCACAAAAGACGGTGAAATTAGAGACTGGATGAAAATTCGGATAGCGATCGCCCGACGAAATAACCGAACCGATGCATCATGCAAAATACCGGTGATAAAGGCACTGATATCCGAGCGATCGATGCAGCCTATAGAACACGGGACACGACCGAGAAGCATCGGATACATACGTCGCTTTGTGATCCAACCTTCGTTTTACGAGGATACCAGCCGACGTCACGTTGGATCTCGTGGAAATATCGTTGGGAAGGTCGATCGGTTGGCCCGCGATTTTATTTTTCGGCAAAAAGGCTACACGTCGATGAAATTCTCTCGGCAACGTGGCGAAATGTCCACTTACTATCTGTATGGCGCGCTTCGTACCTCCTCGAGGAACATTTAAACGCTGATTTATGCCTCTTCATCGCATTGAACCGCGTGGAAAAACATCAAGCTCGTCGTGCTACCTCGAGTTGCTCTTAATTCCGTAGCAAGGCAACAACGATGCAGAAAGCACCGCGATATCGCATTGAATGGCGGAGAGGTCTCGCGCGGCATGGTAAAAACAATGGTGCAGATTTGAAAAGATGGCTGTCACTCACCAGCGGCACGCATTCACGCGGCTGCTCTCCCTCCGGCAGCGTCGTGATGAGGAAGAGGACAGGACTGGTGACGAGCAAACTGGTGACAAGCAGCATCGCGAACGTGAGCAACGCCTTGTGCACGGCCTTACTTCGACGAAGCCAGTAACACGGCACGCAGCATATCCAAGTACCCTGTTGCGCGGCTCTCTCAATATGTACCTGAACAAGGAACACGTTGCTTCGATTAACAAGAAAGTCGTAGTTCCGTAGTTTCTTGCTCGTTGCAGACAAGACTGCGCTTTTGATTAAATAGAGTTCGATACGAGGCAAGAGGGAGTGGAACGCGTAATATAAAAGTTGGAGAAGAGACGGAGTACGTGAAATTGCGTTAACAAAAGATGGGTGAGAGCTTCTCTGCTGAATTCTTTTATTAGGACGGGAATCGTTTAAAGGAAAAACAGAGAAGAAATGGAAAAGAAATGTCGGGGAAATGGAATGTCAACACCATATTGGATTACCGTGAAACGACGGATAAGTGACTGAGTGAAAAAGGAAGATCAAACACGACAGAGTGTCGTCGTTTAACTTCCATGTCGTAGATTCTGCTAATTTCTACTGTTCGTAAACCGAGCATATAACGAGCTACTAGGAAACCAAACTGGTCAACTCCGTTTTTCCTAAATTTTCTCCATTCGTTTACGTATCCACGTGCTACGATCGATGTTCAATTTTCAGGAAGCAATTTGATTATTTGCGAAAGATTCGCTCGCAAGGAAACACAGCGTAAATAAATTTCAAGCTAAAGTTCAAGACACAGCGTTCATCGTTACGTCGTTTTCTCTACTTTCCGCTTGGTAGAGTCGAATAAAAGATCGTACGAAAAATCACAAGGAAGAATAGTTACCATTGGCTCGTCTGGAAGGCCGGATCCCTCTTCCGTGCCAGGATTATTTCCGGTTCCAGGAGGACCGGTCGGCGCGGCCGTAGTCGCGCCGGGTCCGGTGCCCTGTGCGTGCACATGTGCGCCACCTCCGGCCCCAGGGGCGCACAAAGTGCGAGGACTCAGGGGTAACCTCACGCTTGCCTCGCCACGGGATCTGCTCCCACCGCCACGGGCCCCGCGGCCCCCGTAACCCCGGCTCACCGTGCACAGAGCCACATTTGCCGGGTCCCGCGAAACTCCCTAGCTCTCTAAAGCCCGTCAATCTCGAACGACAGTTCGTTCGCGATCACCAAACTTCCTCGGTACCCACTCCGTCACCGATTCTGGCCGAGTAGATCAGTCGATCAGCACCCACGTGACTCTCTTCCACCTCTGCATCTTCCTTCGTTTCTCGTCAATCTGTCGAAATAAGAAAACGCAATCTTTTATCTGTACAACCATTGATACATCGCACGGTATTCCTGTAGCGTGTTATGTAATATAATATATGTTTACGTATTTACGGGAGATTTGGAAAAAAATTAGTAAGAATATAGATAGCATATACGTAAGATGAAAATATGTTTAAAAAATGTTGCTGTAGCGTGTTATATAATATAATATATGTTTACGTATTTACGGGAGATTTGGAAAAAAATTAGTACAAATATAGATAGCATATACGTAAGATGAAAATATGTGTAACTGTGCAAAGATAGTTCCGTCTATCAAATTTTCCTGCAATCTTACGATCTAGTAATGAATTGCGGTAATTATATAGACTCGTTAGGTATTGATATTTGGAATGATCTTTCAAGAATAAATTTGATATTTGGCTGGATAGTGAATAATGTTGGGACGATAGAGAACTTTTGTCTATTTAATGGTCGGTTTGATCCTCTTTCGAACAGCGTGTAGAGATTAGATTCAGACCACTAACCGCAATGAACTAAAGTACAGGGTTAAAAAGGAGCCGCCGATAAGAATGGCTTTGCCAAATGCGCTCTCGGGTATCTTGGACACCTTTGGTTGTCTCCCTGGCGTTGCAATTGTCGGGCTGATCTAGATAACGCGCTCTTTTGTCTACGTAACACTCTGTAACTTTATCTCGCATTAACGCTATTGTTTAATACGCGCAATCTTATCTTTATACTGTCTTGACGAAGAAGAATCGTCTCAACTTGCGCGAATTATTACGTACTAATTAGCACGTAGATAGATCGAATTCAATCCGTCAATGTCAAAACGTCAAGCACAATGGACACGAACAGATTACTATAATCGAGCCAGTGAACAATTAATTGTGTCGGATGTCAAGTTGACGTGTGCACCTGCGTGACGAAACGGAGGTCTCTCTCAACTGAAATTTCTCTCACACTGATCACTCGGTTCGTTTCTTCAAGATTTTCTACCGAGCTCGACCGATCTCGAAGATAAGATCGCGCAGCTAAGAATTCGATGGAGCACAGTGCGTGACACGGAATCATTTGCCCTCGAGATTGTCGCCGGAGCAGAATTATCCAGATTTTTCCATGCTTCTCTTTAGGGTGGAAATTTTTACGCCGAGCTAACTTCATAAATGCAACGTACTTGCGTTGGTAACAAGCCACGTGCGATTTACTTTCGCATCAAAGCGCGATCGCATCTAAACGACTGGCGATTATATTTCATTCCAAAGGAATTATGTTCGTGTTTAGTCGTGCGTAGCACCGTGACTCACTTTAAATGGCACAAAAAAATGTCAGAATAAGTCCTCTGCTCGAACGTACATGTAGATAAGGCGAGATTTATAAAAGCCAAGGTCACGCACGAATTAAGTCATTCTCCTATCGTAAGAAGCGATCTTAGGAGTCTACTAAATCGCCTTTATAGAATCCTCCGTTTAATCTGGATTACTTCCAAGTTGTTTGCATCGTGGGATTTCTAATTTATGCGCATTTCTTTGTCGCAGCGAAACGCACCGTTCCATCGACCGAACGCGAATCGGGAGCATTCTCAAAAAAAAAAAAAAAAAAAAAAAAGGAAAAAGAAAAAAGAGGGAATAAAACGAACGAGTTAAACATCAAGATCCGCGTGATAAGCTACCACAATCTTAAAACGTCCACTTGCATGTACGCTTTGGTCACGACTAGACCGCCCTGCCTATCTCATTTATTTACAAGCAGCGTGATTGCCTTAATAATTCATTACGTTTCCTTCGTTGTTAACTTCCCAACTCTGAAATTTACATTCCAGTCGAAAGACGGCCAATGACGAGACCAGCTCCTCCACGACCAACCCTTCCATCGACGTTCCATCCCGTTCAACAACTCTTCCTGCTTCCTAAATAATTCCACTGGTCGGGCCACGTGGCGAAGGTAAAAGGACGAATATGCTGGCAAACTTTGGCCGATTTTTCTTCCTACCGTTCAAATTACAAACAATACGAGACTTCTAAACTGGACCAATAAGAAATTTGCTAGATAACTGCAGGGACTAGAGACTTTGCGTATAGCATTTCCCCCACGAACGCTGAAATTTGCTCAACATCGCGGACCTGTCTCTCGTTCCGCCAATAAGAACTAAGTTTTCGTCGTTGACTGAAAGTTGCAGTCGTCTGATAAGAAAAGTATAAGCTGTCCGACGTAAAACCGACCCCATTCGCTAACCAACACGCTGCAACTCGCCAGAGACGAATCGGTCTTACGTGGGCACAGACTGTGTACGTTTCCTTTGCTCGATTGTTCGGAACTTTAATACGAGACATTCGATAGATCGTATCTATGAGAGGGAAAGCAGGTGAAAGATAGTTTGTGTTAGAGGTTTCGTGCATACGTATCATCGAGACGACTTCAAGAGTAGGTCGATCAGCAGTTCGTGGAGATTTGCGAGGCAGATCAACGTGTATCGAACAATTTGGAGCGGAGCTTACGCTAATATCGCGCGGCGCGATAAGGGATGGCCGATCGCTCGTCAGGATTTATGAAAATGACAGCAGACGCGTCGGCATAGTTTATTCATAGGAACGACAGCCACCGAGCTGATATATTCACCGATTATTTTTTGCATCGGGATAAAAATATTCAGGGCCGATGCGAGATCACATTTTCCAGTCAATGGAGTACGTGATCGAGGCCTCGGAACCGCGGCGAAAAGGAAAATGTAAACGAACCGGCCGAGCCGAATCGAGCGTGAAACGTAAATCCAGAAAAGAATGGAAAGCGCACTTCCGCTTCGTGTCGCCGTTTCTCTTTTCGTATTTCACGCGAGGACAGAGAACGGCGGCTCTGTCTTCTTAAAGTTCGCCGTCCAGTTGCGAGGATCCACTGCGCTTCGAATATCGCGTCTTTCGAAACGTTCATCTCGACCAACTTTTGCGCGGCCACCCAGAGAACTTTTCCAACGGAAGCGGATTCGCTTCTACGCAGTTTCAACGAGAACGCACCGATCGGCGGGATCCATTTCCCATTGGAAAAGTTCCGGCGCACCCACGTCCTCCAGTTGATGGAACCGATGCAAAATTTCCAGTATTTTTAGGCTCGAGCATTCACGTATCGAACGTGGTCTACCTTGCGTCCAAATAAATTCTTATAAATTCATCGAAGAAACGTACGCGTAGAGAAACTACGGCAATTGTGTAAAGCTTAATCAATATCTGCGGAGTACAATACATGGAGCAAGGTATCGTATCGGAACATGTGGTCGTTTCAAGGGTAACGTATTTCTTTATTTCGCGTAGGACGCGTCGCGAAACTGTGGCAAGTTTCATACACTATGGAACTACGAACGTCATTCGCTGCTATTCTCGGAACATCAAACGTTACATGTAAACAATTACATAAAGTCGCCGAGGCTCAGCTCATTAACAAGGTCGTTAGTGGGTGCAAGCTGGTACGAGCGCGCTGGTTCGCGTAACAATTTTTTCCCAAGCTAACGCGCTACGCTTACCATTTAGAACGTTATTTTTACGCCACTGTATAAGAAAAACAAGAAACGAACGTATCAGCCAACTCTCCACAACAACGATTAATTGCGTATGTGAAATTTCCAATTGTAAATTTCTATCTCGAGGAGAATCTAAACATTCGCGAAGCAACGAACTTCGTTATTTATTTATCGCAATTTCGAACGTGCGCGTTTGCTCGTTAACAACCACGTAGAGGATCGACGAAGCCGACCATCAATTTTCACTCTCGTCGTCTATCATTTCCGTACTATCCGCTTTAAAACGGAGAAAGGGGAAAGAAAAAAGGAAAACAATCGATCGTCTTACCTGTACGAAATCCAGCAAGGTGTCGGAGCTTCGACGAAGATTATTTCCTCGCGATTTCACTGGTTCGAGCGCCACTTCCGGTTCACTGGAGGTCCGCGGGAACGAATGACCGAAGCGCGGTTCGCGTATTTCTGCGTCTAGTCGTGGCGGGTACGGGATAACCGGAAGTCGAGAAAACGCGGCCCTGCTTTACGGCTGGGGGTAACACGCGGACTGTCGGACCAGACTCAACCTGCAACCACCGTACCGCCTCTCTCTCTCTTCCTCTCCCACTCTTCCTCTCTCTCTCTCTCTCTCTCTCTCTCTCTCTCTCTCTCTCTCTCGCTCGCTCGCTCGCTTCGCCCGCCACCTCCCCATTCTATTTCTCCCTCTCTATCTGCGTCTCGCCCCTTCTCTTTCTCGTCTAGCGTCCTTCTTCAATTTCACCGTTTTCTTTCTTTCCATCCGCCTTTCGAAATCCTATTCGCATTTCCTTTTTTCCCTTCTTCGATTCACTCGCTCCGTTCTCTCGCAACAAACATCTTTCTCGCCCCATTTTCCCTATCTCGCTGTTTATTCCCTTGCCCTTTGTCCCCTCCCGTCTCTTATTCAAATATTACCCTCTCTGTCTTTTCTTGGTGTTCGCCGTCTTGCTTCTGGCTTCGTCCACCCTCTCCTTCTCTCCAACATCCGCTATCAAAGCTCCGTCGCAACGCGCAAGCCCTCGATATTCAAACGTTGCGAGCGTGGTCTACGAGCCACTACGAAAGCTCCGAGTGCGTTCCTTTTGTTCGCCGTGGAAACTTTGTCAGCCCGGTAACGCGGCTGTAAATAATGGCTTTTTTGCACCGAGTACACACCCGCTACGAATACGCTGCCACGGGGAAATTACTGCTTCCTTTTTGCCAACCAGCAATCGTTGTTCCCGCACGTTTATCCGCTTAATCTGTCCGACAGTCGAGATCGATTAGAAGCTAGACGAGCTTCGATCGCCAATTGATCGCGTCGCCGGTCGTTGGATAATGGATTTAGCAGGATAAGGGGAGTCAAAAGTGTCTTTGAAGCGATTTCTGTCGAACGATGCACCATTCGATAGTTTGGCGAAGGGAAACGTCGTGAACTTGTCAGCCAAAAGCGTAGTTACAGGGAAAATTCGCAATTTCCCTATTTCCCCTATCTAATGGCATGTAGAAATCGTGCAAAAATTTTAGGACGCGTTGGCGAGCGTCGAAGAATTCCTTTTGAGTTTTTCGTTGCCTAATTTTTTAATGAATTGTAAGGCATATGTGCACGTATGTTCAGAAAAAATGTGTACGAATATTCGCGAATTTTATTACTCGGAAAATTTGACTCGTAGATTATCCTACTTTGCTCGATACTTTCTTTTTCTTTCTTGCGTTTGTTTCAAATTAGTCGGTGCAGATCGTTCAAATTTTTATCTACCGGTCAATAAAAAAGAAAGTAGGTAACGAAATAAAAGAATAATTATCGTCTGTTACCTTTCGCTGTTTCATAGGCTTGCCACGAGCTTACGTCGTTTTAAACTACTACGAGCTGCTGTAATTGCTCGTCGCCTTCTTTCCTCAACTTCTCGATTAAAGCCTGCAGCAATGAAGCTGCAGTGATGCTTTATGCGGACAGAATAAACCTACGAGAAAGTAAAGTAAACAAAATTCCTGTAACGCGTCATCATTTGTAGAATTAGCTCTCTCTTACTCTTGCCTCCAAATCTTTTTCCAATTTTTGTCTCTTCGCATTGAATCGTTTAGTACTCAATTTTCCTCCTCGCTGGATGCTTAAAATGATGTCCATTAGACGAGCAAAATAACAGGAAATGGAACATATTGAAAATATCGTAATTGCTCGAGCCGGCGAGCCGGTCAGAATTTCCAAGGCCTCGGGCAATTTATGAAAAAATTCAGCAGCTTTCGGTTTGTTTGTTTCTTTGTCAGAATGGCAACGCGAAACTTTTCTCCGATATATTGGACAAGTGTAACTCCAATTTCGGTCGCTTTTCTTATCACACACATTCGAAGACGATACAGAGTTAATAAAACTAACGAAAATACACCTCTCCTGAGCTCTTGCTTCTACAATCGATTAATTCATAAAGATCCATTCTTCAGTGATCGCCTCCGTGAAACGCTACGAAACTATAAACAGCGTACAACGCACAATGGCTCTCGTCATAAAACCTATCGCTCGTATCCGTACGATCGTTAGTGATAAAACAGCGAATGCTGCGGGCTGATATGCTATACGTATATATATACGTAACAGTAATCAGCGGCGCGAAGGAGGGTGAACAAGAGGGCACTGATATCAGTGAGCGCGAAGAGAAGCGAAAATAGAGGGCATCGATATCAGTGGTAAAGGTAGAATTGGTAGGATAGCACAAGATGCATGCGCGGAACACGACCGTGCGCGGATCCGATTCCTCGTCTTGTCGCCATATTGATCTTTCTGGCTTCACTCGGCGGACGCTAGCGAATTTTGAAAATTCCCTGCGTCTTTCCATTCGTCGTATCGACGTTCAGAACTTTCAACGGTTCCCGAATCGATCGTCGTTGCGCGATAAAACGACGAAAGTAACTTCTCCGAAACAGAGACAGCACGAAATGAAAATGAAACGAATCGCCGGTCAATTTAGCAACGATATACATTTTTCTGGCGAGTGTACGCACACGCACGGCCAAAAGCGTCCGTGTGTATGTAGGTCGAGTTAATGAAACACCAGCGAAATCTTATATTTTCGCGTATCACTTTGCGCCGCCGTCCTCTCTGCAACCGCGCGACCGTTTATTATCCTGATCCTGCCGGACGAGTGGCAGTCGCGCGTATCCCTGAGTTTATGCGGCGAAACGAATGACATGCTCGAAACCGTGGCAAATGCTTCCATTTGTACGGAAGCGACGGCTCGAGAAGCGAGTACATCGTTATTTCGAATATTCCATGGCGAATAATTACTGCTACGAAATTGCTCTCGATATGCTTCTGTAACTGACGTTTCGACCGTTCAGCCTCGATCCCGATCGAAATAGGTCGACCTGTAGAGTGATCTGATCATTGGATATCCCTATAATCTCTGTAAGCATAAGCGTATTATCTATAATCTCTGTAAACGCATAAGTTAACGTTAACGCATTAACCTACGAACACAAAATACCTAGCGCAATTTGATGGAAAATTTGATCTTTTATTTTCGCTGATACGATTCACCGACGTTTCTTAATTCTTTGTAGATTTCTCGCCGTAACTGGGATCAAATTGTCTACTCTTAGTGTGAAACAGCGAATACGTACGCATATGTTGCAGATACCTATCTACGAGATCCTGGTCGCGCGAGAGTTCCACGTTTATCTCCGATAAATAGCTTTCGAAATATGACGACTAGAAACACGTAATTTAGTCGTCCTAAGATCTCAAGATTGAACAGACACGCGTTTAAAGTCGCTTTATCAATACCGACTATCAATAATAACTACCTGTTACTTGTATCGGTACCTTGCCACTGTATCGTACTTGCGCGAAACAAGATCAGGAGGTAAAATTAGGTTAAAGAGGGCCTCGTTCAAGATGTATGTTATAAATGTGCAATAATTCAGAAGCAGCCAAATACGTATGGCCGGTAGCGTACATTAACAGCCGTCTACCGGGAAAAAAATACTGCAACCTTCTCTACCCAGAACGTTGTAATAATCTTGATATCGCCGGCACCGCGCTCTTGTAACTTCGTGACGTTGAAGCATTATTGCATTACGACGTTTCGACTTATATCACCGGGATGATGTAAAGTCTTTATTAATTCAGGGGCTTGAAGTTTTCGAATATTTCTCCGCGTCTAGGCGAAGCAGACTTGTACGACCGGAGCATTAATCGCGGAAGGGCTCGCTTGAATTTATGAAGCCGCGTAAATAACGTTTTAACAACGCCGACCCAATTATGCAAATTGGCAGTGCTCACGATCCGTTCTCGGAGCAGTTAATTACGCGGATCGATGGCAATCTGTCAAGCCTTGTGACTGGGAACGCGCGAGCCATTTTACTCGTTACTTACAAAAAAAAAAGAAAAAAAAAAAGAAAAAAGAAAGTAACCGACGCGACGCGGTGTAACGCGAGGAAGAAAAAAAAAGCCGCATTAACCAGCGGCCTGTCCGCATCGCTAGAAACATTCGGATCTAGACTTCTAAACAATGGCTCCACGTCGTGGGAACTTGGACGTTTCTACCGTTAATTGGAGCACGGCGAGTTAACTGAGAATTATTTTTAGGTCAAGACTGAGTCGTGTTTAACTATCGATTTGAAAAAAGCAAAAAAGCAAGGTGAGAAAGGGAAGGGAAAGAATGGTCGATGTTATCGTCACCGTCTTGGCGTCAACGAGCCGAAACAATCCATTAGAATATTCCATGTGGAACCAAATTCGGCCACGTTTTACACTCGTCGTCGTTCTCCTTTTGACGTTTTTTTTTTTTTTCCACGTTATTAGTGGAAACGTTGCTCGCGTTATCGATCGGATAGCTGTTTAGAGAGAAGGGGAAATTGATTTCGGCGAAAACAGAAAGAACGCTCGGTGAAACGGTGATTTTCAGATAAACAAGCCGAAACGAGAAATCGCCGTGTCATTATTCCACGGTTTCTTCCTGCTGTTTTACTCTGTTCGTCGTTCGTTGGCGAACGAAATTCGATTAAAAGGAGAACGCGAGATAGCTTGTTCTTTCTGCCGCGAAGAATCGTCGTCGGAACGAGACAAAAGCACGGCGGATAAATGGCTCGTGATATTCCGTTCTTGATGCAGCTTTGTGCACGGCTAATCCGTTTTTCCACGGCCGATCGCGTTGTATTTTCTCTTTGTATTTTCGCATTGGCTCAATAAAATACGTTAAACGCGTTACGAACGGAGCGCGACGTATGGAAATTTTAATTTCGTTACAGGACACGTCGCTGCTTTCAGGTTTTCCCGCCTGTTTCTATATTATTCCCTCTACGATGCAAATTCCCGCACCTTTCCCGGACAACCTGCCTGTATTCAGCGCCGTGCCCGGATCAGGAACACCAAGTACCATTCCGCTAGAAATTAAAAGTCGTACGCGATTTTATTGCATACTGCACCCCATTAAGATTTTTCGTCTTTACTTACGCTTTTATGCCATTACATTTTTGCATTTTATGCTTCTATATCGATACGATACAAGAAATTCTGATTTTCCTAAAACCGATAACCTTAGCCATTGAACATTTACTTCGTCGTTTAAGAGATTTAGGATTTTCCCTGTTGGCTTTCGGAGGATCACTGGATAAAATCCGCGAAAATTCTCGTGTATATCATTCAAGAGTCAAAGTACACGCCAAATCGGAGATTGGCGGTAGCTTCGCAGAGATCGTTTGTAGTCAATCGATCACCGCCCTTGCAAATTCGAAAAATATTTGGACACCCAATTCCCGTGTTGTACTACTGCCAATTTGTCTTTTGCACGAGCCGTCACTCACATTCTTATCCTCGCGTCACTCGCATCGTTACTTTCAAACAACTCGCTTCTCAACTGTCAAACTTCCCTCATTTCGTTCAGCCTTCGAACATAAGACAGACACTCTCTACCAATCGTATACTGCGATGGTAATCGCAGTTAGATTTTCACCTTGAGCTAACCGATCTTACAGTTAGAATTTCACGTCCCTTTTCAAATTCCTTACACGCCGCTTCGCCGATGCAATCCTCGTTTTCCACGATATTTTAACGTGTCTAACTAAAAAACAAATTTTTTCTTCAAGCGCATGCCAACCCTGTTCTCCGCAAAAGTGATAACATCAAAGGGCTCTTTGATAAGACCGAAAACACGTCTTTGCGTACGCAGGGACTGGTACGTAAAATCAATTCTCTAAATTCTGTAACACTGTGCAAATCCAGTGTAGTTTTAGATGTTTGTTGTAACAAAATAATGTAAAGGAAACTCAGAGTTACCTCGACGACGATGCAAACTACTAGAAACTCGCGGTGTATCCCGTATAATTGTTGCGCTCAAGTTTAAATGTTTCGTGTTAATCAACACGAGTCTCGTTCATCTGAAATTACTATCCTTGCCGTCTTAACGGGTCGTAGAGAACTTTAGCGCGAAACTACAGCGTCGTCGATAGAAATCGTAAGGGAGATTTACGATCTCCGTCGACTACGTCACACTGCGGACTTGTCTCGTCGCGGCGCGTTAAACACCGCTTAAAGTAATATTCTTCGTACGCGCCGTCAGTTTCGTTTCGATCAATTTTTACTCGCGTACCAAGCTACGTAGAGTTCTTTCCACAAGAACACGCTACGACGATCTCTTTTTTAAAAAATCCTTCTCCTTTATTCACGCGCCAGTCTTGTTATTTGTAATCTTTTTACACGATTTGCAATACTTATTTGATCAGCATTCGCTCCGTCTATTCGTTCGTTCCATTTATTCCTCCACATTCGTCCGTATTCGTTCTTCTCGCTTTCACCAATGTCCCAGCGGACATTTGTCCAGTGAATGCGCCTTCGTCTTCTGCAAAGAATTTTTGAATTTCGTGTTCAAGAATTGTGGAATTATCTTCAAAGAAAAAAAAAAGAATCGTTGCCATCGAATTCCTTATTTCTTTAAGAGCATCTGCGGTATGCATGATCACGAATATGCACGATACGTGTGTCTGTGTCTAGCGAAGAGTATCGATCTCGATAGGCTCTCCTCGTGATACTCGTACTTCGACAATCTACTTGCGATACGATCCATTAGGTTGTCTTTCTCTTACAAACATGTCTTTTACAACAATGCATTTTTATACAAACATGAAACGTAATCTGTCAAGTGTTATAGTCTCTATCTTAATATGAATCATTAAATCATACAATCATAATGAATTAATGAATCATACATAATTCAATAAAATAATATCAAATAAAAAACGTTGTGCACCTATTACTTCCTTATAAAACGAAAGAAGCTTTTGGGACGACCTAATACTTGTTGTTTCCTCGAGTCTCGCTAATTCAGAAAGTAACAGGACACGGTTGGAGCAAGTTTGCCGAAAGTGGTCCTCGACGATGAGTTGTGCACGCGCGTGCACGTCATTGGCGTTGGCGGAGGGTTGGGAGAACTTGCGAAACTCGAAATTGATCGATATAGATCTGAACGACGAAGCCGTGCGTTTGAAACGAAACAATCTTCACTCGGGTCCGAAGCTTTGCTACGTCGATACGAGATATCCTACTTAGTTCTGATGCAATTAGAATCTGGTCTCCTCCTTCGGTCAACGTTAATTTCTACGGTGTTTCTCTCGATTCGATAGTTCCTTGAAAACTGAAGGAAAATTCCTTCGTAGATCGGCAGAGAACGGAAGAACGGTCCGAGTACGAACGTAACGTTTCGCTGGCCGATTCGAGTCTTCGCGATAAAAATAAAATTGAAGAGAAACGAAGCGAGGAACAGTGACGATTATCCAGAGCTCGTTCAACTTGGGGAGGAGGCGGCGACGTGAATGGATCGCGGGTACAGCATATAAAAACGATGCAGGCCAAAAAATAAAGATTTTATTCATCCACGTACCTACATCAAGTACAGAATAAGATTAATTAAATTCACTTCAACTATATAATATGTATATTTCTGTTGATGTTCATCCTCGGTGTTTATGCGCAAGTTTCGAACTCTCTGATCTCTACGTATCTAGAGTATCTACACGTCTTTTATCATTTCTTTTTTCATATACTTTTTTTTTATTTTTTGCTTTCTATATAATATTCTTCTCTTTTCTATCCTTTCGTTTAACCTGCGCGTCGCCTTCCTTCGGGTGCGCAAGGTCGGAAATCCTAAAATTCTTCGGGCAAACGTTTGCGTGCAGTGCGGCGAGCACCGGCCAAGTTCTCTCGAATTTCGAAACAGTCGACGTCATATTACGACGTCGTTACGTAGTACAGCGCGTGCATGTTTCCTGTGGATAATTCGCTCGTTCTTAATTAGCTGCTGTACCTTCCACTTCGGTTTACTCTCTCGATTAGTCTCATTCTACGATCGTTACTGAGTTACACGTTTCTTAAATAAAACAAGAGGCTCCTTTATATACGAGCACACACAGAGATCGTGTAAATATATAGAACGTTTCTGGTGGAAGACTGTCTCGCGAGATTAGGATCCCAACCTCGTGGTCACGTTCGCGAAAACGTGTGGAAACGTAAACGCACACGATCCCAATCGCGCCATCGAGTCTTCCTTCTCATTGATATACATACGTAGATCTGAAACAATCTTACAATCCCCTAGCCGACAAGAGGCGTCGGTGTAGTTAATAGTAACGAAACTTCCAAGAGTTTGCTTGATTGGTAATCAATCGTCGGCCGATCGTTATAATACTGATGGATGTCCCTGGCGACGAGACTTTTCTGTTTTTCCCTCGTAAAGTCACGAAACGTGTGTCGATCTGGAGGGAGCATTTCTGGAGTGGATACGCCCCAGCGAAATAATCTCTAGTTCGTCTTACAAAAACACATGGAATAATGGAGAAATCACAAAACAGTATCAGCGAATACATAAGCAAACGGGCCAATCGCCTCTTAAAAAGTAGAACTCCGTTTCACTTGGAACGTTCTCCGAGAAGTACGATCGAAAACGTGGTATAATAAATTGAGAGGAGCGTGCGACTAAGTGGATCGATTGCGTGCTTCGAATCAAACTGGTCCATGCGTGCGAACGTCGAACCGGCATTGTGTTCTTCTGCTTCTACGTATCGTTAAGAATTCTCTATACTAACGAGAAAGTCTCGAATTTCGACTCGCTGCTGATATATATTTATATAGTGTATCCTTTGCCGCGGCCGTTCTTCGCGCGGTTCTTCCTCGTCTGGCGAATCATCGATAAATTTTGTAAAAAATTATCCTTATAATCGCAAGTACGCTGTGCGTCGTGTGTAGGATTCGACACTCGTGGATATGTAAAGTTCAAGGGTGAATAAGTTACAGATAAGTACGCTTCACGCGAATACTTGTTAGAGACAGAGACGTCTGATAATCGGAATAGGAAATTCGTAGATGTAGTAACATCCGAAGCGCGCTAAAATCTTACCGATAAAAAGAACAGTCTGACGGGGTCGTTCATAAAAAAATTAGATCCAAGAAACGAAATGTTAAACCTGTGTTCAAAGTCAAAGAGTAATTTAAAGCTTGCGTGGCGGTGTAATGTTTCGTTTCTTGAGAAATCCGTGTATACATACTCGAACATCTAACAATCTACGATTAGATATATCATCCAAAATATTTGTATCCTTGGAGAAACTTTCGGAACGCTTTCGAAAATATCTTACAGGGAAAATCACAAACGTTGACACGCGTGGACCGTTATTGTTGCTGTCTGCTCGTTTCCATGTTTAGTAATCCCTCCCAACTCGACACGCGCTAAAAACACAGTTACGAATTCAACAGTTAATTGGTAATGAATGGAGACGGACGGGCTCGTCGAGTTGCGAGGTCAATTCCGAATGATTATTGTTCCCAATTGAGACTCTTTGGCGTAACGTTCTTAAATTCGAGGATACCTTTCGTTCATCAATACTGTTCGATATTTTCTTTAATATCTTGTTCAATATTCCGTTTGATAGTTTGCTCGATATTTAGTTCGATACTCGATGCTTCCTGCTTCTTTGCGTCAGCGAAAGGACGTGCTTCGTGGAATGAAACTGAAATCGTCGGTTTCCCTAGCCGTCGAACTTCGTTTAGTCTGCTCGAATGCTCACGCAGCGGTGATTACTCGGAAATGAACGGTAAACGTAATTTAGATAGATGTCAACTTCGTAATTTCTAGATTAGTTTTTAATGTTGAATGAATCATGGATTAAATAATGCGATATCGACGAGAGATCATCGAAAGAAGTCGAACACGACATCGATAAACGCGCGTGTTGCTCGCCTATAAATAAATACTATGATTAATCACAAAGATAAAAGCAACGATGATAAATTGCACGACGAAAAATTATTCAAGCGTGAATAATACACGATATCACAACGATATCACAACGCGAAAAATTACTCGGGCATAAATAATACACGATATCACAGGGATGTTCGCAAGAAACGTATCTGTTTGAACTTAAAATTCGAACGTAACTTGGCGGATATCAGGGGGTCGGAGTTGTCCATATACGAAGCTTCCTCATACAAGTAACCAACGAACGATTAAGAAAACACAGCGTGGTTTCGCTCGAATTTTTTTCCGTCACCTGTAAAAATGAGATCCTTAAATAATAAGACTAGTCGCGTGAACATCTCTCGATATAAACGTATCTAGGGTCCTCAGGATCGTCGTTACATGGCTGACAATCGCTCCTCGTGAGCCTTCTTCACGATCGCCAATTTCGAGTGCGGATCCGCCGCCGGAAGCCCGATGTAAGGCGGCTCTCTGGTTCCATGCAGCATCAGGGTCCACTCTCTGAACCAACCGTGTTGCGGAGTTTGAGTATTGAAGCTCACCTGAACAAAAATTTAGCCTTATCGACTGTTCGAAATATATCGACGTTCACAAATTTATTATCATTAATACGCAATATTAAGTGAAACTTTCATTTCGATACCTCCAACAACCAATTGCCTTGAGGATACTCTCCCCAGGTGTGAGTCGTCATGAAAGGCCATTTCGTAAAGCCATCTCTGTGATCGTCGTCGTTTATTCTTCGGCTAAGGATCATCGATCTGAAACCGGTCTCTCCGTTAACTGTGCAATTTCAGCTGCAGATCTTAGAAGCGTCTTAGGACGAAAGGAAAGCTCTGCTTCGATCAGCAGCTTGCACAGAACTGTAACTACTGCTTCGACGTACCTAGTCCCCATGGGAGAAGTTAAGAACAGCTCCAGATCACCTCGGCGTGTGGCGTTCACGGAAATGACGGCCTGCACGTGTTCCAGATAGTTGACGGCGTACTCGGTGCCGGCGCAGGCATCGGTCTTTATTTTCAACAGAATCGATCGATCGCTTGTCACTTCCCTGAAAAGGAAATTGACGGGCGATTCGTCGCCGAGCTAGCGAAGGAGCTTAAACGCTACAGCAAAATTCCTTGGGAAAAGCTTATCGGAAACGTGGATGCAAGGAAAACGCGTTAAACAGGAAAATAACATTAATCGCGTGTGGACTAAAGCGGACAGGGTGTAACAGAATGGAACGCCCTACGGGAGGAAATCGAGGAGGCCAAGATCGATACCTCGGTCATCCACGAATCATAATTTAGTAAGCGTTCGCTGCTCAATCTACATGGTTTTTGACTCTCGAGCAGGGAAATAGAAAAGGACATTCCTCCCCTCTTAGTTACGAACCCCTGAGGCGGAATCGATAGTAGCGCGAAAACACTCACTGAGTTTCGAGCACGGAACCAGCCTCGCAGTGATACCGTGGCGGCACAGTTTTCCAATTTTTCGCCAAAGCGACCATCGCGCCAGCGTCCAATACACCGTAACCGAAAAGATGATTGAATTCGAGACCAACCCCGTTCATCGTCCAATGGAATCTTCCTTTGCCATCGAACAGCGAATTCCTCTTCGACGTTAGGACCGTCAAGTGCTGTACGTCACGCCAGGTCAACTGCGGACTGAAATTAGAGTCAATGGTTCTTTGCATGCTTCTCTTTTGCGCGATTATATTCGATTCTATGAAATTCAATTAAAAACTCTTTGATCTACCATCGACAGATTCCTAACACTAATACGCTTGTCCAAGTTGAGCAAAAGCGAATCACGTTCAATTAGATTCAAATTGAACTTGAACTGGTCATTCGTCCGATTAATTATCGAGCGCGCTGTTGCGGGAAATTCATCGCAACTGTAGCAAGTAGCGAGTTTAAAGAAAGGAGGAGAAACATTTTCGGTACATCTGCCGAGGAATCAATATTTGCAGAGGAACCGATATTTGCCGGTATCGGTGGACGATCAAAGGAACTGCAAGAAGAAAACACAGGGAACAGAAAGCACGCGAGTATCGAAGAGACAGCGTCGCGCATTAAACCTCGGCCTTTCAACGTCGCATCCCCTGTTACTAGGTCACGTTTCACCGACAGTGTTCGACGGAACACGGAGCCCCCATTAGCACAGCTTTTGCTCTCCGTAAGCTACTGCTCCGTTTTTCAATTTTCACGACTCCCAACGGCCAGCGCTCGGTTTGAATCGTGGCCCAATTACCCCTTTGAATAAGTTGGAATTTATCCTCGCTGTCGTTTCCAACAATCGTTACTCGAAATTATCGCGATTCATTCACGCCTACAGGTACATTATCACCTGGAGTATTTCGAAGCATTCGCGGTACGCTTCTCGAGGAATCGCGTTTTTAGTTGCTCTTGTCGACTGGTGATTTTTCAGTAGAACGGGTCAACGATATTGGGTCGGAAATTTTCAAGAAATATGATACAACAAGATCTCGTCTAAATCTCGTGCGCGGAAATGTGCGATAGTTGTAATTCCGTAGAAAAATCTCTGGAATTCTATAATAGGGCGATTCCACCAATTTTTATCGGTCGCGGTGCGAAATATTTCATATCAAACGCGATACCTACGCAGCATCGTTTACGTCACAATTTGCAATATCGTTCGTTCAGTAACGAACGATAAAACTGTAAGCTGCATCGTATTTCAAGCGGATGGTACTTGCTGCTTTTTGATACTTTCGGATCACTCTCACGCTGATGCGGCTACAAAATTAAAGGAGGGTTTTATGTGATATATAAAAGTCGTAGCATACGCACACACACAGAGAGAAGTCTCGCGAAATATCAAAGCGCATAGCGTCATAATTTGCAACTGAATGGATCTCTCCTAAATTGTAGTTTATCACGAGTGTTACAGTGCAACGATAAGATCATGAAGCCATCGAGCCTTTAGAAATAATAAGTTGTTTCTTCAATTATCCTATCTCTCTTCATTTCGTTGAATCGTTTCATTTCTTGCCGCGTTTCATTATTTTATTGCCTGCGGAATGATAGTCGGTTCGAACGATATAGTTTGCCCGTGCTGCGACAACGCCAAAGAAATAAACGATACAATCTCGATTTCACCTCAAGTATCAGAACCAACTTCTCTTATCTTTAATCGATTTCTGTCTTTACCGTACTTTTTCCCCTCTCGTGTTTCATACTTTTAGTTTTGCAACCTACTTTTGCTTTTCTTTCATTCCCTTTTACTGTACCTTTTACCTCTTCCATCGTTGTTTGACATCGGTTCTTCTTTTTACCCTTCCACGCTTTCCTTTGCGTCACGCCCTTTTACCACCTCTTTGCTATCTTTTTTTATTCGAAGCACTTTTTATCTCTCTTCTGCCGTTTAACCCTCACATTTCGTTCGACCTTTTTCCTATTTTCTTTCCTTCGCCGCAAATGTTTGTTATATTTTTTACAGATCATGCCGTCGAGCATTTTCGATCTCTCGTACGATTGCACGACGGTTGAACTTTAACGCGAGTGGAAATCGTGGTAAAAATTAATTTATTTTTCTCCTACTTTGTGGCTCCTCGTGTTCTCGAATTTTATATGACGTATGTTATAACTTATTCGTGCGCTGCGTAGCAACTTTGCCCTCTGCTCGCGAATTCTCTTTATTCGTGTATAATAGAGTCACAATAGTAGATACAAATTAATGTTATCGCTAATTATCTACCGACGTCAGCATTGATAGAGAAGTATCTTCGATATTTAATAACCCATGGGACAGCGCGCGCGCGTCGATGGCCATCGAAATTGCTAATTCGCATCGCTGTATCGTCGATATTCATGTAAAATTTATTTGCTCGGCAACGCGGTTAATGATTCATTTACCCTATTTCCCTTATTAGAAAAACAAGTATCGCGAAAACACCGAGCCCGTATCGTTCTCGTTCAGCCCGAAGCGCCTATCTATTTCCTTTCACCAGCGAAATTTGAATATGCAAATTGAACGTTAAATATAAACGAGCAGGAAACGTTTTGCAATGAAGTTTCGACAGTTCGATCGAAAGCTTTTTGTTTCCCACTGCAAGCCAAATTCTATATCAATTCTATATCAATATATATTCTATATCAATTCTATATCAATTCCTAAAACATCGATCGAACTTACCGATTACGTAATTACGATTAAGTAATTGTAGGCGTAAAGTGCAAGTTCGAGAATCTTTACCCTCGAGGATCGAAACGTGAGGTCTCATTTCGAACTACCAAAAATTAATCTCGTCGTTACGATGTTTCGTTATAAACACTTGCAGAAATCTCGCGCCGTGAACATCGAAATCGGTGCGGGTTCTTTCGCTCGTAATTTTCTAACTCAATTACCTAATGTCAAAGATAAAAAAAAATGTCAGAATATATGTATTTAAAAACTACATCACGCAATTTGCTAATGAACGAATTTCCTCCGAATTGAAAGCAATTTATCTGGTGGCACTAGTTGCAACCTTGTTGCAAGCTCTGTGAGATACGTAAGAATATATCATATACTGATATGTATCGTATCACTGTGCATATCGTATCACTGCAAGAACATATGGTACACGCGACAATCTTTGGCGAGAGGAGATCAAAGAATTCTTCGACACGATATTAAAATTGACTCGCGCACTTACTTGGCTTCGAGAGCGAGTGCAAACACTCCCGCAGCCTCGGGTGCGGCGGCTGAGGTTCCGCTGTGCGTCGTCGTGCATTTGCCGTAAAGGTCAGTGGTGGCCTGGAAAAAAGGAAAAGAAAAATATGTCATCTAAATGCAATTGCAAGTCAGTAACCGCTCTCTCTTTCTTTCTCTCTCTCTCTCTCTTCTTCTCATTTACCGACTGAAATTAGAACGTACTTTAACCGTCATTTGCATTTTAATGACCCTACAGCGCGTTTTAATTGTAATTACGTTTTCAAAGCGTCCTTTGTATTCGCGTGGGTAGTTTGTTATGCGCCCGTTACCCGGAAGATTTTAAGTGGCGGCATTTCGAATGCTCTGTTAGCGCGTTTTCTTCTCGACGCTCGGCTCGTTGTTCACAACGTACCGTAATATTTTCGCGTTTCCCAGCGAGACGGGAGCACACGAGAACGTTGAATCGCGTACGAGGAAATCCGAGTATCGTACAGTGCCACTATATGGGAATAGTTTCGACTCGAAACGATCGTAAAAAGCGCGGATCGTTCTGGAAGATTGAACGTAGCAACTCGCACACAGGGAATTAAACGTCCTGTTTCCAAACGTTGTAATTTCCCCGAGTGCAATCGCGCGTGTTCCGCGTATATCGAGAAAGTTTCCGCGTTGAATGTTCGCGTACGATAGCGCGTATAACCGCGATAAAGTTGCCATAAATATCCACCGGTAATCGTTTCGGCGAGCCTCCGTTTAAGACCAGGCAAATCCTTATTCTTTGAAATAATTCAAAAATCGATCATTTTTTAATAGTCCACCCGGTTCTGGCAATTTCTTGCAAGAATTGAAATTTCGTCAAACGTTTCTACGAACGTTCGAAATACCTTGGCGAGCTACGGTAAATTATTGAAAATGCAGCAATACAACGTGGAAGGAGAAGAAGAAAAAAAGTTAATGTAAAAAGGTCGATTGGATGGAAATAAAAAAGTAATGCCTTTCTTTCACTTAACACGCAGACGATCGGCATTCGAATAAATCTTATTTGAGAGTGGTCCGTGTAATCCGTGCCACGGGCATCCAACCCCGTTTTCTCTCCTCCTTTATTTTCCCCTTCGCTCAACCGTGAAATTTTCGTGCAACAGAAAGAGAGTGGAGGAAATCCGAGCGGACCGTGTTCGTCCATAAAATCCCGGCTATCGAGCGCAAAAACGTCGAAGAACGAGGGCAAAATCTATTCAGGAACATGCTCGCCGCTGGTGTGGGTGTTGTGAACGAAACGACGTAATACGTTGTTAGCAACCAGTTTATAGAAGATTATCGAAAACAGACTCTTGTTATCGTGCAACTCGCGTTTTGTCCTCGACCACGACAGCGTAAACTCCCTTCGTTAACTTTCATGTTTAAATATCGATTTCTCTCGAGTGTGCTTCACGAAGTGGTTGGCAAAATCAAACAGCCCGTGTACATTTTATTTCACTCGACGATACATTCGTTTCTCCAAATCGCACCCGTTCACTTCTTCTGCCTCTTTCCGTGCTTCATCCTTATGAAACGACGAGCTCGTTCGACTTTCCTGCTTCATAAAGTCGAACGATCGATACGTTCCTCCGTTTGACTTAAGAATATACTCGATCCTCGAATCACACCTGTTCCCTCTTTTTGCCATTCTACGTGCCTCGTTCTTACGGGATCGCTGCTTTTCACGAGGATCCTTCAGCCAATAAAAGAAAGGAACCACGAATAACAGCGGCGATCCTTCTCTTCACGCGAGGAAGCTTCCATATCAGAGGATCTATCGACGACGAGCGTCCATAAAGCCGCGGTATAAAGTTTACGAGCAGATGAGAAAAGCTTTCGTGAGCTAAGGACAGGAATTTCTCGTCCACGTTAATCCCTAGCGATGAGAACGATCCTCTCGCGAATCACGCTTCCGCGAACAACCTTTCTTTCTGCTGACATGTGCAAGAGGGCCAACATATGGTTTAATATTCCATCTTGTTCAAGACGTTTCGCATATCGATCCAACGTCTCTGGAGGATAGCGCGCGTCCATGTCCTCGTATCGAATGCCTATTCTCTCGTCCCAATTCCTAGAATACGTCAACTAGTGGCAGAAGCCCAGGTTGCTCGACAATTTTCGAACATCCCATAGGCGAGATATTTCAGATCGAAGGAGCGCAAAGTGTCTCGACGCGACTAGCCATCAGACTAACCGTCTAATCTCGTCTTTCTTCGCAAGCTTTCATTGCATTTCGCGATCATCTTCCCTCTTCTCGTCGCTGTTCCTTGCCTCTGAAAGTAGGTGATCGTCTACGAGTTTTATACGATAGTTACTCCGGAGAGTACTTTGAAATTGTGTATACACTTAGGGCTAGCTCCGAGAATTCATGCTTTAAGGTAGACGATGGAAAAACTTGCACGTTTTCTTACACGTTCTATAAGCAATTCTTCGTTCGCTGAAGCGAGTGATAATACTGCGAAACGACGCACTTCCGCGCTCAGGTGCGGTGTTCGCTTCACGATGAACACTCTCGCGACAAACTGGTGATAATTTTTCTCTCGAGTGGTAATCTACCGCACGGAAAGATCCGCGCAAAGTTAGCACGAAATTAAACGCAACCTTCGCGCGCCTTCACACGCCAACCACGTTTTTCCTACTTTTTAAACGAAGACGCCTCTATTTACCAGAGGATACGTCGCGCTCCTGCCGAGCAGCCGCGAGTTCTTCTATTTCCCCAGCCACCGTTTTGCCTATATTATTTCAGCAGGATCCTCCTCAATTCCCGCTAGAGTAGCGTGATCTACCGCTGCGTTAAAGTGGCCCACGCTAAGCACCGTAATAACGCTGGAAAAATGCAGTTGAAACGGGTAATTCCCTCTGATCCTGCCGTGATACGTTCATAAACTTCTTATCTATATAACTTTCTTCCACTCGATGGATAAAACGAGCCGGTCTAGTCGAGCCGCGCAATAAAATTTCCACGAGAGCCTTCTTACGATATGACTTATATCCTTTATCGTGCGCGCAGTGAACTGTACAAAATTCACGAGCTTTCTCTTCGTTTGTGCTTACACCTACGCGTTGCTCGGCGCAATTTTATAGATCTTTATCTCAGTTTAATAGCTGCTTCTTAAAATTCACCGGTTCGTTTCTTCGACTATCTCGCGAGCACGCGCGAGAAGGTTCGTATTGCGATCATCGATGGTTGTTGATATTTCGCAGTCGAAATACGATATTCGTTCCCAGTTGCCTCGTCGAGTACGATGCAACGTGTTGCTCGCGTCGCTGCACGAAGCTCGTCGTGAAATATTTGCGTATTTGTTAGAAAATCGGCTGTGGTCAAGGTCCGGCCTCGTCGACTTTCTTCCTCGTTTTTTCCTCTTTTCTTTTTTTAAATCTTAACATCGTTCGCTGAAAGAAAGGTTCTAGCTCGAGGAATCGCAAGACGTAGATATATATATCGAGTGACCTGAGACCGAGGTAACACGAGCTGCCACTGTTATCCACTCCAATTAGAGAGTGGGATTTGTCTGGTCATTAACTAACGAACCGGTAACAAAGCAATTTTCCAAGTAGGTGCAAGATGCGGTAGGTGAAACAATAAGAATCACTGTAACTGTTCCTTCGTACGATGAACGCGACTTTCAACTCTGTTTCGTCTTGTTCGTTTGTGCGCTGATTTACTACACGAGGGAGCCTATCGACATAATAAACGAAGTGTGAAAATTGTAAGATATATTTGATGAGAAAATACAGAAAGAAACGCGGAAAATCGCATGTTCCAACGGAGCAGCAAGATTCTTGGCTCGTGTTCACGAAATTAACTTATTTTTACTCGAGCCTCGCGTGTTTCCTCCGCGAAGCTGGGATTCTTTCTCCCGTGTTCGAGATACTTGCATAACTACGTTATCGTGACTTCGGCCGCAACTCGAGCAGCGAATTTCACAAACGCTGCTTGTAGCTTCGTGTATGACGAGGTGGTGGCACGTTGCAAACGTTTCGCAAGAATATCGGGGATATTCTGAGGAAATTTCACGTCGAAAAGACTGTTGAGAATTGGTCGGGAGGCTAACGCACTTCGAAGGATAAATACAGACAAGCTTTTTATGTAATAATCGCGCTGCTAAATTGTTAAAGAGGATATTAAACGTCGAGTCTTATAAGCTTTTACAACGAATCAACGAATTCCGTAATACTTGAGCCGATAATCCTCGAAACTCTTCGAAGTTCTCGTCTTATCTTCGGATTATTATGCTAAGTCTGCGAGACTTCAAAATTCATAAATATTTTGAAAGTTTGAGACATTAACGTCGTCTAAAGTCCCTACGCAATCCCAGCTCTGTACATATTTCCCATAAAGTAGCCCGATTCTATACGTATACCCCCATAAAATCGTTGTTAGAGCCCTCGAATCTCACGAATCCATTAAAAATCCCCTAAATTGCGAGCAAGCTCGCAGAGTCTGGTACGTTTCATGCCACTTACCACTCCAATATTGGGATCCTTAGCGCCGTTGCTGAACGTCGAGGCCAAAGTGCTCGAACAACTCTCGTCGTAATGAGCGTTTTGGCCGTCGTTGATGGCGCTGTTAATACTAACAGTCCACATACTCGCTGCATAACCATCGCAATTGCAGTCGTCCTCTTCACCGCCGTCACCGGAAGCCCACACGTAAATGTTACCTAATCCTCTTCGACCCTGTGAAGCAGGTATATCCAGTTTACCAAACATCAACGTGTAAAATCTCTGTTAACTCGCAGACACGATAATTCTCGTTTAAATTACGCCCAAGTTGTTTCGCCGAAATTATAACGACTCGGCTGCTCTGCATTGCTCCTCGTTACGCGGTTTGTCCAGCTCCGTACAAAGTTGAATTTCATTTTAACGACAAAGACAGTTTACATTTCAGATTTGCTGAAAGAGTCAGCTTGGAACCATAGCTCGGAACGCTAATTCCACAGCGTTGCGAATTGTTTGAAAGAAAAGAAAGAAAGATGCTAATTTTTGGGATACCCTATTGCGTCTTTTTCGTTCTTCTTGGCAGATCTAGTCCTTTTTTCTGTCCGGGGGGCTGGAAAGATATTTTGCAAGTAAAATTGCCATTACGTTCCGTTTCCACGAGAACTGCGACCAAGTTTCTCGATTTATTGGAATTTAAGAGGCCAGTAGTATTTCCTCTTAGAAGTGTTTCTCAACTATATGGAAGGTCGAAGATCGTGGCGCGGAAACGCGTACATTTCGAGTTTATTTCTCGGTCGACAGCTACGTCCCCGAAGAACTTCCGCTCCCAATTGGCTGGCAGCGTGGCGTAACGACCTGTCACAAATCGAGTGTGCGACGACTGGTTGTTAAGGGGAAATTCCGAAACGGGAGACGTCGTCCCTCGAACGTGAAATATCCGCGAACAGAGCGGATCTTGACACTTGTCGATGCCTGTGTCGTTCTCAGCGAAGGATCGTCGCGTAATTGGAAAATGCAAGTTGCCGAGCGATTGCGGAAGTTCGATGGAAATTAATTAAGGACGGTACGAGCGTGCTTTTTAATACGCGCTTGCTCGTTCGATATTATTCGAAAACACGAGAGCAAACTAATTTGCAAGAACGGGACGGGCGCAACGCAAAGAAACATACGAGCTTCGATGAAATTAATTACTCGGCTAATTAGTAGCAGTCACGTTCACGCTGCGAGTACGATAAACAGTTACGCGTCGATCGACGTTCCAGCTTCCGACGAGTCATCCAACGTCTCGTTGCGATTCTCCTATAATTGCATTCCAAATCTAATGATCGCCGCGAGCCATCCAGGCCAATGAATACGAATCGAGCTGCTTTTCTTCGAATCTGTCTAACGCTTGCCTCTAAATTATTCAGTTACAATTATCGTGAAAGATAAAACTGATCGTAACCCACGTCCGTGGCTTTTACACGAATCGATTTCATTATCTCGATATAATTAAGTCTACTCGGCTACGCCGTCTTTTGGATGAAAATTATCCACACTTCCGTTCGCAATGACGTGTACACTGATTGGATTCGACGCAATTGTCGGCTACTTCTGCGTGGTTTATGGGAATTACGGAAACTCGAACAAGTCGGCTTCTCTCGGAAAAATGGAAGCACGTCTTGCACGTGCTCCCTTCAGAGTTAGAAACACGTATTTATTACATGCTTGACAAATCCAATTTCACCTACGACGTGTACAAGACGACGTTCGTTGGAAAATTCTTCTGGAATCTCGATAACTTTTCTTCTAAGATAAATAATTCTGTCTTTGTCCTGTGTGCTACACCCACTATCCCGCGATATAAATTTTAAACAGGACGATGATCTTGATGAAGAGCTCGCGAGTACGTTCTGTCGAGAAAAACTTTAATTACTCGATGTTATTAACGCTATACGCGAAACTGACGAGTAGCAGCGAACCAAAGGATGTATTCATGAGCTTTCGCGGAGAACGATCGATGCAGTCGAAGGATACTTTGTTTACGGACGGCTTGAAAGCACCGCGGAGCGACTTCCGTTGACGTGACGACCGTCAGAAATTCGCGGCGCAATTACAAAGTTAATTAGGACACCGCTTCTCCGGAGACGAAGTTAGCGAATTAACTTTATTACCTCTTGACCTTTCTTTCCACGGAAAAAACAGATTCTCTCGATTAAAGACGGAAGACGAAGAGAAAGCGAGAAAGATTTGGTAATTAAAAGCTTCGGTAAAAGTTGCATACGAACAGCGTTGCAACTTATTATAACTCGTGAAATATTGAAAATTGCGACAGACCGAGGGACGATAAAAATTACGCAATTAAATCGTCGTGTAAAATTGTTAGGAGAGCGAACAGAGAAAATCGTGACAAGTAAATTAAACGTGGGAAATATAAACAGCGACGGTGGGTGGGAATGCTGAGCGTTAAAAAAATATGAAGGAGAATGCGGAAGGTGAAATCTCGTAACGTTTTTAGCGAAAACACGGAAATCTGCGGGAACACGGTGCACGCGCATCCTGCAAATTGGAATGGAGTACGTGATTCGAAATACAGAGGAAGCAAGTTTGACAACAGGGAGGCACATATTCTTTACGAGAACAAATTTCACGGTGGAATTATCGTTAAATGAGAAACGTCGTAAAAACGTCTCGTAAATACTATGGCTTGCGTAAATTACATAAACCATAGCTGAAACTTACGTCATATATACTTGTAAAATGGAGAAGCACTAAAAGTTGGACTTAGTTGCTCGAGTTTTGCCACAAAAGATTACTGGAACCCCGGAGTAAATCTATTAGGCACTTTAAGCCGTGCGATTGAATCAATTTCGATTCATGCAGATATTTCACGTTTGTTATTTTCGAAGTTACATTCCCTGTACTATTGTTCCGTCGAACCATGCGATTGATTTTATCTTTTATCTCTATTTTTACAAGTAAAATTATTTATCATACAGAGATAAAAGCTTTTTCAATCGACTCTTCCCTTTATCCAATAAAATAAAATATTCTCCGTGCGAGAGTTAAATCAGACCAAGCAGAAACAATGTAAAATAAAAGTCGCGTGCGACGCAACGTTATTAAAAATATTAATAAAGCGTGCTATTGCTTTATCGATTTAGAGAAAAATACGTTGGAACAACAGATGCGTGGTAAAAGCCTATTACACAGATCGGAGGTACAAAAAGAGTTCCTATAATTCGAACGAAACATTTCATCATATAGTGATATAATAGAAGATCCAATTTCATGAAATTTCATACAATTGTAGAATCCAGATGGGAGAAAAAATAGTAACGGATTAAATTGAATCGATTTTGGAAATTCCTTTCCGTGAATGCGATGAAGTTCAGTAAAATTTAATAACGCGAATCGAGTAAAAATAAATTGCAAATGAAACATTGCAATTTTCGTACCCAAACTAAAAGTTCTAGGCGACAAGTTCGCAAAAGGGACCTTCGTTACAAAAGTTAGAATCGAGGTAACTGTAACATAATTTTCAGCGACGAAGAAAGTTCAGTCGATTAACTAACGACAACGACGAAACACATTAACTTCACCGTGGAAACCGATTCTGATTTAATACCACTTGCCGACGTGTCGTTTTGTGCTCGAAACTAGCAACTAGATAACACTCGTCCCCGCAAGATACAATATCAGAAACAGATTGCGTATCATAGAAACGAATCACGACGTTCCTCCGTGCCCTGTCTGAATCGCGATACGTTCCTGAAAGATGGATGACACGTATCGTGGGTGGAGCGGCTGTCACGGTGTGTTTATCAACGTAAAAATTACATCCCTGTGTTTCCATAAAAGTTTAAAATGGACCGCGTTGAAGTCCCCTCTCATGAGAAATCAGAACGCAATGCGGTGATCGCGTGCGTAAAGGTCACCACGGTTTTAACGTGAATCCTGCGGAATGAGATCCAAACCAACTTCAAAACATCGAACAGTAAACGTGTCGAAACGACATCGAGCAGATCAATAACTTATTATGTTTGAGTGAAACGTCATCGGTGAGTTTATCATTCATGCGATCGTTCTTTACCAAAATCTCATCGATAACGCGAAATTCATATATTCCATGGTGACGCGAATTCGATACAACGATCAGCGACTTAATCATACGAAGATTGCACAGGAAGAACGTAAAAGTAAAAAACACACACGATCTATCCGCTCTATCGTTGTACCGCTTTCTTTTACATGCTCTTACGCTCAGTGTTCCGATGATCAAAATTCCTTCAGACACCAATTTTGCGACGTGAAATGACACATCTATTCGACCAGAAACTTTCGCATGTTTCTCCGTGTTCTATGGTTACAGAGTTTGGAAGATAGCGATAAATAACGGAGCAAGTTTCAAGGTACGGCGGTTAATGTCTCTTGCTCTCTGTCGGGACGTTAAGAAGATCCTATGGGTGATGTAGAAGAGGGCAAAAAACGTGATACTAATACGCACCTCGTTAACGCCGCGCACGATGGCCCTCATCGTCGCATTTCGCGGCCCGTCCACGGTCTTTCCGTCGTCCGTCGGTCCCCATGAGGCGCTATAAATGTCTATGAGGTCAGGTTCGTGTCCCATGCTGCTAGCTTCGATCAGGTCGGTCATATAAGGCTGATCCAACATTCGAATCCCGGCGACTTTCGAGTCGTAAGCTACGCCCACGCCGCAGACGCCGTTGTCCCGGGCTGCTGCCACCTCGCCGGCGCATCTGGTTCCATGGCTTCCAAGGAAAACAACCTTAATTAGATCCACCGTGTCCGCGTCGCCGGGAAAATGTTTTTACTACAGATTCTCCGTGCTGGGAATCTGGGTGTCGATTATCGGCTGATTAACACCGATTAGAGCGTGTAAATCGAATTGAAGAGACTCGATTAATTCGTGGATCTGGATTATCAAAGTTCGTAGAGACGCTGGAGCGAGGAATTTCACAGAGGAGGAAACAAACTATCGTTTTCCTCGTTCGAATCGTCTGCACGGTGGTTTTGCTTTCGTTATTCGTTGCTTGTGCAACGCTGAAGGCAATAAATTGGCGAAGAAACAAGGCAGGTGAAATGAAAACAAACGATGCGCGATATTTGAAAAGTTCTTTGCTCGTTCGTTGATCGCAATCATGAATAACGTATCTTTTCGTGCCACGAAACGGATACAATCTTCTTAAATGAGAATTTATGAGCGATCGCGTCACAAGCGTACTCGCGTCGCGAACTCGGAAAGAGTCAGAGAAATGCCAGCGTCGATACCTGAGAGAACGTTTGATGAAAATTTTATTGCGGCAAATCTGCCGCTGGAAAATTACCAAGAACGTTTACCGCTTAATAAGCTGCCTTTATTGCTCTGTACGTCAGGTTGAAACAGCTGCGAACTGAGCAGCGCATCTGGTGCCAGAGGTACCGCAAATGGGCCACGACAAATACTACGGTTTTGTTATACAATCCGTAGCCAAGACAATCTACGATTGCCTGCGATAACATGCCACTGTCGTTTATAATCTTCGCATTTTCTAATTAAAACAAAGTTACATAAATATTCCCTATTCCATGGTATCCCGTCGATTCGAGCGATATTCGTTCCAGTCAAATTAATTCACGTTTCAAAGGTTAAACGATCATTTGTCGTGTGACGTCTTCGCCATTAAATCTCAGCCAAGCAGGCTCAATTACACCCAGAGTAATTAACGAAAGAACGAGTGGCACAACAGGTCACTGCATCGTTTACATATAATCGGAGTTTGCGAAGAGACGGCCACGACGATCTTTGAATATACTGTTCGACTAAACTAAAAAACAGACAAGTCAAGACGCGGCTATTTATCATAGAAATTAACCAAGCAAAGTTAATAAATTCACAATTAATAATAATTACATGGAGCAGACGTTAGAAAGTTCGAGTTAGAAGTTCGATGACGTTCGAAATTCTATCAGGCTCGTTTCCTCTCGATTCTCGATACGAACATTTTAAGCACGCAGTACGTTCCTTAACTTGCAGTCTATCTTTGATTTTCTCTTCTAAAAGTCCATCTATCGAGAACACGGGCGGAACTACGAGACGTCTGATCAACGAGATACGGGGGTAAATATTCCTCAAAGCAACACCGCGTGACTGTCGGTTTCGCTGACGACAAACGGATAAAGCATGCAAAACGATATTGCATCGAGTAAGTCGACGCGCAAACGAAGCGTTCAGAAGACGGAAAGCGAACTGCTGAAAGTTTCGCGTGTACCACGATACAGCGGAGATATTGGGAAAGACGTGGAATCTCGCGATTCTCGAGTCCAAGTCGCGACGCAAACGTTCCAACGAATTTTCTCGTTCGCTTTGTCACGCCCACTCGATTCTCTTTCGTCACGTTCCTCAGAGCTTTAGCGTCCAGCTTTATTACAGCGTTCTGATTGAACCAATAAAATCGAGTAGCGCGCGTCATAAAGAGAATATGAGCGACTCTGTCGCAGATGTATTACCGTCCGAATCGAGGCGATCGCCGTGAAACGCTCGTCTCATTTTCCATCAAGCTTTTCACCAACACGCGCATACACACACACACACACACAGAGTAAGAACGATGAGTTACGTCAAGACGAGGACATGGTGCAATGCCACATCGGATTGATAAATTCGTCGTAGAGGCGGTGTAGAGAGCGTTTTAATCAATTTCACGTTTATTCGCTGAATAAACTCGTTTCCTCCGATTAAACGAAGAATCGAATTATAGATACGCTCGCTGAGTACACGAAACGAAGCGTGATTCGTTAAATTGTCCGCTCCGTTAGAAAATTCAGCAAACCATTGATAAACTTGTGGACGATTGTCTAGAATTCCTTTGAGTGGGATGAACTTGTTCAAACAGAGATCCGTGTTTCTCTTTTGAAGCATGCAAATCGGAAAGGTTAAAGGGGAAAGATTGGACAGAGAGAGATTTTTGAGAAACGAAAAATGTTTCATCTCGAAGGACGAGTGCTGATGGAAAATAGGCAACTCGTATGATAAATTCCCTTACTGAGATAGTTCAAAGAACGCTGGGCGAGGAACGCTTTGAGTAGAATCGTTCGCTCGTCGTATTAGGCTTTTCACGGTATTCGTTCGAGGTAGAAAGCTCTTGTCAACGGCAGGAACTCGCAGAAATTGCTGGAAAAAGATTGCGTAAACCAACGCGGGAGATAAATGATGGGTTCGTGGAAACATTTTTACGTAAGAGATACGAACGCTCGATAGCTGTGCTACGGGAATTATTTTCCATAATTCTCCAAGTGAAATTACAATAACCGGTGGAATAGGAAAAGAAATACATTAGTCTCCCTCGTCGTGATGCAGAAGGCTTTTGAGCGAAACCGCGCGATGAGTTTCTTTCCACCGTTTTACCGGAACCTCCTTTAAATGTAAAACCGAAGACAGGGCCGTTCTTTTCGATTCGCTAACCGGAAAGTCCATTTCTCAGTATCGAATTGAAGGTTTCATCGATTTGTCCCGGCTCGAACATCGATATTCTGTTTCTTGCCTGCTTCTCGGTGAGCAGTGTCACCTTCAATCACCGTGGAAAAGCAACGTAGAGTTAAAATAAAAAACTCGAAACAATTTGCCAACGTTAACAACCATCTATCCACCGTCCACGCTAATTGCTACCCGGTAATCATTAATTACGCGATCGTGCCGAGCTTTGGCGTTTCTCTCAAGTTATTATTAACCAAGGCCAACCCCTTTCTAATCTCGTTACTAAAAATAGCCGATTGTATCCTACGGAGCAAATATTTAATCCTGTAAACTTCGTTAAAATTCCACTCTGTAGATTGCAGTTTCATGGTAATACAGATTTTGCGTCATTTTACTCACCTATTGAACCAATCGTCGGTGTATCGTGGATACGGATAGGGATCGTTACTGCTGAAGTCGTAAGAAGCTTCGGCGTTCTAAAACATACGAAGGATTTTTCTTCAGTTTCGTCGAATCTTCCAACGGAGAAGGTATGCTATTTCTTGATTAGAAGGAGAATTCTACGAATTTCAAATTGATAGAAGATCGACATCCTACGGATTTTCATCCTACGCGAATTCTTTTTTCTCTTTTTAAGAAGATGCAATAAAAACACGTTACGACAGCAATCCGATTGGTAAGTATAACGCGCCAGGGAATCAGTATTGCTCTGAGTAGCGATATTCGTTAAGATGAAAGTTCCCTGGAGCTTTTCCAATGGGTGAAAAGGTGAAGGAAATACGCTTATTTGTTCTTTAAGTTTCATCTTTGTAATTTCTATTTGTTATTTATATTTACTTACTGCGCGTTGTAAAAATTACATTCTGCTGGAAATTATCCTTTTCTTACTGTTATCCATGACCAGATCGTAACATTGTTTTACTTTATCTGACTCGGAATCGAATTCGTGTTCTCCAGGTTGATAAGCAGGAGTTCTCTTCACATTGTCGTTGCAACGTTCTGGATGTCAGCTTTTCCTTTTACATGCCTCTTGCAAGCTATACCACTTCTGTCATGATAAAAATATTACTAATATTTCATGGGTAATCCGCTCGTTGTTCTTCATAAATATCACGTTGTCAAGGGAACTTTTCGCGTATAAAATATTTCGCAAATTTTTGTATAATGATAAATCGGGATAAATCTCCGATAAAGACGACTAAACTTGTTGGCTTCGTTAATTAATCGAACATTGAATCCATCGACAAAATTTGAGCAGCATGGGAATTCTTTCCTATTAATTTTACACCCCATAAATTCCTCTTGCCCACAGAACGTCGCTCGACTATTAATCTTCGTCTTGAAAACTGCCCCTTCAGTTCATCCCTTCGTTCTTTCCGGTCCCCTGTCATGCTGCTCCTCTCGTTTCACGTCCACGTCACCTCATTTTTTACCCTCTAATTGAATGACACTGATAAAAATTCCAGAATCTTCAAATGTTTTAGCATAATGGACCAACTTAATACTGACAAATTCATTGTCGTTCCTGTCAGAAAAAACACTCGACCAAGCTTTGTTAAATTCGCTCCATCGAATTCCTTCTTTCTTGTCTACGAATTTATCCTCCGACGGCGCTGAACAACGCGGTGAACATTGTATCAGGATGAAATGGTAATTAGTTTGCCGGTTTTTATGCTGGAAAATTCCATCCTCTGTCGCTTAACGTCCAGCCAACTTTCTCCCCTTATTGTCTCGTCCCTCATAAAGTTGATTACGAGCCTCTGCGACACGTGGGTGTTGCATTGTCTGTCCGCCTTTCAGCCTCCGATCTTTGGAAAAACCCTGAGAAACTTCACCCATCTATTATCTTCTCCCCCCTTCGCATGTTCACGACATCTCCGCTGTTTTTATTCATGAAACGTTTCGACTGACTGCTTGCATTAACTATACTCGACGTCCACTCGACGATCCAGCACATAGGTCGAGCGTTCATCGCGAAACAAAATAACTCTACGTCGCTGTTATCCAAAGTACATCTCCCAAGTATTTGTTGTAATTTCCGAGCGTGAATTCTACGGCTTCTCCTCGTATCATTCGACACACGTTATCGTCCCCTTTAACTAACAGCGTTTAACGCGCTGACTTTCTCGTTCCCGCAAGACGTCAAGTAGATCTCGAGCAGCTAACTAAGCTACGTGATCTGAATCGAACGTACCAGACTTCCTTCACTCGGAAACTCGTGGCCGAGACAGCTCGTAGAACAGACTGTTCTTTCGCGAATAACAGAAATTATGTCCCTCCTCGGTCTTCGTTTATTCTCCGTAACACGTACGTCGTTACCTTCGACGGGGAATCTTTCAACTTTCAAGACAAACCGCAACCACGTGTTTCTAGGGGCGCGTGCTCGCCAGCAAATATGCTCGCTATCGACGCTTTCAAGATTTTTCTAAATGTTTCGTAATACGACAGAGTTGCTGGAATCGGAAGGATATTTGAGTTCAGCCGAGCAAGTTCGCCAGATCTCGTTGCGAATAATTTCCAAACGATCTACGTTTGAAAACAGAGTGACTAACATTCGTCGTTAGTTGCGTGACGAACGGTGAAATATATCATCGCGTACGTTGACGATTCAGCGGCTATAGCTTTCCACGAGGATGTAATTTCCACTCGTTAAGTTGAAAGAAGTTGATATTCTCTCGTCGGTTGTAATCGCCATAATACATCGTCGTAGTAATAATTTCCATAAGTATTCAGTGCGTATTTTTATTTCCGCGTCAGTAAGGGCACGTTTCGACGAACAAGTCGCAACAGCCGACAAATTGGAAACGTTCGAAACGTTCGTAATTGTCCCTGGTAGATTTCAAAGTGCGTAGTCCGAGCCGTTCGATACGTTTCCCTGTGATTTTCCATTGGGTCGGGTTTCATTTCCCAGGACAAAGACCGCCGGTAAAAACACCTCGCGTTGATTAACGACGTTATTCCGGGGAACAATGGCCGTCTGCTCGAGTAGATCCTGGGCAGGACATCAGCGTGACGACTGCCACAAAATGGACGCGCCTCGGATTTTTATCGTCGCCCGGTCGTCGCGATAAAATGGTTACGAACTCGATTTGAATTTCAACGCGCGCGATTCGGTATTATGCTAATGTGCCTTATGAATGTCTTGCGGTTACAATAGAACGCCACCGAGATGTGGCAGCAAACGCGTTGAAAAGAAAGGTAAACTGAATGATCTTCCACGCAATTTTTCTACCTTTCACGCCGATAACGCATCGAGTTTATGGCGAGTTTCTATGTGTTTGGAGTATTTGCTCGAGCCTCGAGTTACGTATAACAATGACCATACTTTCTTCTTTTACGTGTAATGATCGTACTTACGTAGTTGTATTTTAGATCCGGATGCATGTAGTCGACCCCTGCAACAAAGAGAATGAACCGACGTTTTCAAAATAGAATATATAATCCTGTAGACCGAGCAATGGAGACACTAGAGATATTCCAAGATAACGCCAAGTCCGTTTAAAGTTTCCGCGGCATAATGATTCGAAGAGCTCTAAGCCCGAGTACTCTTACTTTGTAATTTCATCAGCGTATTCTCCCACGTTAGATATTTACGTATCGTGTCTGAAGAAAAAGGCTGAAATACTCTGTAGTCTTATAACGTGGAATTAGTATTGCACGGTCTTATAATACGGGATTAAAGTTGGTTCCACCGAACGTTAAAACTTATTAATACAACTTATTAATTAAAGTAATCGTGAACTTTTCAAAGTGCTTCGAACTTTACCGATACTTCCTTTCGTCGTAGTCGAGTCTCGTTACGTTGCTAATGAAATTTCCTAATTTTTCGTATAATCCACATGGTACAGGTATTCGTAGAAAAATCTGTATATTCGAGTATGCGAAAGTTTCATGAGGTACCGTAGATTTGACATACACGAGATATAATTGGAGCTTCTACGGCTATTGACTCGCGAACGATGAAGTTTCTGATTGTTAATCTTCTGATTGCACGAAACAACGCTTTATTCGCCGAATATTCTATAATTCGCTTTATTCGAACAGATTGGCGGAAGATTAGACCGAAATGATCAAAGTCAAGCAAATAATGGAGCAATTTGTTTATCTAAAGTATCAACGAGTTTCGTGCGGCGTTAAACGCGTAATATTCCGTGATCGACAACGCTAACGGCGGGATATTATCGCTATGTTTGCTGAACGATGACTGTCGGGAGAAATCGATAGAACCGAGGTAAAGCCGTAAAAGGCTAAAATCTTTAACAAGCTGTATCACGAGATATCCCAGATTACAGTTTAACAGAAACGATATCGAGACTCTGCACTTAATAAGCGATCGAGATTGGCCATCAGTTACACACTTTCCTATCAGGAATTATCGATTCCTATTTACAGAATGGCAATCATTCCTTCATAGCGAAAAATCCTCTTTCTTCGGAAAGAGCAAACAAATACTCGAGCGTTTCTAATTTTGATATATTTCGATACTTATTAAATACTTAAATGAAACATTCGCTCTACTACTGTAATGTCTATAAATCTATCTCTAATTACGTCGTAAAAGAATTATACCTAATTCAGTCATGAAGTTATGGACGTCATAATACAGGTTTTTATAGCATCGTTTAATTTTCATTGGACGATAAGCAAAGATATAGATTATTCTTTGTGACATTAGTTTAACTATGTTGTGAGTCTAGTTTCTGACTGCTAGCAAACGCATTATTATCTTAGGAGAGGTCGATGAGTGAAGCTACGACTGCCTCAATTGTTATATCACGAACAGCGATGTAGCGAAATTGTTATTTGCCACGAAACGAAGTTTGTATTTTTAGAGCGTTCAGCCAATACGTCAACTGCCAATGTAAATCCAACTTTTATTTGGATGTAGCGACTTCGATATATGACCCAATAACAGCCGCACTAAAAAAAGAAAATAAAAGAGAAAGAATGAAGGAAATCGATGAAAAGGAACAAAAAAGCAAAAGTCCCTAGGCAAACGATGGAAATGCGTATCTCGTTCAATGTTTGCGAGTCGAGCGATATCGAGTAACAGATATTTCCGATACACAGAATCCAATCGGATACCAAACTGCTCCATTCTGGTGCAGCCATATTTATTCAAAAACGATAACTCGTTGAGAATCGGTTTCCAAGAATTGTATACAGCAACGTGAAGACTAAAAAAGCCACGAGATGTCGAGTTTCGTGATTTTATAACCGAATAGAGCGATGGGATCAGCGATTAGTCGTCGATGTATCACCACAGAATTGGGCTTGTTACATCGATTTTGATCCGCTAGCTATCTGCGATCGCTGAAAACTCGCCTCCGTATGAAACAAAGTACGATACGTACGATTCAATCAATCCACGAAGTCCAAATACGGGTTTCGCTTCGTGTTTCGTTCGCGTACATTAATATACATGTTGCTAAAGCGACTACATTGTATCATTGTTATCCTGTTTATGGAAATCGGCTAGAAGAATTTACAAAAAAGATTTGCAACCCCGTTATTTCCTATTCTGCACGATACCAGCGACGACTATTTTCCAGAAAAGATTAGGAACGAAGATTAGAGTACACGAGCAAACAGTGTATAACGATAATTAATGAAGCTATGTCGCGATAGCACCAGTATGAGTATACTGATTATCTAGTAACGCTAGCCGACGTGCAATTAATACAACTAACCTCGGGAATGCGAGACGTTCATGCGTCGCGTAATTTCAGTTAAAACCGTTTTCAGTTAATGAGATTTCGAGATGCCACGAGTAAAATTATCCCCGTTAAATCGCGCCAAATCGTCCTACGTACCCGTACTTACGCGACCTGGAAAATATGTATAATATATATATATATGTATATGTAAAATAGTGATAATCCGTTTCCGTGATTTAAACTTCCGCGATATCGTAACCGCTGCGTTTCTATGCCAGTGTGAAAATCCAGTGTACATCCACAGTACATCCAGTGATATCTGAATAGTTTTATCAAGTATGTTATACAGTTCGAGAGAAGCGTGTAACATACTTTGAAGAAAATACAATCGGTAAGAGAATCAGAAAGACTGAGAGGACAAGCAGGCAAATAAATCATATTTAGACAAAACTCGAACCGGAAAGAACGACAAATTGGAATGCTACAAAAGGGAGGAAACGATCAGCAAATACGTTAGCGGTAAGAGTTAGCGATAAGAAGATGAAATTAATAAGTGGTACTATTACGCCGCTGTCCAAATAGTTTAAAATAAAGAAATCCAAGTAGAACCTCACCATCGTCCATTATAGCTGTGGTAACGTTTTTCCCAGTAACACCCTGAGCCCAGGCTGCCTTCACGTTCAAGTCTAACTTCGGTTTTCCACCATTTTGTCCAGTGTTTTTCAAGTACCATTGATAGTGGAAGAAAGGATCAGACGGATCTCTGTTGCCAGGATTCGCTGGATTTCTCATTTGGTAAGGTGGCACCAGATTATCCACGCTGAGAGGTTTGTAGCCTCTCTTCACCCTCTTGAATCCAGGCTGTTGCACCGCTGTGTGCACCTAAAACATTTATTCGAATCCGCTCTTACACCAACGCGAGAACTCCACCCTCTCGAGAATGCCAAGTAGTTAATTTCTCTTTTACGAGCTTCGTCGAATGATTAATGGGCGAGATCATAAATAGTCAGGATGGTCAATACAAAAAGGGTAAAATAGCGATAAAACGGTAACGGGAACGTCAAATATCTCCCCTCGGTGGAAACGAAACGTTTTTCGAGCAGGATCAAGTATAGCAGGAGGATGCGACTAAAGACAGGTTTCGCTCGTTTTCGTTTAACATTTCCCGTTCTATGACCTGAAGCAAACAATGAGAAAATAATGACTGTTTGGTTAGAGTTTCTCGCGTTCTCAGAATCGAGTAAAAGGGTCGGAAAACAGATATGGTACGATGGAAATTTACGAAAGTATCATAAAAAACGGAACGCTCTCTGCGAAATGATCGATGACAATATCGTGGCCGCGCGCCACGAGGTCGAAGGATCGTAATTTACCCGATCAATCTGTTCCCTATCCAATTATATCCTCCATGTCGCTGGAAGTATTCATTTACATTTATATCGGTAGTCCGGACGAGGCTCTTTGAACCGAGTTCCGCGTATCCTCCCACGAGCCAAAGAATAAGTTCCTTCCGACTTTTCAAAGCGATCTCCCGTGAAAGCTATTATTCTAAATGCTACATTGATCTTTCTAAAAGACTATAACAATTTTTTATCGATGAAATTTACGGCGAACGGTTAAAGGGGCGCTTTGAGAATGAAATTTCGTCCCTGCGATGCAGCTCCGCGTGAATAATAAATGCGACGTGACGATGGAACGAAAATTCTATGAAAAAAAAACGATAGAAACCCGATGTATTTCAAGAAATCACTTACCAATGGATCCACTTTCAACCTTCTCGTGTGAGGCACGGATCTCTTGGTCCTTGCGTGAGGTAGGGCTTTGTGCACGAAGTGATATTCCGTCTGACTGCCCAATACCTAAACAGACAGGAGAACAGCAATTTATATTCGCTGCCACTTCGTTTCGTGTCACTGGTACGTCGCCTCGATCGAATTCCAGCAAGAAAATGGAAGACAATTTTTATTCGATTACGCGATAAAGGTTCATCGATACGTAATAAGAAAGCAGTTCGTCCTGTTCAATCGAATGATCGTCTCTCGGAGAAATGGAAGCGGTAAATAACTGGAGAAGAAACGGCCAGGCAGTTGGTTGGTGAAAATTGGTGAGTTGACAAGCTCGTTACTGTCTTTCGATCATCTTGGAAGGAACAAAAGGATTCTAAGTGGCCGGAGGAAGTGAAATTTACCCGTCGCTTCGCAAAAGTTGCTCGATATACCTTAATGCAGACCGGATGTGCGAGCAGGAGAATCCTTTCGAAACCTCGATTCGCTTAGGATATTGGAGCACGTAGGTAAATAACGTGATCTGATCGAATTATGCGGAAGCGAATTAACGTCGAGCCATCGTTTCGACGATCCATTCGAGCCAATTACAGATAGATTAAGTCACCTCGGTTACGGTACGGTCTGTTATCGGATTTATAAATTATTTACCCCTCCCAATGGTTAATTCGTCTGCTTCGGCTGATTGGAAAGAGGAAACCGTGGAAAACGAAGAGAGGAAGGAAGAAGGAGGATAAAGGAAAAGAAATAGCGGAGAGAAGAATAGGGAAAAGAAGAAAGGAGAGAAGTACCTTTTCCTTTTTATTCCACGACTCAACGGCTTATACGTTCCCTGAGCTTTCCGCAAAAATTAGCTATTAAAACGCTTTTTAAATTTGAAGGAATATTTATATTTTTCTTGGTAAAACGTTTACACAGAAAGTAATTAATGCTCGATATTCTCTGAGATCGAGAAACAACACACGTTCGCTACAATCCAATAATACCAATTCTCACGGGAGACGCGACACACCTTGCATTTAAATCCCTCGTTTGTTAACAATTTTATCAGGATCGAGGAAGAATAAAGTAAAATTTCTACTATTTTACTATGAAAATAATCTTGACCCATATACCCGAGAAATCCGATTGTTGTTCGATAATTCCATACAAAGAACTACCGTGGCAAAGTCGAGAACTTCAACAAGAAGGAAAAGACTGCAACGAGAGGCTAACACGTGGACGATATCGATGGAGGCCTGCACGTGACCATGTCGCAAGATATCTCATTATTGATGATATTCGAATCCTCGTACATATAGATGTCTTGAGTCGACGCATCTTGTTCCATTCCATATTCCATTCCCGATACACAGCCACCTTTCAATGCTATTTATCCGTATACAGGCTCGATTCTAACTCAAGGACTAGTGCAATTTTCCGCAAAAAATTCTTTTCGCTTGATGCTAATGAGAAACTACGAACTATTTGGAAGCTTCAAAAAGTATTATTTACTAAACACGTATTGTCGTCAAAAAAAAAGATATTGTTTCTGTAATTTTCCATTCCTAGCATTGGAGATCTACCTTTGACGATTTCCATCTTTCTTCTAGCGCGCGACTATGTTAAGAGAATAGAAAAGGGGGAAAATACAACGGAGAAGAACATTTCTAATCGCGATTACTTTTGAAATCTAGCGTGAAATCTAGCTTTAGAAACTACAAAAGTTCCTGTAACGAATATTAGCTGACAACTTGAAATAAGAACCTAGTCGTGATAATTTAATACGATCTACATTATGAAAATTCTTCGTTAATCGCATTATACGAGTCATCTTCCGTTCTCAAGCTTCAAAGAGATTCTTTCTTTCTTTCTTTTTTTTTTCTTTTCTTTTCCTTTCGTTCAAGCAGCGAAATCGCAGTTTTCTCTCAGGCATGAAGAAAGGAACAGACGAGGGATATATTTTTTTAACAAACTGGAAGAAATTAATAGAGTGGAGAGATGGATGGAATGGCAGATCGATCGAGCAATAGAATCCGGTAGCTTTTTCGATAAAAGGAAAGTGAACCGCGACGGAGAGAAACCAGAAGCCAGCAGTGCTTTATCATCCAGTTTTCGGCCCACGATATTCACTTTCCACGCGTATATCGCGTCACGGTTATCCTGCAGTCGTTCCCGACCAGAAACAACCCTCTGAAATAACAACAGCGCGATCAATGCCCCGCCAGAGTCGATATCGAACCGAGCTACTTTGTTAATTACGCGGTTCCTCGGCAACTTTCAACGCTCCACCGCCATTTGTAAATTTCCTTGAATATAGACGGGTGGAGATGCAACAAAGCAACACTGATTAACGATACACTAACTTTCCGGTAGGATACTTGTCGCAAAGTTAGTTACAACGTGAAAGCGTTGATTCGTATCGAAGAGAAGATGAAAGGCGATCTACGCTCGATACCACGAATTTGTAAGATAAATAACGTGGTGAATGGTACGAAACTTCTGTATATAAGCGCTATCGCCAACCGAAGCAATATCGAGATAAATCTGTTATCCGAGAAACGTGGTGGTTGCCGCGAATTTCAATATCAGGAGGCGCGGGTGCACGTTAGAACGCGAACGAAAAGTTGCTGGAAAAGAATTTTCTCATTTCGACGCCGATTCTCGTGCATCGTTGCTTTTATCGTAAACGCTATGAAACCATGTTTCCAATGGGACAGGTTATGATACTTTTATGAAAGGAGAGATTTAGGTAAGTCGCAGCAACGAGAAGCTGAATCGCCTGCTTTCAAACTCTTTGTTCTTGAAAAAGTTCTTTCCTTCATATTCGTTTAAAACTGTTTGATATTCCTTTTCACTTTTTCTTTTACAGAGAATTCTATTTTGCATTGAAATTTTCTACCTCTTTGAAATTTATTGGGAATTTATTTCCATAAAGAGTTTCTGGAAAAGAAGCAACTTCGTTTGGCTTCGCTCGTTGCAGATGGATAAGTTCGACACGCGCGGTATCGAGAGATTAGTATTCTATAGCGATGCAGCGTCTTTGAAACCTTCGGTGACGATGAAGCTTTCTACGAACGTACAATGACGCTTCTACCGCTTTAATGGAGAAACATATTGCGTGCATCCCGGATTTTCGTCGTCCTCGTGTTATTTAATCAAGCTCCACTTCTGACGAAATAGAACCCGTCGAATGACCGATCAATCTGGGTGGACTTTATTTGGGTCAACGAATCTACCTGCTCCAAAAACTGTTCTATTTTTACCACCGTGAGAGAAGTAAAAGCGCAATATTCCCTTAAATATATTTGTCAAACACATTTTACGTTAGAACTACCCAAGTTAATTTTTTATTTTTACTATCTTTTTAACGACGAAAAGGAAAAAGAAGCAGATACTTAATTACCGACTTTCCTTATTCAATAAACAAAATTCTAAATATATAATTGATGATAATGATAATCCTACTGGAATATATAAATATTTTCCAGCTTCCATGTATATTTTCAGTCTTGTTTTTAAATATAATTAACAATAATCGAGTCTCGCTGCGATACTAATAAAATAACTTTCAAAATAGTCTCTCTAATACACGTAATACGTTAATAAAAAGAGTTCTATAAATGTTCGAATACTTTAGTACGTCACTATACTTCTATCATGTATTTACATACGCTTTACAGATCGGTAATTTAGTGTTGAAAAGGATCATCTATATTTTAATGCAGAAGAAGAGAAGGAAATAGGCGATAAAGCAGGATCCTGATAGAAATAGACGTTCTATCTCGAGAGACATAGCACCATAGTATGGAACTAGTAGTCGCCTGTTAATCGAGTTTAGCCTGGGCTACACGTGTCACGTAATCTAATTAGCAAACGTGCACCAAGTGCGTAACACCGAACACAACATTACGTTATTATACATACGTCCAGCGAATAAACCTTTCCCTTCAGCCACGGCTATCGCATATAGATGCGATTTATCGAGCCGACGCGACGTTGTATTCGAAGCGTGCGTCGGCGAAGCTCGTGCGGTTAGCCCGAGCGAAAAAATATGGAAGCTGACCGCTTTAATTTTCCCAGCGGTTTATCGGAAACGTGGAAGCTTCTACACGACGTCGCGCCGTGTGAAACATCGTTACAAGCGTGGAACGGTTAAATAGAAGGAAAAAATTGAAAGCCAGTGAAAACTTCTTCCGACTTAATCCAGCTATAGACAGATAGAGTTGACAAATCGATTTAACCGGCACCGATGCATAAACTATCCGCGTACCTTTAAAACAATCGGGAAAAATAATCGGAAGAAAAGATATCTGACATGAGCAAAGTTCTACAAAGCTGCCACCTTTTGTCACTGACAAGTTCCATAGATATTAAATGAGAAAGGTTTCTCTGAAAATATAGCGGATACAATGTACTTGCATTACACAACTTCAAATAAGAGAACCAAGGAAAATGTTAATGTATACGTCTCTCGAAGCTCACAGCGGCAGAACGCTGTTGTTAAAGGACACACTGTAACCTCGATCTTCCACTTCCTACACAATCCTGGTACCATTCATGACACATACCTATATTACATACATATATGTGTATATTAACAAAGTTACAGTAGAAAAGAGAGGGAGGAAGGGGAGTCTGCATAGACGACGACGCGTGGTTAAGGAAGCGTGATAAACTTGCCTTGTTTAACATTACGATGCGTGCACAACTCCTACCGTCAAACAACACGTATACAAGGCGAAACGTTTTCGGATTACTGGTGCATGAATAAAGTACGTTTTCGATGCACTCGTCAGCTCCAATCGTCCGTTTGACCTTACAAACTCAATTCCTGCGCGGGCGTTTTTGGATATACGGCACACGCTAGACATACTTAAATAATTACCCTTAGAATGCACTGTTTCGTCAGAAGAATGGAAATTGCTTCCGAAATCGAGCTACCAAGTTTTAACTACGTAAAGTGTCGCGCCGTGTTTCTACCATAAGGAAGAAGAGAATATTCCGACAAATAGAATTTCGGGAAATTTATATAAATTTGTATGTATTGGGTCGTCCGGAAAGTTTCTTTCGTTTTACAAGGAAATAATACGTGCACGACACGTTTTTTGTTTTATATTATCTTACTGAATTACGTGCGATGCATTCTTTTCTACTAAGATAAAGAGCACGATATTTAACAGATTAGGTTTCAGGTTTCTATAAAGATGCATTGCTGTAAAAGTCGTGTTTGTAAGAGAAAAACACTTTTCTATTTCGAAGTTAGGAGAAATCGAATGAAGAGATAGAGAAACGAATATTTTCTCCTGTTTGTAGAATGTAGAATTCGGAACGTAAATATGAAATCGAAGGTGTACGGAAGTGGAAATTACGTAATAAGATATTATCGAAGAAAAGTTCAGAAGATTAACAATCAGAAGCTTTAACATTTTCTCTCCTATAGCAATAATATTCTCTCGTTCTTTAATATTTGTACTCTTGCAGAAAACGATTTTACTTGTATTACGCAACTAATTAAGCCAACGGAACAGGGAAATAAACAGAATGATATTAAAATGGACGGCCGAGCCATCAAAATCAAAGTAAATATTCCATCTCATCAACAGGGTAATTATTCTTTGATCAAACTTCACGCATAAAGAGTTAGAATCAATTTATTGGGCAAGCTTGCATTTCTTCGGCAACCTTACCTTCGTAAATTAACTCGCGCGTAATTTTCGTTTGCTCGTTAAGAATCTCATCTTCTCGATCCCAAGCAAAGTTCGTATGATTCCGGACGCGACAGTGCTCGTTACGTACTTGGCAAGTTTATTTCCTGTGCTTCCCGCGGAAACATTCGATCGCGCGTAAAATATAATTTAATTAACAGCTTTTCCGTTGCAAAAATAGCCGTTGTTATGACGCGTCGCTTGAAAGATAGTCGTATTCGACGCGAGATACGTATTCGCAAATCGCATACATCGCAAATCGGACCAACGATCTTCGCATTGACCAATTAGTAAACCAGATGCACGGTATACGTAACTTGGGAGATTAAAATGAATTACCGTAATCATTCATCGTTGTATACGGGTAGTCACGACCAACGCCCGAAATGTTGCATTACGTACAGAAACAAAGTTAAACCGCAATTCGAAATACTTTTACTGCTGGCTTGCGCTTACGTATAACTAGACTGCGGATCTTTATGCAAATTCGTACTTTTATGAATACGATTAAAGGGACTGGAATACATTTCGTTTTCATCGTATAATGACGAAAGTACTAGAGCAGACGCGAACTACGAAGTTTAATATACTTGGACTTGAATAATTAATACTTAAACGTTGTAATAAATACAACAGCGTGGTAGAACTTTTCGTAGCCAGTCTAGCTGGACGAATATGCTTGAACAATCGTTTATTTGAATAACCAAAACAATCGACGTCTTAGATTATATTTAACAACGTAGCCGATTAACAAAGCGATGTGACGCTCGTTTACGCTTGTAAAAGTGTGTTAACAAACATTTTCTATTAACGAAAGGGTACGATATATAGTTGCTCGCAATGTTTCCACCGAAGTTTCCCTCGGCCTGAGAACGCGATTGCGTAAACGTATAGAAGATTGCCAAAGTTTGTGAACCGCGTTAAGTGTAAAAGTTTTCCTTCTCCGTATCCTTTTTCTTCGGACTGTGACAAGCAGAAGCGTCAAGGATGGATAAGGTTTCCGCCCTTTTCGTATTTTTCCAGGGGTTTCGCTCGAGTTTTACAACGGTAAATCGAAAGGTTACCGGCGTTACCGCAACATTCCAATCGATCGACCTATTTAACATGATTATTCCACGCGGCTTCTCTCGGCTAATCTTTTTATTATTCGCGGGAGGGAAACTATCGCGTCTTCGTAAAGTTCGCTTGCTCTATGGAATTCGCTTTGAAAGGTATTCATAAGACATTACGCAACGATCTATCAATACGTGACCCGAAAGCCTTTCGCTCGCTACTCCCTTTTTATTCCCTTTGCGACGATGAAAATCCGTCGTTACCAACGATGACAGTTCTAATCGGTCGCCGGTGGATGCGATCGATCACCGTGATAATCCAGCGTGTACGTCACTGGACGATTAATCGTGCGAGACGGTCGGGAAACCGAACGATCAGATAAAACAACGTCACAGACACCGTTGTAAATATGGCGTTCAAGAAGAAATCGATTCTCTGGGAACCGGATAAATTACATTACCTACACAACGAACCATCATCGTATTCGCCAATCTTTCCCAATTGATTTTCTAGCCAATTGACTTTACAACCCTCCACGTTGCTTGACGAGACCGAAATAAAATTTCCGATCGACTGACTTTCGAAACCATTCAGAACTTCGCTTCAACCGAATGTTCTACCAAGCAACTAACTACCCTTCGGTTAAGAAGATCATTCGCGGAATAGATCGCTAGATCGTAGACTGAGTATGATGATATACCGCCGTATCTCAACGAACGTCTTAAAATGTATTAAAACGCAGTAATGTGTTAAACGCAGGCGAAAACGTACGCGACAAGACGTATAAGATTACGCGGTATCGACGATACGATCGAAATAGTGACATTAATAAACGTAACGTGTTATAACGAACCATTGATTAAGACGTCAGAACCTAAATCTGCCGCGTTTCAAGATACACGCAATTTCTCTAGGTCAACTTCTCGTGTTTCCTTTAACCGGTCCTTAAATATATGGCGGGTTGAAGATTATCACGCAGCAAGGCAAGATGTTGAGAATTTAGGCTTGACAGCGTACTCTGACTCTTTCAAGTATCGTAGCTCTAATTCCGTAATATAACACGTAACATAATATAATACGATGTATAATATAATATATGAAAATATAACGAATTTTTTACAACGATAAAAGCGGAACACTGTTTTATCAAAAATCACAATGGTGCGATTTACGTGATTTCACTGTGATTTTCGGCCTTCCGCATTTCCCTATAAAATTAAAAGGAAAAAAAAGAAACGAGAGAAAATTTTCGCCCAAACTTCTCACGCAAAATCTCTTCTATTCTAAAGGATTCAAAGGACTGGAAAGTTTCACGTTAAAAATGAGCGTGACGAAAGTTTCACTTATCCTCGATTATCGAAGACGTAAAATACATCGCGATGCAGTGAACTGCTGCCTATACAGACTGCGAGAAATGCCTGGAAACTCCAATATTTTGCTATTGCTCGTTAGCAGAAACAATTCTCGTTAGCTTCGGCCATTTATTCGGAAATAAAACAGAATTATTCTTACTGGCGATGATAAACGATAGTGTACGTTGAACGAAGCGTTACAAGGTACGAACTGCGGCACAATTATCGGTGAACCGGTAACTAAACGAAGGAGTGGACTTTTCTAAGACAAAGAAGAGACAGTAACTTTCATCCGACGAACCCAATAAAAGGAAGTAACCCCTGGACGTCACACCGAGCTACGACTAACGCAATTTATCCGACAAGATAGACCCTTTCTCGAGCGTTCCGATTAGAACTTGTACCCTCGAGTAGCGTTTCGCAAGAACAAACGAAAATTTGAAGGCTGCCTTCGCCGTCTTGCTAGTCGCTCGTTCTCCCCCGTGGTCACTTCTCTTCTATTTTAATGGAGCTTCGAGGAACATTTCTATCGTCGTAAAACGCCAGAAACGAAGTTTCTCCCCTTGTTTGAACCTCGCAAGAATATCTTTATCGCTACTCAGTTTCATGGTAGTAATTACAGGCTGCTGGCAAACTTCGTGGCAAAAAGGTTTTCTTATCGTCGAACCAATTAATTACTCTAACGTACATATCCGCTTTTTAATTGTTTGGACTGTTACGCGCGTACCGTTAACATCCGGCAGGGATTTTTAGTTAAATTAGCCTCGGGTGCGGGGAAATTCTCGGAAATTCACTCAGCGAGATCACAGCGTCTGAATTAGCGAGCGCAAAATGAAACATCGTTTAACGGACAATAATAAAATTAGTTCTTCGGAGAAGGAAATCGTCTTAATACCTTGGTTCAGCCGTTGTTTGTAGCAACAGAAGGGGAAAGGTTCGTCTGACGAGGGAATATTTCATTCGCAAAAGTTCTACCGTGTATAAATACTCGTAAATGGAAGTTATAGCCATTTATTCGCCATCGTTCGCTTTCGTCGGAAATGTATAGCATTTTTCTCGTAAACGGACGCTCTTTATGTGTTACTGAAAGCAAAATAGTTAGGGGAAAAGCTAGCTATATCGAACAATGTCTACGCAACGTTTACCACGTAGGCGTTGGATCACGCCGCGTCGCTTTCACTGTTGCGCTGTCTGACCACAAACTGATGTTTTCACTTCGATTAAAGCAAATTAGAGATCCAGCTACGCTGGCCAACTAATTGATGCTTCACTGGATATGCTAAAAATAGATAAATCTAAATAAATCTATGACGATGAGGGTATCCTCTTCGTGTGGAAATTTCCAAGAATTTTTTTAATAATCTTTGAAATATCAGATAATAGGTGAATCCTAGATAAAAACTCTTCCTCTTGGTACAAAACCGCTCTGCGAGCGAAATTAATCTTATCGTTAGTACGTATCCTACGCGTTTATGACGTCGACCAACTGTTTCGAACACGTTTTCGCGATAATGCGGGTGGTTGTTCGTGACAACGGTCACGAAATCAATGCCTCTGGTAGATTCGACATACCTGCGGTGAATATCGGTCGTTCATGCGGCCAATTGATAACGATTTCGCGTCGATATAAATCAACAGTGAACTGGAGCAAGGATAAACGGGACCAGCAGAGACTTTTTCAACGATTAAACGAACAATACTTATCTATGCACGGATGCAAAGATGGCAAAAAAAGAATTTTATCCGACGATTCATCGATCATATCGATATGCCAAAGATTTAAAAGAAAACGTATAATTATAAAACGAAAAGATATATGTATATATGTATGAGCCTCTCTGAGGTCAAACAGATCAATTCTATCTTTCTTAAATTTCTTAATTTCGTTACGTTATTAATTACGCGACTAACGTTTAATTTCCAAGACACGAACGACTTACTTTCATAAGTTAAGTTATTAGACAAATTTATTAATTCGTACAAATAACAGCAAATTCGAATGTAAATTTAGAAAATAGCGTTTATGACATCACCGCTTTTCTGTATTTTCCAATTTACGTAGTTGATGAACGAGGCTTCTCAACGACCCGTGTAATAATAACATTCTTCCGTGTGTTTATTCTCTCATTAAAATTTAAATCGGACACAGCGAGAATATCGACGCTAAATACGTTTGTTTACATCGTTCAACAACTTTACTGCTTCCACGAATTGTACGTTCGGTATATATACATACATACGTATATATATATATATATGGAAGGGGAACTACGACTGGAACCCAAACGATAACATATAAACACAGTGGCGTTCTTTTCAAACATTTTTTTTCTGAGCAAACTTATCGATCGTCCAAGAGAGATTTCATTCTTATCCTAGCATGTTCACCCTATCCGCGCTCTGAGCAACACTTTTTCACCTCAGATAAGTAATTTCCTTACCACGGTCGAGTACGTGCTACAATCGACGATATGTGTCAATGTCAAGAACTCGTGCTTTATGGCCTACCACTATTGCGTGGTAATTATTCGTGGAAATTATTTCGCGTCACTAATGAACGATATTCGGCGTAACCGTATTTATTCTAACCAAAGTAAATTCATATTCTGTTCGTAGATTCATTGGAAACAAATAACTCGCATATCTTGTATTAAAATATAGTAAACAAAGTTTCTTCGTCTCTCTCTCTCATAATATCATTGTGATAAAAACGACTATTTTTACGAGTAAAAGTCGAAAAACTTACCGGTCCAAGATTGACGAATCCATTCCTGGCTGCCACGCGATCGGCGACATGTCTTTCCGCGGGTTGCCTCATCCTCACGAGAAACGTGTTGGTGAACACCTCGGCACTGCTGCCGGCGCATAGAAGCGCGATCACCGCGAGTAGCATCGTGACAGGCTGGCGGCGTACGCTGATATATCTCGCATTCGCGGGCACTGTACTCGGTGTACGCGATGGTACTGCGATTTTCGAGCTGTCAACCACCTCTACGGAAGGGGAAGCCGATGCCTTTTTCTCGGTGGTAGTAGCGACGCTGGTGGTAAGGACGTCGGCAGGAGTGGTGGTAGAATCGTGTGAGTCGACGTATGAGCTCGCCGAATCGTGGACAACAATGCAAATGACACGTGCTCTCCCCATGCTCGTCGCTGGCCGACTAGCTTACTGCCGTCTCTCGATCGAACCGCTCGACCAATCAGAAACAGGTATGCGCGGCAGCGCAACTTCTGATTCGTCAAACACGTATGGTGGGGATGAACGATGACGTGCGCGAAAATAAAGCGCGTAGAACAAATTGAAGTATCACATATTCAAATATTTGAGTATTCAATACGTTTAAATTTGCTCGTATTATAGGGAAGAATTTATTACAGATCATAAAATTATTTCACGTGCGCGAGTGAAAACGCCGCGACGTGCTCGATTCTGACGTCACGTGTGTATCGATTAAATAGCACGTTCGAGTAATGGCGCTCGACCACTAAACATGCGCGATAACAGTTGCTCTTAAATATTTACGTGATCTATTATTATTTTCTCTTATAGCATACTTATGTAAATTCTTTACTTTGTTCGTAATTGTTTATAGGTATTTACTAAAATCTTTTGATAACCACCTTAACGCTATTGCTTTTGTACGTACCTGATTTCGCGCGATTTCGTAAGTGGTAGAAGATCGTATTTTATCAGACATTTCTGAATGTTATATTTTTTAGAAATAATAATTTATTTAAATGTCTTAATAGTTCTGGGTTCATTGAAAGGATTCCTATAGCATAAAGTTTAAGTAGAAAATTTCGAAACTACAAATTTTTTACCAATAATATGTAAGTAGATTGTACTGAATATGCTACTTTTAGTAGTATATACTCAACTGTATCAGGCGATGGAATGACACTACATAATGTACACTTACATTGAAGATAAATAAAAATACTTTTATAAACAGGTTTACAAAACGATTCGACATTTATTCTGAGTTCTTAAACCTATTCTGTAATATTAGTACACATTACAATATATGTTACAATCAAATAAATATATTTTTTAACATACTCGCAGTATTTTAACATGACAAGTATTATTTACCATCTGTGTTCTCTGCAGAGCAATACTAATTTCTTTAAGAATAACCTAAAATTATTAATACGATTAGGTAATACTTAAAAAAATCTTTCTGTATTAAAAAAAACTTTTTTTACTTAATAGTTCTATATTTAGGAAGTTCTGTAGTTGGAATCATAGAGAAATGAACAATAGGCACAATAATTGTACATAGAACAATATGGTATTACGACGTAGTGAGAGATAATTTCATTGGCTCCTGTGGTCGAAGAATACCAGTCTATCACCTTTTCACAGACTTCTCCTCTGGATTTTCTGATATAATACCAATTAATCTCCTATCCGTATGTCGTAATTTTCTCTTTGCTTCGAGTCGCATCTTTGCCTCTAGCCGTTTCCTTTCTATTTCTTCTGGAGTACATCGTACCGGCTGAGACTCTTTCATGCTAGATAAATTGCTAGTAGATTTGTATTTAACAATACAATTGCCACCTTCTTTTTCGTTTAATCTGTTAAGTTTATGCGCATTTTCCATACCATTAATCGATGGAATATTATTATTTTTATATGGATTCTGACCTTTTATAATTGATGATGAAGTACTTACTGCTGAAGTCGAATATGAACGGACTTTTGATGCGTTTTTATTTTGATAAGAACATAGATCTGATAAACATTTCGTTTTAAAGAATTTTCTGTTTTCTAAGGAATTTTTACTAGGAAAAGAATTTTGTATAACTTTTTCATCAGTTATAGTCTCAACTTCGTCTACTAAATCATCTGTAAAAAGCTTACTTTCGCTAGGAGTTACTAATTTCGTAGCAAAATTACTTGGCATTTTTTTATTAATTATTGGATCAGAAATAAGTTTGAGTGCCTTTTTGGAGTGATTTGTATTATGGCGTGAATTTGAGGGATTAAAGTCATATTCTGATAATCTAGACAATAATTTATCATCTTCTATGCAAGTTGCCAAACAGTCATCAAAGGAATCATCTGGAAAATCTAACATACTCTTATCTTGCAATGTTTGCTTTCCATGCGATACATTTGTAACATTATTCCTGATACACTTGGAATTAAACGTTGAAACATTTATGGTAGAATTCGTTTTACTTGAATTATTTGAATATGTTTTTAAATGACCATTTGTATTAGTTAAAGAAGTTCTAGAAATATTAAAACTTCCGGAGCATTCACTAGAGGTATTAGATGTGATTAAACAAGTCCTCTTTTCAGGTGTAGAAGACAATTCTTTTTTCTCACTTATTGTAGATAATTCTATTATTTGATTCTTTTTATCTTTACCTAAGTTCAATTTTTGCTCAATTTCTTGACTACATTTTACCATTGAATCATCAATTGAATCATCAAATAAATCTGCATAACTTGCAGGGTTTTTGTTATTACTATTAATAGCAGTAGAATCCATTTTTGGCTTACAATCCATTGTCATATCATCACTACTATTACTATCCAATTCTATTACTAGCGTGCTGCTAGTTTCCAAGTTTGTATCATCTTCGTTTTCAATATTATGATTATCACAATTTTGTTGCATGCTTTTCACCTTTTCACTTAAAGCTTTCAATTCTGCTGTCAGTTTCCCAATATTTTCTATATTTTCCATTTTCATCTGCTTCCTTTTAAGTGGCTTTTGCAGTAATGGAGAATTAGAGTTCCGTTTCTTTTGCAACTGTCTGGTTCTTTTTGGTGTTTCAATGAGACTCTTTGATGGTGTTTGTTTGTCATAAGAACTTCTAGTACCAGATGTCTGCCAATCCCAAGCAATTTCATTACCTCCATCTTGAGTGCAAGGTATTGAAGTTGGACTACACCGATAATATAATTCAGGAGAATCTTCTACATCATATATTACATAATCCTTTTTTCCAATTGGTGTATTATAACCACAAACTCGTGAATCATAAGAATGTTGTGGCGAATTATTTCCTTTATCAACCTTCATACTTTCTTTAAGTGAACCTATAACTCATAATTTACATTATTAAAAGATAATTAATTATACTTATAGAAATAATATTAATTAATTACCTTCTTGTACATTGTTAGTTTTACAATTTTCTTGTTGTACACTACATTTTTTTTTTGAGTTTTTATCTTTATTCATTATTTTTACAAAACTAAAATATAAAATAGAATAGCAAGTTAACTAAATCTGTCAATACTATCAAACACTAGTATCCTTATACTTATTTAAGAGTATAAATATTCGAGTTTTTTATGCTTTTCTTTTTGAACTTTTGCGTAGACAGTATTTGTTTTTGTTCTATATACTTCAGATCTAACAAGACCACAATAAAACCAACAAAATATAACAACTAACAAACTTTACAATTCTCTAACCTTACTTCTACCTTTCTTATACTAAGTGAAAGTAGTCACTAACAGCTTATTAATGTGTTCCACTATCACAATTTACTACTCCAAGATAAATTCATAAAATATTAAGACCACAACTTTAATTTTTGGAAATAATTATAACAAGTACTTTTCATAATTTATAAAAAACAAAACAATAACGGGCCAAAGTTATTTAATCTTAAATGATAAATTTAAATTTCCCGCAAAAATTAATACAATGTCAAACTTCAAACGATAATACTGAAAAATATATACTTTCTGTCAATAAATACCAATAGTTTACATCTCTAGTATCAAAAAGGAAGTTTCTGATAGTATCAATGTACTAGTATGTAATTACGTGATAATGTTAAAAGAAAGTTAAAATAATTTAAAGAAATTTATTCTGGCCTTATAAAATAAAAGTACAAGATGAAGCTTGAATTATACAACGATATAGTGGCAACAATTCGAAAATTTCGAGGTTTATCAAAGGATTGTAGAGATGTTTTAAAAGCGAAGTATAGCGAGTAAGATTATTTTTGGTAAAAACAATTCTTATTTAATGTTCACTGTAATAAAGCATTAATTTTTCATTTATTTAGGATTCCAGTATATACATTATACAGTATATTATCTTTAGAAGTACAACACAGAATGAAAATTAATCACAGCAAGTTATTTGGTAATAATAAAAATTATTATGATACGTACGTATATCTTTCATTATATTTTTAATATGCTGAATTATATATACTCCCATTATTAAATAATTTAAATAATAGTTACATAGAAGCTATACAAAATGGAGAGCCTGTTGGAATTTTATTGAAAATGGCAAAGGATATTGGTGCACCACCTGCATTATTAGCTAGGAATGTTCTTGAAAAACATTGTGGAAAAGATGAATCTAATGGTAATTTATATATGATTTGAAATACCTTACAACAATATGTAATTCTTCTTGAATTATAAAGAACAACATACTTTTAGTTTCCCGAAATGAAGTTAGTAAACTATTTAAGGATACTACTCTCATACAGGATAAAGATCTTGCATACGAAGTCTATTTGGTAATAAATTTAAAATAGCTAATAAATTTACTAATAACTTAGGAAATAATTGTACTGTATAATAATTAGATAATGTTTTACAGTGTATATTATATGACAATTTGTATGGCCCTATATCAGATGCTGTGGGAATGTATGTATTATGCCATTAAGCATTTGAATTAATCAGTTGTGCATAATCTTATAAATTAAATTTATAGTTCTGTAGGTCAGGAATATGAATTAAAGTTGCAGAACTACTTAATAGAACGAAATCTTGCATTTCGTAATGAGAAGCATTTAAGATCAAGGGGATATGACAAAACTCCAGACTTCAAACTTGAAGTACCAATTGCAGTAAATGGCTTTGTAATTAACTGGATAGAGTCTAAGGCAAGATTTGTAAATACAGAAATACATCAGAAATATATCAAAGAACAATTTCTAAGCTACTGGAACAGATTTGGTCCAGGACTTGTAATTTATTGGTTTGGATTCTTAGACAATTTAAATGAACCTAACGAAAAAAGATTTATCATCATGGATCATTTCCCAGAAGATATTACGTATATGGATCCTACTTGTATTAAATCTACAACTTTGTAATCATAACGAGCGTAATTTGAAAACTTTCAATGATACTAATGTTATGATAAGGATTACTGTTAAATATAAAATGATACTTTTGTTGATATCAACTTCTGATATTTTAAAGTTATCTAACAAATGTTCCAACAAGTAGGCGTCACGTTTTTCCTCTTTCCTTCATAACTAAACTACAATTAATAATATTAAATATCTCAATTACGGTAGAAAAGCACATGGTATATCGCGCAAGCGAGCTAATACGTTTATTTATATATCGAGCTGTATGTGGCCATAGGCGCCGCTACTGTCGCAATTTCAAAGCCAGTATGCAGTGTCTCGAACAGCTTTCAAGTGCTTACTAATATAGCACAACAAAAAAACCCAAAGAAAGGAATATCAAAACGTTTTATACTCGCGAATCTGATCTGTAATACAAGAATAATAAAACGTCACATGCCTGATAAACACAACGTAATAACAAACCCAATAATGTTGTAAATGAACATTCCGAAACTAGGAAATATTAATTGCGCAAATTAAATCTTCAAGATGCAGTTCGATAACACCTGTCATTATTGAGAGTCATTGCACAACCAAAATTAGACGAAAATTACCACGTGAATCTCATTCTTCTTCACTGTACTTGATTCCAAGAAACGTGAAACCGGAAAGATCGAGGTAATGTTTTGAAACTTCGCCAATAAAATCATCTAAATGATCAAAATGCTAAAAAATTCGTGACTGTGTATTAACAATTTTTTTTTTAAATAAAAATTCTTTCGAATTAAGTTCGCAAAATAATTATCTGCATCCAATTTCATAATAGTGATGTTATTTGTTAAATGATTTTTAGTCACATTTGATAAAAAAGAAGTCCTCTTAATTTTAATAACACTAAGAAGACAAGTAAATAAGTACAAATAAACAAACACTGACATTGAAAGTTAAGAGCGAAATTATGATGTGTCCTTGAAATATGATAACATTGATAAGTTATAAAAAAAAAAGGAATAGTTTCGTGGTAAATTTCAAATCATAACAACTGTCAGTGATCGCTTGTACTTATTGTGACACGTAACCTTGACCTATTTCACCCTCGTTCTAGATTTTCATAGTTCAAGGACACTTCGCATACATGCGTCGAATCGATTTCCATTCGCAAATAAATTTGAAAAATTCTATAAACGCAATCGCATTCGATTTCCCAGTAATTTTCTTTCGAAAAAAGTCGCAAAGGACTAATGATAACTTTACACTAATCTTATCGAGAAAAATCACGATTATTACATCTCTGTTAATTCTTTAAACATCTTACTCATCAATGATCTTTTTGATGCTAAAGATATATTCGTCATATTCCGTACAATATTCGCATGTGTAAAATTACAAGATTATCTATTTGTATAGCATCGTGATATATTTAGTAATAGGATGGCTGAGAAAGCAACGAAGAATCAAAAATTGCATGAACAATCAATGAAAGCTGCGGTACAATCTCAACTCGCCAAAATAAAAAAGGAGGTGAAGTAACGAATCCTACAAAGTTTCCGTTTAATATTTATAATTTTGAAAATAAATGGACATTGATTGAATAAAACAAGTTTCAACGTTTCTATAGGAAGAAGAAGAGTTATGGATATCAGGGGAAGAATTGTATACGGAGGGTAGCAGTGACGAGGAAGAGTACGAAACGCAATCACGATCGCGCCGCAAAATCAATAGCAATCAATCATCACGCACCTCTTCGGCTAATCCTAGCGTTGAACGACGAGATCATTCACCCGTTCCGTCTGAAATCAAATTGAAATCAGACCATTCTATGGGTGCCCGTGAAGATAATATTACTGAAAATCAATTTATGCTGAAATTTGTATCGCAATATGACAAAACCTCGTCGAAAGATTCGAGTCGAACACCGCCGATGGAATCTCCAAGATCCGATCGTCTTCCTACGACGGAAACATCTATGAGTTCAGTTACAAAGGATTTTTCTGAACTTTCAACCACGGAAGATCAAATAGAAAACATGGAAATTTCATGGAAAGCAAATAAAGGTACTTTCGTCTTACCTAACTCTAATGACGATATAAAAAAAGGGACGAACAAATGCTGACATATTGAGAAAGTTGCATTTTCATTGTTATATTCTTATCAATTCGTTTCAATAGTGTTTATTCTGTTTACTATATTCCATATACTTACGTAAACTATTTAACCTGAAATAATTCCTTAAATATTCGATTTGATGTTGCTTCTACTGCACACCTCACATTTTCCGCTATGTACTTCGTTATATACATACATAAGATTCGGTAAAACAGATTGTACTTAATTAGAGTTGTTACATAACAATGAAGAATTGTTTGGAAGTGAATGGGATGATGACATTAATATTTCAAGTATTGCTGCGCAAGATGAATGTATACGAAAAGAAATTGTAGAAGTGGAAAATCTTGATAACGTTATACACGTAATGGACGATAAAGTAAAAGTAAATTGCTTGTTATCGTAAGATGAAAAATCGGTCATTTTTTTGCCACTGTATGCGAAAATGTTTTAATCGTACTGCAGAAAGCAATCGAAGAAACTGTATTGTATCAATATGAAAATCGAAAACGGCTAGAAAAAATATTAGAATCGAATCCATCTGAAACTGGTAAACTAGCAGAAAATACGCGGCAATTCTTTCACTTATGTCCCAAATATACAACGCTAGATACAGGTATGACAATAAAGTTATAATGCGCGAAAAAATTCCATAATAATATATTAATCAAAAGATTATTGGATACTTTCAATAGTATATATTTTATATCTATATATCTAATATTATATTTATTTACATAATTAAAAAATCTAACAAAAAAAATTGTATTTTAAAAAACTGCAAAAGCTAGAATTTCGTAAATGTAACGACTCGAATATATTGACCGAGACGAATAATTATGAACAGCGACTATTTCAAAACAAAGATGGTATAAATCTTTTAAATCTTGGTAGCAAAGTAAGTTATATTAATAATCGTACTGTATGAGAATTACAATTTTTCATTTATTTTTCTCAAACTTTATCTCTTATCAGAAAGGATAAATGGGAGTTTATTGATTCAACTTATTATGTTGAAAATATAAATGATGTAATACAAGATTCTAGTAGCAATCCATATATCACGAATGCAGAGATGAAAGAAATGTTATTAAAATTGAACAAAAGAGTGAGTTAGAAAAAGTTCAAATTAATCAAAACATTATTTTAAAATAATAGATTTTTCAGGAAAATTTATCTAATAAACAAGCATATTTAAAAGAAAATGATAGTATATTTGATATAAATAATGCAATTTCGACATTTGGTAATATATCAACAATAGAAAGTTTGCAGGATATTGATAATATTCTTATAGATGAAGTAATAAAGGAAACACGAATTATTAATCCATCATCAACTGTAAATGTCGCTGAAGACGAATGAAACATGTAAAATGGATCATTTTCCTAAATTTATATAATTAACTTCATACTGTTACAACTTTGTCAAAGTGTATTAAGTAATAGATATATTATTTACAATATATATGAAATATTTTTTTATGAAATTTCTGTACATTATTCGAAATATACAAGATAGATAATATTTAGTTTGCGGTGCCTATTCATATTATGTAATTAAGGAATTTAAAATTATAAATTTCTATGAACTCTCTATGATTAAAATACAGCTATTAATATTTTTTTAATATGTAATACTTTTAACAAAACAAAAAATTGTCCTAAAATAACAATTTTCCTTTACTGAACACAATATGTATTAATTCTTTTGTACAATTATTTCCTATACAATCTATCTTTCATTAAATTTTATCTTTTTTCCTATTTTTATCTGATATTGTGTATTTATCATAACTTTTTGTTGGGTCAAAAGGTTCCCATCGACTGGCAGGAAATATATGTTTATTTCTTTCATACCAAGATCTGAAATCATAACGTAACATAATCAAACATAATTAATCCTATACATACAAGTATCATAAATAATGTTAAAATAAATAGTACCTAAGTAATACTTTTCCAGCATGAGATTCTTCTGTTTCAACAGAAGCATCATGCATAACACGGATATCATCATGAACATCAAATGTAAAAAGAGGTCCACTTTTTCCTCTTGCCTAGCAAAAGAATCAACTAAGAATTTTTCATTTTAACAGTATCACATAAATGTATATGAACATGGCTTTCTTATATAACATTTACCTTTGTTACAATAAAATCATAAAATGTATAATGATGTGGCAAAATAAGATCTTCTTTGACATACATTAATTGATCAGCCATGACTGTTTTAAGTTCACTGAATTCACGTCTTAAAACTTCTAAACATCTCTGAAGAAGTTGATAAATGGAATTACCTACCAACAGTGCGAACTAATAACAATTAGTATACAATTATTCTTTTGATAAATTAAAAAGATATTATAGTTGTAATAATTAAACCTTTACCTTTTTTCATAATAACACTTCTTCTGTGACCAGAACCATCCCAATAACTGAAAGTAATTTCAATCTCTTCTTCTTTTAATGCATTTTGTTTTCTAGCCCACTCTTGTCTTAATTCTTCCCTTAATCTGTTCTCCTCTTCTTCTCTTTCTCTATCAGGCAGAAAACTTGTATCTACATCTGGATTTTTCTTTATTTTTTTTATTACTGGTCCAATATCATTATCTTTTAATATTTCTGCTTTTGATTCTACCTCCTCTTCAGAAAGTTCTACTTCATCTTCATCTAAATTAAACGACAAAGCTTGTATCTGTTTCTTCTGCTTATTTTTTTCAGCTTGCTTTGCAGCTAGGGCTCTTTCTTTTTCTTGTTCCTTCTCACGTTCCTTTTGTGCTAATTTTCTTTCGCGTTCTTTTACAATATTCTCTTGTTTTGCTTTCATTTCATTTAAGGTAACTAAACCAATAGTAGAGGTTTTCAACTGTTGTTCAACTGCATTGTAATGAGTTGCAAATTTATTTTCTATGTTATGAATCTTTAGGTCATCTTCTATTTTCTTCTTCCTTAATTCTATTTCTTGTTGAGCAATTTCTCTTTTTTTCATCAATTGCATTGCTCGGCCAGCTTCGCTGGCTGCTCCTTTATAGTGTGCCATATTTTCTAACGTATCTGAGAGAAATATTTTTCAAAGGTCTTGTTACTTAACACAGTTGAGAGCTGTAAAAAAGCACCATATTATATACACATCCTTGATATTAACTAAATCTTTACCTAACCTTTACCAAGATTGATTTCTACATAAAAAAAGCAGAGATTATATATAAGAATATATGACAAATATATTTCAACTATATGTAACAAATGTACTTTTAATATTTATAACTCGTTAAAAAGAAAAATACTTTAAAAAGAAAAATTATTTTTATTACACGGTTAGTTTCTTAGTATTAAGAAGTATGTAACTTACCAAATTCTTTTATTCATTGAAAATATTATTAGCTGCAATTCATGTATATTTTATAACGTAAATATTTCTTATTAACATCAAAAATATACAATCACAACTTACAGATTCTAACTTGAATTCACGGACATAGACTACCGAATATGAAATATGGAACTTCGTGTCTCTCTACTAACAAGGTACAGAATTTACATAGTACATACGTAATATGCAATGCTTTTTCGTGTCCCACGTTTTGAAGGTTATCCGCTTATATACACCGTGTATACGACATGTGATAGAACCATGTTTTAAGTTTAAAGTCAGTGTAACAAGCTGTACAATAAGTTTGTGTATACCTCGTTTGATACGAAATCTATCCAATATATGGTCTGTGACCAAACTGTCTATATAATACGATCAAATAATGTCTATAAATGTCTATAATGTTATCCGTAACGTATACAAAAAATGCGTCTTGACAGGTTTATTTTTACATAGTAACGGATTTGTATTATTTTAAAATCGAAAAGAAATTAATTAATCATGCCGGCAGTAATCGTCGGTCCTCCTCAACGTAGCGAGCAAATGCGGCGAGCATTAAAAGCTCACATCACACGAGAAAGACAAAGGAAGAAACAAGGTAATTTTTTTCAGGAAATTGCTATTAGATTTTCACTTTTATTCTAATTTTTTATTTTGAATGTACAGAACAGGAAGCAGATGCAGAAGAAGAACGGTTAAGGAAAGAAAGAGAACGGCAACAAAAACAAGATGTGATGACTTTAGGTGAAACTAGAGAACAAATATCAAATCTAGAAAATGAACTTTCGCAATTAAAAGACGAAAAGCATCAATTATTCTTGCAACTGAAGAAAGTTTTAAATGAAGATGATAATAGAAGACGGCAATTAATCAAGGAAACAAGGTTTATATCATATTTCTTAAAATATATTGGAATCAAACGGTGTCAATGGTACGTAATAATTGATTATTTTTGTTATACAGTGTATGTTCTGAAGTTTTAACAGCAGTAGGGGGATACCCTGGAGCAGGCCCTAGAGTAGTTCACCCACAATTGTTTCTTCCTTTACCAAGAAGCAATAGCCCTCTTTACAAAGTAGCTGTAGGTGCACCAACACATACTTTATTACCAACTGTAAGTATATCAAATTTATTTATTTATAAAAATTTAACTTACTTATAGATCTTTTTTTCTAGGGGCCATTAAAGAGGACGCATAGTCCATCACCACCTCCAACAGCCTCTCCATATCACACTGGTTATGGATACAAACCAACACCTTCAATGCCAAACTATAATACTCCACCTTCCAGTAAGTATATAAAAATGCAGTAGTTACAATTACAAAAAGAAATATGAAAAAAAGAGAAAAGAGAGTATTAAACGTAGATGTTTGTGCCTGTATAGAATCTGAGGAAGCAGCTAGGAGATCTGGCGATTCCCGAGCTGTTCTCTGGAACAGTGAGTGAATAAACCTTCTTTAATTTCCATGCTCTTTCTTTACAAAGCCATCAACAACAATGTTCACATTTCTGATCCTCAATTTTGGTTATTATGCATTTTCTTACAGAAAATAATCAATACTCCGCCTCCAATTTTTATTCAGCCCCTACTGGTCAAAGTGTTTATAGTTATTCTGCATCAACATCGCAGCCGTCCCGTGAACCTGAACCATCTAAATCGGTATATCTCTCAGGCAACAGAGCAACATTGTCGACACATCAAACTGGTATATTAAAGTTTTTTCATTGATCTAAAATTATATAAATTAATAAAATCTCTACAATGCTATTCTTTTATTAGCATATGTTACAAGTTTGCATTCATTGGACCATAAAGGTGCCTATGCAGAAGACAAATTTTATTTAAGGCCAAGTAGTCATGTTACTGTTCATGGTGGGGCTATTCCAATTCAGCAACCTCCACAGGTATCTTTTTATATTTAAGTATTATATTTCCATAATAATGCATCATCTTTACAAAAAATTTGATAACAGGGTGCTAAAACTGGAGGAATTACATCAGGATATCCAGTAAGACCGCCACAACCACCACCAGCTCCATATCCACCACCACCACCAGGTACATATGTTAGCGCCTCTGGTGCTAATGTTCCTGGACGATTACTATATACCCAACCTGGAGCTCGTTATCTTCAGAGAGAAGTTTAGAGTGTGACTGATCACAGACACTTTTAAGACAAATTGAGGTAACTGATAGTATTATTTATATGTTTTACAATCATCATCATATAATGATAATGAAAAATATTTGAAAATATTTGTATTTATCGATTTCATAAAAATATTGTAAAAAAAAGTATTTTATATGTTGTTACTTAAACGCTATAGTGCGTATAAAATGTATAATTACAAGATCTATAGATATATTCTGGACAGTAGGTGCGACATTTTTATTTGTATATATATGTTATTTTATATTACAGACGTTCTTACAGGTTACAGAAAAAAATAGCCAGTTATACAGCAGATGAATATTAGTCATAATTTTGTAAAATTATAAAAAAAAATATATATAGTCATGACGCTTTCTAAATATAGAAATCAAATGAAAATACGCTTTGTTATCATAACAAAGTAATATACGTTATTAACAAAACTTAAACATTTGTAACAAAAGCATGTTTTAAATAAAATAAAGTTGATAGAAGTTTAATTCTTCTAATGATATATCTTTAATATGTAGAATACTAAACATTTTATATTATATAGTTACTTACTAATAATAATAGTAATAATAATAATAGTCTGTTTGTGTAGTCTGTCATGTCATGGTTCAAAGTTTAACTCCTAAGTTATGTTCGTTTTGCCTGTGCCTTACTGTGTACAAATGATTGCGAAGGTCAAATACATCATATATTGTAATGTTACATAATTTGCAAGGAATTTGAATATTTCCAGCTTTCCTTGGATCTCTATGATATTAAAAAGGAATATGAAATAATTGAGACATATCACTGAAACTTAATAGATGTTGCACTAATTTACTTACTCAGTTGCCAATAATCGTAAACTTTTTATATGTTCTATAATTTCGTGTATTTCATTTGTTTCTTCCAATTCTAATGCATTATGGAGTCTGTATATGTTATTAGTGATCATGGATTGTTTATTAGGCCGAAGCAATAGCTTTTCATTATACAAGTTCCATCTATCAAAATTACTGATTAATTCTATATCTTGAGTCTTTCTTTCTTTCTCAATTAAGTTCAACAATGCATCTTTTATTCTATTCTGACAGATAATAATTTCTTCCATATTGTTATTGCTATTAAATTGTTGATTAATTTGCATTCCAATATTCATCCAATGACGCAGTCTATTTATCTGATAAACAAACGAGGAAACTAAACAAATATACTTAAACAAGGAAAAATATTTAAAACAATACAAACTGTACTTACAAATTGTAAATCATCTATAGTAATTTCGGTGTCAAAGTAAAGTTCTATATCGTGTTCCGGATAAATACTACTCTTTTTAATAGGATCAAAACCTAATCCACATAATGCACCAACATAGCAGGTTCCAAAGTTATTGCGTCGCAATTCCATATGTGGCGTAAAAATCAATACGATTAAGGCAGTTAATCCAGGAATACGCGGCATTAATGTTGTATTATATAATGTTAAATTTTGACCATGTACACTTTGAGAAATGGATGCTGCTATTAAAAGTCGTTGAGAAGAATCTTCAGGATCAGTGTCCAAAAGAACAGAATTCACTGAATTCATCGCCATTCTCACTGTTTTATCTTTTCCAGCCCTAATAAGATGAACTAAATCAATTTCTAGTGGTGAAAACGGACCTCGTAATTTTTCTGATGTATTGCATTCTGTAACTGCAGGAGGATCTGGATAGATATCGGACATATCGTCTTGATCATACTGTAACTTTTCATAGTAATAACATTGTTCATCCGACATATCTGATTGTTGCAATCTTAAATTATGATTAAAGCGTGACAAGTAATTTTCCTCTTTTTTTATTGCAAATGTTTTTTCAAGAAGACACTGATTTACGCTAATTTCGTCTTCTTTATTTTTATGAATTAAATCAATCGCAACAACGCTATTGACAACAGAATAAATTTCTCCAAAAAGTAAACCAGGTTTATTAATTAACATCCAGAATAGATCACATGCAGCCTGTGACCAATCTTCACTGAAATTATGTGCTATAGATGGTCGAATGTTTGCTAATTTGCATTCGAACGCTAACGCAGGAATATCAAAAATATCGCTATCATTCTCCAACCGTTTTAAATCGCACAATCGACATTCACTTGAATAACCATAATCAATAAAAAATAATCGTACTAATATTTCTGGTAATGATACATGACCTTCTACTACTGCCCGAAAATATGTTTTGCAATTATTTTCTTCATATGGAGCAATTACAATTGTGCCAATTTCCGGAACCACTGTGAATGTTTCAAATTGATGTTGCATTTGTTCAATAGCTGATTCTATTTTATTCAGACTTTTTCTAGTTGTTGAATTACGTTGTTGAGCCCAGAAACAACCAGGATTTTTAATCTGAAAATTTAAGTTATAGATTAACTTTGTATTTTGTAATTTAGTTAGAAATACGTACGTTTTGTATTATTAGAGGAATACGAGTTATTCGCAAACCCGGTAATTCAGGTTTGATCTTGTCCTTCAACACACTTTTAGGAGTAAAATAGAATTTTTGCTTTAAATTCATTTCGTCCGCTCGTTGCAGAGCCATATCTTCATGTAAAATTGGTATCTCTATGGGGATATTGCAATGTCTCATTCTGATTGCTTTATAAACAAATGGAGATATTCCTCTTGATACGTCTTTATGTTGTTTTTCAGACATTCCTTGAATGAACTGAACGTAAACGCGAGAAGAATTGTCAAAAGATACATTTATTTTTCCAGTAGACATCTTTAAATTCTCCTTGAAGATATCCTGAATTCTGCGAGCATATAATAGTCCAGGTTGTTTCACAGGCCAACCTTGTAAATATACCGTCCTCAGTGGATCTAAACCACCTAGTAATTTTATTCCAGCATGTTCATTCAATTTACTTTCTGATGCTGGTATGTTGTTGATAAAGTAATTCGGATAAAATGCACCAGCAATTACGATTTTTAAAATAAATGGCCTTTCTCCTTCTGTCCAAACAACTTTATTAACACCGGCACTTTCTTGTATACCTAATTTTTCCAATCTACGCGTTAATTCTGTTACCAGAGCTTTAACTTCGCGCAACACTCTGATCTGTACAAAGTTTCTTATTGCCCACTTTCTTTCTTCTGCATCATTATTTAATCGACGATTAACTTTTTCAGCGATCCATACTTTATATACATTCATGAAAGTTACACAATCACTGCAAGAATTAGCTGCCCAATTAAGCCTGACATTGAAGGCTAACAGTTTTTGTTGAAATGGATTATTAAGCATATCTTTTACAGACAAAGCAGCTGCGATAATTATTGTATCTTTTAAGACACTAAAAACATGGCCTAACATAATTAATTTCGATACATGGATATTCAGCGGTAGATTAGCCATTACTCGGCCGAGATCTGTTAATTCTCCATCAAAAGGTTGTACTTCATTGATCTTATTTAGCAATGCTCCTGTTTCCTTTAATAATAGTATTGTGTTTTCCAAATTTCTAAGATCAGGTGGATCGAGAGAAAGTGCTAAAATAGCTTTAGGTTCTCCCATGTCTAATAACTTTGCTTTGAGGACTAGATTTTCTAATGGAGCTCGTAATATTTCAGGTGATACTTCTTGAGGCAAAACATTCTATAAATTTTATAAAGTTTGAAACATATTTTATATTAACATTGTTACGTTTTTTAACAAAGTTTTTTTTAACAGAAATTACCTCATAAAATGTTTGTGGTACTAATCTATATACTCTACCATCCATTACTCGACCTGTGCGACCTGCCCTTTGTTCGCAATTTGCTTTACTCGCCCATTTTAACTCTAAGCACGAAAAATTCGTATATGGATCCGTAATAAGATGTTTTATTAAACAGAAATCAATTACTGAAAAAGATATAAAGTTAAATATTGCTTTATATACAAACTTTCTTTTATTGCAATTCAACAAACCATATTTTACATCAGGAACAGTAATACTGCTTTCAGCAATATTTGTAGATAAGATAAGACGACGATAGCCATGGGGTGGTTTTTGAAAAATCCTCTGTTGTTCTTCACTTGTAATTGAGGAATGTAATATCACTATATCCCACTTACTCTGTTCATGTTTTGGTAAACACAACAAATTATTAATTTCCTCAATCTCATTAATTCCTGGTAAAAATATGAGAATCACATGTCTTTCATAAAGATTTGTTTCTGAATCATAATTTGCATCATCAGCTTTCATGTCTACATCATCAAGAACTTTTATAAGATTAACACAGAATTCCAACATTTTGTTTGTAATACATGGTTTGGTAGCAGAAACTTCAGGTATCTGTAACAAAGTGGAAATATAATGCAATAAATACATCCAAATATATTAAATTTTAAATATTTTCATTTCAAATAGTAACATGAAATATTTACCGGTCCTAATGTAACGATTTGGCAAAGATAATAAATACCAACATTAAAAAATGTTTTCTTTGGAATGTCAATAATAGGTGCAGGAACAAGTTTATTTCCCACAGGTGAAGAAAAATATTTAGCAAATCTCTCCACATCAAATGTAGCAGACATTAAAATAACTTTTACTGAACGTGAATTTGTATATAATAGCTTTCGAACAACAAGGAGAAGGAAATCCATATCTTCATTCCTTTCATGAACTTCATCAAGTATGACATGTGTATAGTCCAACATGTTTTTGCTATTTACCAATTTATGTAAAAGAACTCCAGCAGTGCAATATGTTAGACGTGTATCTTTACTTGTGTGATTTATCAGACCTACTTGATATCCAACAAGGGTACCTACTGGCCATTCTCTTTCTTGACTGACACGTTTTGCAATGCTTATAGCAGCAATTCTTCTAGGCTGCGTAACTATGAAATAAAATTATATATATTGTAAAAATTCTATTTAAGTGTTCAACTAAATTATTGCAAGCACATAAAATTACCTATAATATTACAATGAAGTCTTTTTTTATAACAAGAATCTAAAATAAATTGTGGTACTTGTGTAGTTTTGCCACAACCAGTTGGTCCTTGAATTACTACAACTGAATTAGTTTCAATCATAGATACTATCTGATCTCTTTTAGTATTAACTACTAAACTAGGATTTGCACGATAAATGAACTGATATGTTTTGTAAATGTTTAATGTTTGTTCGTTTTGTATATCTTCCACAACGTATGTACCTACTGATACATTTTCAAGACCACCTTTATCATTTGTATTATGATGACTTGTAGCCTAAAAATATATTGAGTTAAATAAAGTTCCTAATAATGTTCAAATTACAAATTACTATACCTGCAAAAGTTCATCTTCTTCTTTTTTTACATATTCTGCTGTATAATGTATTCCTTTCTCTTCCCTTTGAGGACTTGTATTTGCTAAAGATACATTCCTAGGTGATCGTTTTTTCCGGCTTGTTGGGCCAGGTAATACCTGCACCTTTCCATAAAAATTAGATAATTTATATGTTTCCATCTTATATAAAAGATACCTAAAACAGGAAATATTTATATTTATTTTTAATTAATCTATACAAATACTATTCATACAACTGTTAAAATATATCTTGTGCTTCATTTTAATGCCTTACACTTTACACGTTTTTCGATGACCTTTAACAATGTCCTATTCTTTGCGTTATTCAATAAATGTGCTCGAACAACTAGTTCGTAGTTTGTAAACATTCGCGTAATACATATCACAATACAACATACCACAGGCGAGATGATATAAGATAGTCCTTAGTAATACATAGCAGTGAATATAAGTCTGTGGTAGTAATAATACACAAGTAAGTCAGGACCGATGAATTACTATCGTTTTAGTTTAACAATCGAGATATTGTTATATTCTTCATCTATCAAATGTACGTAAATTTGACGTGACTTTAAGATGTATTCATTCTTTTAACTTTCGTAAATTAATAATAAAATAGAAGAATAGGGGATCAGGTTTTGATTCCTACGTCCCTATAAAACATAACGGTCCTTTTTCAGATGTTCTTGGAGAACTGGAAGTTTGACAAGTAGATAGTATAGGTGTATATTAAGGTATGTAATATAATTCAAGTATTTTACGTTTTCAAAATAATTCCTCATAATTATATATTAATTAATATATTATACAGAAAATTATTATAACGTTTTTACCCCGTTAATAAACGCGTTTATCTTAAGTAATAAAATAAATACAGTCCTGCCGTGATACCTGACTGCGGGTCAGGTTTAGTGACTTAATAAAGAAGGATCTATGTCAGGAATTTTGCCTTAATAACCTCAGTTAATGAGTATGAAAATCTAATACCCAATCTAAAATACCAAGATTCTAATATGTGTGTGTTAATACGTTTGTCAGGATTTAAGACGAGTAAGATTAAAAAGTCTACATATTAATAACACTGAAGCTAGTTTACAAAAGTTGTTCACTCGGAAAAAGTAGTGAGGGTAACAGTGGTCAATTAATAAAGTAAAACTATAAACTAAATTTAAATATCAATTATAGATTATTGCAGTTATTATACTAGCCATAAATAAGTCTTTTACACATTTTTCTTACAGTTGACTGTTTTTCATTTTTTACCTCCCAAATAGTGTTTGCAGCCCATCCCCAATTTACAAACTGTTGTAGTAATATTAACAGTAGATGATACCTGGTAATATGAAGAATGCAAGCGATTACTCTCAATGTGCACACAAAACAAAAAATATACATTTACATAAAATGTCTACAACTGCAGAAAAAGAAGGGACAATGGACTTGTACGTAGCTTTATGTTATAATTTGTTTAGAAGTTTATAACATTTTTTTCTAATTTTTTTAATATATTCATACAGGAATTGGTGGCTTTTATTTGGAATCATTATAATACTTACAGCAGGGACAAGATTTTACAAAGTTACAGAACCACAACATGTTTGGTAAGAACTTAGAGAAGAACATTATTAAATTATATTTATGTCTGACTTATGGGAAATATTGGATATTTTAGTTGGGATGAAACTCATTTTGGTAAAATGGGAAGTTGGTACATAAACAGAACATTTTTCTTTGATGTTCATCCACCTCTTGGGAAAGTAAGTGGCACATATGTGAGTTTTTACTTATGATAACATATTAAAACTTTACATTATTATCTTTCAGATGTTAATAGCATTATCTGGGTATTTAACTGGATATGATGGAACATTTCCCTTTGAAAAACCAGGAGATAAGTTTGAAAATGTTAAATATGTTGGTATGAGAATTGTAAGTGCATTTTAATATTTATTATATTAAAATATTGAGCAATGCTTTATAAATATGTTCTATATGTTTCAGTTTTGTACATTTTTAGGTGCAACAATAGTTCCTCTATCATATCTCATTGTATGGGATTTAACAAAATCTATTCAAGCAGCTGCATTTTCTGCACTATTTATTTTATTTGGTATACATATTATATTCATGATACTTTTTCCATATGATAAAATAAATAAATTGCTAAATAATTTATGTGTTTCAGATGTGGGATTATTGACATTAAATCAGTACATTTTATTGGATCCTATATTATTATGTTTTATGATGTGTGCAACTTGGGGAATGGCTCATACAGGTTCTCTTCATGATGAGTCATTTACATGGAAATGGTGGGGTTGGTTATCATTCACAGGAATTTCTCTTGCTTGTACGATTAGTGTAAAATTTGTTGGTTTGTTTGTTGTTTTACTAGTTGGACTTAACACTGCTTTTGAATTATGGAGAGAATTAGGAGACCTCACAAAATCTATGGTAAGCTTCTTATATGTATCAATCATTTAAAGTTAACAAATCAATTTCACTCCTACATCTTTACAGATAAATGTAGGGAAACATTTGTTAGCTCGGTGCATTTGTCTCATTTTTATCCCGATATTATTGTACATGTTGTTCTTTTACATTCATCTTACTGTATTAAGTAAAAGGTAAACAATTTATTTATTGTATATCTACATGTTTTTAATGGATATACTAATAATTTGAAATATTTCAGTGGAAGTGGAGATGGATTTTATAGTTCCGAGTTTCAATCCTTATTAGAAGGAAATTCTTTATACAATGCAACAATGCCACGACAGTTAGCTTATGGAGCTACAATCACGTTGAAAAATCATAGAACTGGTGGAGGATATTTACATTCTCATTGGCACCTTTATCCAGAAGGCATAGGAGCTAGACAACAACAAGTATTAATCTTGTTACTTTATACATATATTTTGGCAATATATTTTGATAAAATATTAATACATTTTTTCCATCAGATCACAACTTATTCGCATAAAGATGATAATAATTTATGGTTAGTAAAAAAATTTGATACCGACGATATATCATCCGAGCCAGAACTAGTAAAACATGGTGATCTTATACGTTTAGAACATATTATTACCCATCGAAATTTGCATTCGCATAAAGAGATTGCTCCCATTTCTAAGAAACACTATCAAGTTACGGGATATGGCGAAGTAAGTCTATCTCTTTATAATTTTAATTATTATTACTTTTAATTATACAATTACTTTTATTTTTATTCTTAGAACGGTACTGGTGATGCTAACGATATATGGAAGATTTTAATAGGAAACGGCAAAGATGGTGATGTAGTTGAAACTGTAACGAGTAAATTAAAATTTGTACATTATTTACACCATTGCGTTTTAACGTGCAGCGGTAAAACATTGCCAAAGTGGTTAGTTAAGAAAAATTCTGTGTTTTCGAATGAAGAAGGAAAATGGAGAAACGTTTTACGGAAATTATAATTTTTTAGGGCGTATAATCAACAAGAAGTTTCCTGTAATCCAAACATGAGAGATAAGAATGCATTGTGGAACATTGAAGACAATAATTATACGAAATGTTAGTGTCTAATAATTATGAATATATATATATATAGTATTTTGCTAATTAATGATCTTTTTTACAGTACCAAATGTCAGTTTTCAAGTATATGCACCTGGATTCTTAGATAGGTTTCTAGAGTCACATGCAGTAATGTTACAAGGAAATTCTGACTTGAAAATTAAGGAAGGGGAAGTGTCATCACGTCCTTGGCAGTGGCCTATTAATTACAGGGTAGGTCACGTTGTTATAGGCAATGGGAAAATATAATTAAGTCATAAATATATTGCAGGGTCAATTTTTTTCTGGAAACAGTTTGAGAATATATTTACTAGGCAATCCAATCATATGGTGGGGCAATATTATATTTTTAATACTTTTTATCATACTATATATCCATGCTTGCGTGAGACAACAACGCGATTGTGTAGAAACTCCTGCTGTCCTTAAACAAAGGGATAAAATATTAAATGCAGGAAAATGGCTTTTTATTGGTTGGCTCTTGCATTATGTACCATTCTGGGCAATGAGTAGAGTTTTATACTTCCATCATTATTTCCCAGCTCTATTGTACAGTTCAATGTTAACTGGAACCACTTTAAATTATATTATTGAAAATTTACTTATTTTATTTCCAAATAAAATTGGAAATGTTATATATCATACAATAGCGGGGATTGTTGTTTCAAGTACCATATACAGGTTAGTACAATGTAATTGAATAATGAATATTTAATGGAGCAATTATATATATTATTTATTCATATTATTATAGCTTCTACTTGTTTTCTCCATTGGCTTATGGAATGGTTGGTCCCTCTTCACTAGACTCTGACAGTCCAATGCATTCTTTAAGGTGGATGGATACGTGGGAATTTTAATAAAGTCTGTTTAAAAGTATTCTAATATTTTTAAATTCACGAAAGAGTAATATAAAATGGTATTTTATATTCAGTACTTATGTTAACAAAACATGAGAAATATATGACTTGTACATATCAATAAATTTTTATACGTATATGTATAAATATAAAAAATCTCTTATAAAGCTTGTTTAATTTTTTCTCTCAATTTTTATTTTTCTAAATATCTTTTTTTATTAAAGAATAACTATATCGCGATAAAACGATTTTATAAAAGGAAAGATATTACGCTACTATGACAAAATAGGAATGCTGTATAAACACCCACGATGTCTGGCTGCTTTAAAAGATTTCGAGTGAGCGTGGTTCGCTCAGCTGATCGACCCACGTGCTGGAGCTGCGCCGTTGCCCGTCTCAATTCTCTATTAAGCGTCCGATTAAGGGGAATCATGGTTCACTGAGAATTCTCTCTTTATCTTTGGAGATTATTTAGTTTAGTAAAATCACCGGGTCACGTGGAGTCACTCGATGCATTGAGTCACCATTTATACCAAGTTCCCTTGTTGTAAGCGCATTTAACCGATGAATGGTAGCGCGTATCTTTCCGCAGTAAACGATCAATAAACAGCTCCCGGGGATTTTCAGTCTGTTGAGTGGCCACGAACGCACTCTCACGTGAGATCAGGGATAGCTGTCAAAGCGACCACGTGTTCTTACGAATATCCGGTACGTGTTCTCGTGTTTATGTGTTCGTGTGAAACCGCATGACTAATCTTATCGATGATCGACCACCAGCAAAATACAACGACCGAGTCTAGTGAAGTTCTAGCTCCGCCACGAGGACTCTTGTTTCTTCCTAGACCCACGACATTAGACTACAAAAATCGCGCGAAATTAAGAGCATCTGGCTCGTGCGCGCGTGTGTGTATGCGCGCGTATGTGTCTGTGTGTGTGTGTATGTAGCATTCGAAAATCTTATTACAATAGTGTCAAGTGATTCGTATCGAATTTGATCGGCCAGTAACGTAGTTAGTCGTTGTTCTACTAACATTGTCGAAAATATTCGATTGGCGACGACGGTGAAATTCGCGCGCTAATTTCGATCGCCTGGCAAATTCGTCTGTGGACGAAGAGATTTAAAATGAATTGTTTAGGGACACTTGTTGCTGTACTGAGGAAAGATAAACAGCTTGAACTTTATCCATCTTGACTTACCAGCCGCAGCCAGCATCGCTTCCACCCTTCTGAAACGTAATCTATCTCGTTCCCGTGTGGAATATGTGTGGAACGTTACGAACATGCATAACGACGTTAATCGGATGTAAACGTGTAGGCGTGTTGACACGCAAGCAAAGTTAACACGTGCCGCTATATGTATATATTTTAAACTGCTATATTACTCTCACATTGCCGATTTATTTTAAATTCGTTCATAACGTTTATTTTCAGAGGTTTAAATCAGTTAGATACAACGTACCAATCGAGTTCACAAAGCATGATAATTAATCTCTGTTTTTCATTGTTTTAAACGATCACTTAACAACTTTCCGTGCATTATTCCTTAGACCGTATATATAGATATTAAGTGATCGTAACTGAAGTACAATCCTTCAGTTATTCGTATAGAATCGAATATCGGTTTGCGCATCCATCGTAACGCGTTCACTGCCAAGTAATTCGAATGCATTATAAAAGTGAGCTCGCAAACGAATCGGCAATCAGCTATTGAAGACCAATCGGTGAGCGGTCGCGTTATAGAAAATCAATTTTTCATACATTATTTAACAGACTCGTTCGATTATCACAATACTTGGCTAATTTATTTCAAGTAGTGTACGAACGATTTCAAGTAGTATGCATCTCTTAATTTCTATTTGTATCTCGCAACGATTTTGTTGATAATTCTCTGCTACTAGTTTATAAGTCACCAGATAATCTTCGTACTATGTTTCTTTCATTATCGTATTATCGTTTAATTCACATTCCATCTTCTATATCTGTACAATAAATCTCGCTTTCAATTTCTGCGCTTCCGATGGATTTATTCGAATTAAAGATGACTTATTAAAGTATTTCTACCGAACTTAAGAAATTCGTATTATTCGAGATTAACATTTCCACGACGACCAGCTTCAATCCGATAGGAACACTATTCTGTATCGCGGCACGGAAGCGCAATCAAATAAGCAATCGCGTCTTGCAAGCGCAGGAAGCGCGGGAATTGGCAATGGTATTTGACCTACTTGGTCGCGCGTATCACACGTATCGCACGAATCTTCTTCAACGTCTGAAACGAGCCTCGTAAAAATCAACAGGCAAGGTATAGTTCATGTTACTTCATTTCCTGCTCGCGAATTACCACGAATTGGAATATTTCCTCATTTATACGACTGATGACTGGCCACGCGTAATCTTATCCGCTCTATTATCTCCAATCTGATTCTACAAAATCGTAACTCTATCTTTTGATACATTCACTTTTACAAGTAAAAAAAGTAAATTCTTATCGATATGTATATAATCTTGTCTGCACAGGTTGTTAGGACAGCATACCCTCTCCGATCAGTCGAAGAAGTAGCTTGTTATGAGGCGAATAGCAGGATCTATAATATGCGAGATATCGTACTAGTCATTTCGTTGGCATGGATCTTCGCGATACAAGGATGTCTGTGCAGCAAATTGAAACGGGTTGCTCATCGACCCAACAATGTTCTCGACGACTATTACGCCTATCGTCACATCACCATTATCCACTTCAATGTTCCGGATTGCACGCTGGCTGCAGGATTCAAGTAAACTTTGAATAGCGCGGAAAGAATCCAGCCTCTGCTGTTACTTTGTTCTATATGAAAAATGAATGAGCGTCGTTTATCTTTTTCAGGTTCAAAGTAAAAGAAGAAAAGACTGGGGGAATAGGTAGATGCGCGGCTCGAAATGTTTCCGTGTTTCTGAAGTCCGGTAGCTTACCGTTCGTGCGGCCAGATGGATCGAAGATCGCGGCGAAACTTATGAAAGGAAGACGCCGATATTATTCGCTAGATATGGAGAGCAACGGGGATGAATACATGATAAAAATCGACGCACCCGCGCCAGGCGATTGGTATGCTATCGCGTTTCGATCCTGGAGCGACCCTGATAACGGAAAGATCACGCAGCAAGGTTGATCATTCGAAAAAAGATAAGATATAACGATCAACTGACGTCGGCACGATGATAGCAGATGAAAATACGTATTGTTATTTTCAGGGCTTGGGGCGTCGTGCGATACGGTGCTGGACGCGGAATTGCTTTTACAATCTGCCTCTATAGTCTTTCCAATGGATGCGAATTACGAGTACGAAGTGCATATGAACGGAAGCTCGGATTCGGCTGTGATGCAATTGTTAATACCTGATGAATTCGTGGATTCGAGTTTGTCATTAACGTCGACTTGTGGCGAAGAATGCAGGATCGCGGTCCACGTTACTGCGGAGGATCACCTCACGGGAATGATAATGAATACTACAAACGCCACCGTATTCTTCAAGCCCTATTCGGACGCGTTTCACTATGTTACCCTCCAGTTGCTCTCCGGAGAGAGCTCTAGCGTATCCTTAGAGTTGCTCGACAATTCTCCAGATTACTATTTCGAGCAAGTGAAGTCGGTGGATTTGATGAGGAAGTCCTTGCCCGACTTTTTCGTCTTCGATTACGAGCACCTGCGGGGAAATGGTACAAAACCATCGGCGTTCAATTTAACCTCAGACACATTGTCCGTCCTCAGCTTCGAAATCGGTCGAGTATACGACGTCGGTGGAACTTTGACTCTAAGTTTGAAACTAGTTGACGTGAAAGACAAGAAGAAGCAGAACGTCGTCGTGGTCGCGTGCGTTTCATTAGGTAAGCAACTGAAAGTCGAATAGTAAGAGGGATATAGCCGTACAAACAAATCCTGATCTACCAGGTTATTACTCGAATATCACTGCTGGCGGAGGCTGCACTCGAATGGAGAACACGACAGCTGCAGACATTTACGTAAACCATACAGGACCAGCCACCATTCACATTCCATTCCCGGAGCCAGGAATCTGGCATATAAGCCTGAGAGCATTTTGCGTAGAAGAAAATTGCCATTGTATAGCAACCTGTTTGAATGAGACCGCCTGCGAGGACTGTGACTGCATGATCCCTTGTAACACCAGAGTAGAGAGTCGTATCTCTTCGTTACCTTGCATAGAAGGTCGCTGCAACTCCCACGGGAAATGTATGCATTACATGAGCGGCGGTTTCGTGTTCGCCACGTGTTATTGTTCCGGCGCTTACAGAGGCTTCGATTGTGCGGATGACACTTACGTTCTCAGCAATAGCGATGTAATAGTCCGCGTACTATTGCTAACGTTCAGCAACCTGGCGTTTATTGGTTCGGTTTACGTGGCCGTGCGTAGAGAATATTTCACGGAGGCGATAGTTTACGCCGCTGTGATGTTTTTCTCGACGTTCTATCATGCCTGCGAAGCTGGAGAGGATGTGTACAGCGTATGTATCATGAGACTGAGCGTTTTACAGTTCTGTGACTTCTTCAACGCCCTTCTGTCCATTTGGGTGACGTTGGTAGCAATGGCTTCGTTTGGACCAAAGCTCACTGCTTTTTGTCAAATAACCGGTGCTGTTATTCTCGCCATGAGCGCTGAAATGGATCGTACAGCTCTCTGGGTGTTTCTCCTGCCAGCCATAACAGGTTCTGCACTGATCGGTCTGTCTTGGGGCATGAGATGCAAAAGAAGGGGTACGGTTCGTTATCCATCGCGTCCTTACAGGTGAGTAGAACGTTTTAAGATATTTATAAAGGAGATTAATTTTAAGTGAAATTTGTTTTCATTTACAGAAGCATTTATTTTCCGGCTGGTCTCCTTCTAGTCTCTCTCGGTCTTATTTGTTACGCCTTTCTGCAGACAAGAAAGAATTACTATATCGTGCACAGTATGTGGCACGTGTGTGTCGCTATAGGAGCTATACTCCTTCTACCAAAGCGACAGTACATGAAATGATCGTTATATAAAAATGTTGTCTTATATTTACGAAGTGAAAGTTATTGAAAAGTATTATTGCTTGGAAAAGAAAATCTCGTTGCCAATTTAACGAAAGAATCAGGTACAAAAATATATTTGTAGCAATCGTCGGTGCTCGTAGACGACGGTACATCGAACATATTATTGTAATTACCAGAGATCTTATTCTTGTAAAAATCGGATAACGTTTATAAGATAGGTAACTGTTCAGATACTAAATGTACGTTGTGAAACAGTAGGAAATTCACGACAATGTTAATTGCTTCAATGTTGTCTACCGTTATATTTGCATAATTAAGAAGCTCCAAACATGTTCTTATGTCACGATTAAGATACGTTTCAAAATAGGATTATTCGAAGGACGTTAGGCTTGATTGCTTGTGTTTGTTGAATTTATTAAAGTCAACTAAATTACATAGCTTCAACAATGCGTTCAACGAAGATTTATGTATTTTGCTAAGGACCAAAGAACTTCTAGGATACGTACACATAATTACATGTACAGAGAATAACAGAGGATGTCCAATATTTTTTCTGTAAAAGCGAAACTGCACTTTACAAACGCGAATGTATCATAGTGCTCTACAATCTGTAATTAAGAACGAATTCCTCGAGAACTGTCTTGGGGGCTTAAGTTCCAATTCGAATATCGACGGTTCGATATTTCACGTTAATTTTACGAAGTTCATTTTAATTCTCTTAGGAATCAACACCTCGCACGTGACTCGTACATTTTAATGGAGAAATTCTATATTTATATACGCTCTGAAAGATTATTGTATCTACATCGAAGATCATAGAATCTTTAAAACAGTGTACAATGTTGTACATCGTGGTCACGCTGAAAAATAACAGATCGTCACGCTATGTAATTACATACGGTCCTGTTTGTCTTACACGAGGATTGTGTAAAGAACAAGCGTCTATGTGGAAGGAAAGTGGTCGCGTTACACGCCAAACTGCGCGAACTAGCGACTTCGTCATTTTACGCGGGAACAATTTCACTTTTCTCGGTTCGCATGTGTATAAGATCAAATAAACGTAAAAGGAAATTATTGCAATTTGTTCCTTTTTAATTTGTTAAAAGATACCTGCGACTAATTTCATTTACGAATAATGTTTCGATTGCACCACGGGGAACTGATCGTATTTACGATAAACGACTACTCGATTATGTAAATGGAACCGTATAATATGATATACGGTTTGTCATATGGCGCTAATGTATTCTTCGTTACTATTCTGTTCAACTTTACCTAAAGACTACTATGTTTCCATACAATTCATTACGCTTCAATGTCCGAGAATCGTAGCAGGATATTTTGCCGCGTAATCAGAAATTTTCATTCTTAGCTATTACAACGACCCAGTTCCCGTGGGCGTCGTGGTTCCTGTATTAACTGCGGCGACCGTGGTAATTACGTTCGATAATAAAGACAGTATCGTTTCCATGGAAAATCCGCAATGTGGATAAGTCCGCGAACAATTTCGACCGGCTCTCCCTGCTTCCACCGCTTCCTGTATCGCGGTTCCTTCCATGGCCGTTCGGAAAATCTGATTCGTCGTGATCGTATCGATCACGCGATCGAAAGACGAGGCCTTCTCGTCGTCGCTTAGCTTATTTGCCTCTTTCACCGACGAGGAGGCCTGTTGCGAATAAGTACAGACGGCTCGTTGCATGCAGGTTGTCGTGTCGATACCGTGACGGGCCAGAACGTCGTCCATTCTTGTCATGATTTGAGCGAAGCCACTCTCTTCGCCTACGATACAGATGATTATTTTGTATTAATATAATTTCTTCTTTTCCTTTCTTTTAAGTAAAGCTTTAAGTAATTTACTTCTTGCATAGTGGCCGTAAGTGCCAGAAAGAATGTAGAGTAGTTTAGGTATGATGAGAATGGAACCTATTCCTATGATGGCGCCCAAGAACAATCCTCCCAAGTCTATCTTCGTTGGTGCATATGTTGATACTCCGTAACCCTGTGTCGATGTCTATGTTACTTAAATATCGACGAACGTTTGATTAGGATAAGACTCGACGAAGATTGCTTACGCTTCCTGTGCTACCAAGGTTCGTGAAACCAAATCGAGGTTCCTGGCTGCGATCCGTAATATCCACGCTGTTGTCCACGTCACTCCGCTTTGTCGATGTCTCACCGCGTAGCTTCGGCTCGGAAGGCATAGCTATCTGATCTTGGGACTTTGCGTTCTTTTCCAGATAGATCATGGAACTCGGTATAAACCTGTTTACGATTTGCTTCGCTCAGTCGTGAAAAATATTACTCGAAAGAAAATGAAGAGGTAAAAAGCTGGAAGCCGATTATCTTGGAAAAGCCGTTTGAGTAAGAGGCGGCTTCGTATAACCACAGCAGAACTCAAGAAGAATCTTACCCTCCATCGTCAAACTTCGGGCTGCCTGCGACGATCGCCGCTAAAGATAACAAGAGCAGGACAGCATTTGGAAAATTAAACGACATCTGCGACAAAAAGATTTCAAACAAGGTATTATTCACTGTGAACATTTTCTTTCGCGAATTTGCTACTTCTACGAAGCATACCTCCATGGAACGCGAAAAATAAATTAGTCCTCGTGGGTGTGTCGTATCGTTTGGCTCTGAAGAAACTGGGCAACACCAACATTGTCCCTGGCATATATAGTCATGCACCTACTCCGAATCGTCACGACATGACAAACCATGGACATAATTGGAGCCGGTGGTTTCGCTTTCATTGTTAGATTTCCATGGGACGCTATCACGGTCCGTGACCCGCTCGTCTCTTCTGAAGAAGCAGCGATACGCTAAACTGTCGCTGCGAATCACTCGCGACGGCATTGTTGTCGAGCCCGAAATAATTCATCTTTCGCAAGATCGATAAGGATCTGTTAACGCGTTCACCTATCTCTTCCTAGGTGCATGATGATTTCTTTGGAAACAACCGACTACGCGATGTTACATTGCGGCAAATAAGGCGTTGTTTATCGTAATCGTTGTTGTAATAAAACCACTTGGTACGTAGATTTTATTTCTGTTAATCAAAGTCCGTGTCAACGATCGACGATTGCGATATTCCAGCAGCAATTTCGTAAGTGAAATAGGGAAGGGCATTTCGTGATATTTTGTTCGTAAGAAGGCTGCAGAAACTTCGTGAAATTGAAACGCCGTATGCAGGTTTCACGACCATTCGTCGTCTACCTGATTTTAAGACGAGGAATTCGTTCTGCAGGTTGCTCTGGAAAATTCACGAAAGTCGAGGCTCGTGCACTGACAAACCTCGCATATGAATGCACACACAAATTAAAGAAGTATTGCCAGTGTCTCTCAATCGTTATCCTGCTGCGTTTCGTTTTAATTTTAATGAAACAGCGCTCGATCGATGAAAACATTTCTGTACGCGTGTGACGCGTTGTATGGTACAAGGTACGTGGAAAAATCCTTCAACTAGACCGGCCTTTGCGAAAATAACGAAACACGAGGGAGTATGTAATTGCGAAACGTGGACTCGCGCGAATTTGCGGAGTTAGGCGTGACGATGACCGGCGTAACAGCCGTGGTGACGTCGTTTCGTGACAGTAATTTAACCAGAATTCTCTCTTAGGTTCGTTAATTCCGGTCGTCGAAATAGAATTTCCTACTTGACAAGGGTGGGCTGGCTTCTGTACAAAAACTGCCAGCAGGGATCAAGGATTCCTCACACGTATTCCTGTGTTCGTTCCAATTAGTCGACTTACTAGCCACCACAGATCTACCGTAAGCATAACAAAAATTCTCTATCGCCGGTAATTTTCTTCAATTATCTGTAGCAGCACCAGCTTTTACGACAGATCAACCTTTTTTTTTTTTTTTTTTTTTTTTTAGTGGAACAATAAAAATCATGAGAAACTCGTTCAAATACTGCGTTACGTTATTATCGCTATGTTGTCTGCTGCATCTTTCTGAACCGAAGGATAACGTTAATGGAAAGGCAAAAACTTCGAGGACTCACAGCAAGGTATTTGGAAAGCGTCCAAATGGTGGACTGATCTCTTTCGATTCGGAACAAGAACAGCTTCGTGTAAGTTTCAGAAAATTCGGGTAATTGTTAACTTTCGCTCGATCCAGATAAAAAGTCTTCTTATTTGTAATAATAATAATTGTCATAGATTGATTGGGCTGTGACTGTTCCTTTCCTTTCGATACCGCTCGAGCATAAAATAGGGGAGAACGGTGAATTTCCATCGTTGTTCAACGTTAACACGAAAAGCCTTGGAATTGTTGGATTAATGGCCACCCTGTTTAGCGTAGTTTCGTCGCTATTCTCGAAAACGCATCCACAGTATAATTATCGTAAGTAAATGATACTATGATTCTCTATATTCATTAATAGCTTTTTCTTCTCTTATCGTATACAATATTAGGCTCGGAGGATAATGGACAATGGTTGCGAATAGGGAACACTATTAACGAAATGATGTTCGGCAACGATTACGTGGCTCCGTGCATGCAACGTATCGTTTGCTCGATCGTTTCCATAGCCGCGCATTCGGAGAATCCAACGAGTACAGATAAAATAATCGATGGATTATCAAGGTAAGATTGAGAAGAGAACGCTCAGAAAATCGATATTACGAGGATGTTTTAAATTGATTTATCAACAGTCACAGCTGGTTCAAAGATGTTACAAATGGTACGATCATTCAAGATGCTGTGATTACCGGACGAAAGGGAAATCATAATTGCGCTTACATTTATAAGGATTGTTTGATAACGCCGAAGCTTTTAAAAACCGTGATGGACGAGCTTGGGATAATGTGATGACGTAACGCATACTCTCTATTACCGCACAAATACAAAAGAGAATATTTTCGTACAAAGACGAAGGAACGTCGGTTTTTCACACTTCAAACTCACACTTTACCGCGCTCAAGGAAATACGTTATTATCTCGCGCGAAATATTTTCGCGTGCACTGCTGCGTGATCCAGTCATAATCACCGTCGCTTTAGACTTTCACTTTTCGTGAGCTATTGTACGAAATGCTTAACGACTCTTCTGCGACAAATTAACGTATTTACTTGGTCCGCCGTCTTCGCAATCATATTATTTCAACTAGGACGCGAATACAATACAAAGATGGTCGAATAGATGTCCACTTTATACTGTTGTACTTAACGCGAGTACACGGCCTTTATTTTTAGTCTGATGTGATTTCTTGTGTAAAACTGCGTGGTTATAGCTACGGACTAGCGGTCGTTTCACTTTCATCTCGAAGTTTCCTCCGTAACTAGCGAGTTTGGAGAATACAGAGGCGACAACAATCTCGCCGCGTCTGCGGAACCCGACGCTTTGGCAAGATCGTGCGGCGATTGTTCCGTTTTATCGAAACATTCCTTCTCCACGTTATGATCCAATAAGAATTTGACAGCTTGTACCATATTATGCAGCGCTGCGAAATGCAACGGTGTTCTCCCTGAAAAATCCTTCTGCGAGAGGTCTGCGTTCGCCAATTGATACGACGTTAAACGCTTCACGTTTCCGACGGCTGCAGCGGCGCACATTTTCTCCCCTATTATATATCTGCTACCGTGTAAGTGTGCACCATTATGTATGAGAATATTAATGATCTGGAAAATCGAAATGGAAATATGACATGAAATGGAATAAATGCGAAATACAAGGTTCGAATGACATTATACCTCGTGATGATCGAACTCTATCGCGTCGGTGAGTGGTGTACGGTTAAATCGATCTTTGATGTGAACGTTCGCACCCATTCGTAAAAGACAGCGGACGATATTTAGATCACCTTCGCAGCAAGCGATATGCAAAGCCGTGCGACCATCTGCGTTTTGTTGCGATATATCTGCACCCTAGAGGAAAAGTATAAACTACTTTGAAAAAAAAAAAGAAAAAAATGAATATCGTACAAGAAACGGCTTAATTACACATACTTACGTATCCTTTTAAGATTTCGAGTTTCGCGACATCGCGACTCCTCACGGCAGCGTTCAACATCGCAGCGAAAAGAATCGATCCCAATTCTTGGCGTTCCGCCGTTGAAGAAAGTCTCAAAGATCTCGCAACCGCCTCCACGAGATCTATATCCTCGAGATACAGCGGTCGTTCCGTAGTTAATTCACCGCGGAGATTCGTTTGCATCATTTCGCGCTTCGTTCGTAAATCCCATTCTTTCTTCGATAATACGTAAGCGAGTTTAGTCAGCGCAGCTTCTGGTGTCATATCAAAACCCGATATTACACCTGCAAATTTTGAAACTTTTGCATTTAGATCCGCTGCAGTCTCAAATTTAACATAAAGAATGTTCCCATTTTTGAATTGCGAATTTTTAACGTAATTTTAAGCGTACCAGCTTCCTCGAGAAGCTTTCCAGGTGCGTATGAATTCTTAACGCAGCCAGTCGCGCATTGTGTAATATTGACGATGATGACCCCGCGTTTCGTAGCTGCGGACAGTTCTTTAATTATATCCTCTCGGTTCGTGGGCACGTTTCCTACTCCATAGGACTGTAGCACCACACCTTCGATCGGGGGCTGTAGAAACGCCCTTACCAAGTGCGTAGTCATACTTGGAAATATTCGTAGCAATCCAACATTTCTGCTCAAGGACGCGTATACGTGAAACTTTTCCAACGTACATGGTCGGAATATTGCCCGATAATTCACTGCAATGCACATACATATATGTACATTACAGTGACGCTGATAAAATGACACATATTAAAGGCATTCTTAAACTACAATCGTACACGTTGAGTATGCTAATACAGCTTCTCTTTAACTATATTTTCCGTAATCTAACAGTGGTTTGTAACGAAGTTTAACACATGCATGTCGCAATAAATTAACATATACGAATACGTTATCTTATATGATAATGGTAACGTAACCACTAGTTTCCAAATATAGATTCCTGATAAAAATCTTTGGACGTCATAGAATTATAATATCATCTGGTACTTGCATGTATCGATTTGCATTTAGAGTTCCATTTAACGGACAAAAGAATATCTGGTGGAAAAAGACTGCACGAAACGAGCAAAACCACAGTCAATTAAGCGAATTGCATCCTGTAATTGGGTCAACTGCTAACCTTCTATCGTGATGTTGGCCTTAGCCAAAGGTGGAAAATTCGGTGAATCGAACGCCTGGAACGAAGTGGCCGATATTTTACAGGTACGATTTCCTCTCATCAAGTTTGTTCCAAAGTATACGCATACTTCCGGTATGTTGTAATTTGCGGCTATTATTAGGGATGACAGAAAGTTATCCAAACCGTCGCTTCTGCTGTCGAAAATTGGGACTTGAGAGCCGGTTAAAATAACTATCTTGCCCAAAGATTCGAGCATAAAAGATAGAGCAGATGCCGTGTAACTTAACGTGTCTGTCCCATGTAGAATTACGAATCCGTCGAAACGTTCGTAAGATTGCTAGAACAGCAAATATCGTGTTGAGCGTAAAGCTTATTTCATTAGTTAGTTAGTTATTTCCCTTTCGGAACTCTTTGTCTACAGTTTAAAATAAAGTAAAACTTATTTCGAAAAGTATCCGGCATTTAAAGGATTTATTTCAGAAAGAAAAAAATATTCAAGCACTTTAATGAACGTAGTCGCGGTATTGGAAAAATCTCTACACTATGTTCTTACTTTATTTACATGCGTTCATGTTTCTCTCACTTTTTTGCATACATTCCCGAATGAGGTCCTATGAATATACGTATATGCCTGATTCAACCACACATATAGCATCTCTAACTACGTATACTTGCATAGCAGAAGCGTTACCTTGATATCATGGGCAATACGAATCCAATCGTCCATTGTCATGTTACTAGAATCACAGAGTGGCGAATATTCCAATACGTTATAAATGACACGTTTGCTGTCTGTCGCAGTCATTCTTTAAGGAAGAACCAAATAAAAATAAATACCTATTAATTCGTCAGGTACTGTTACAAATTTATCAGGATTATTAACTCCTTCTTTTTTTCCAATCATCAGATCGATTATGCACTTACGGAAGTACAAGCGGTCCCATCAATCCGAATCGTTTTCCCGCGTATTCTCGGTCGTACATGTGTGGATAATTTCGCAGCTTTTGCACGAAAGCGTTCGCTTTAGGTACGAGAACTATAGTAAGACAATAAATCGTATTATCTTCACAACTTTAACGACAACCATTTCAATCGCAATTTCACGTGAAAGAGAAACAGAAGTGTATTACCTCCATCCTCGTTTCTAATCATTCCAATGGTACCGCCGGTATAAAGAACGAGCACACGACTTTCACGGACACTTTCAATGGCCATAGAAGCAGAACTACTGTTTCTACGGTGCTCCATCCTCTTTTCTTGTGATTACCAACGTGATTCTGCAACTGCGATATACACGATACTGTGTAGATATATGCATATGACCACGAACTTGTCTCTTATAGGATTATACCCATGGACTATCTCCATCAGTTCTTGGAACCTGCGGTTCGAGGTTATGTGTTATCAATGATCTCCACTGATGTATTGTAATTCAATCCGGTATCGAATTACCGGAATAGGAAAGGTATAATCTTTTTTAATTTTTTATTATACCATTAGAAGAATACGTTAATCGGATTATCGAGAATCGTACAATCAAAGGCAACTATATTTGACCAATAATTTTTAACTAAACTAAAGAAATACGTAATATGTGACGAGGAGTAAGCAATCTGACTCTACAATGTCTTATTACCATAAAGGTATAAAAATAAAGTGCGCGAACGAGCTGAAAAAGCGATATAAGAATAGCGAAAGAACATTGCATAGAGACCTCTTATGCCTTTGTATAATAACTCGTACACATTCGTATAGTAAATATGTAAGTGTAACACCGATTAGCAAGCACATTAGTGTGCAGTCTGATTAGACAAGGACAGAAGAGCCCTCCATGCAGCGGTCTCTTTCTATTTCCCATATTGCATCCTCTTACACAGTCATGTACGACTCGCGTACTCTATCTTTATATCTCTATGCTTATTACACTCTATTTATTCTGTTTTATTCGCACTGCCTACTTCTCAGTCTTACCCTTGATACACTCACGGCACAGTGAACAGAAGTCTAGGTCACCTCCTTGGATATATGGTCACGCACCATCTGGCTATCACTTACTGTATTTGAAATTGATTCTATCGTGAGCGCTCTATGTGTAACGATAGAACGTTACTGTCACACTAGGAAGTTTCAGCAAAGAGTGATTTGTTATATAATTTTTAGCGATTGTACGTAGATCGAGGTCTCGACACATGTAATACTTTCCCAACCGATATAAAATATGGAGATTATTCGAGATTTGAAACAGAAACCGCCGAGGGTTAGTTCATTCAAAGTGCGTATTTTTCACGGTCAAGAATATAGAATTTGAAAGATTATTTGAAATTGGAAAGATGCATTTAATGCATCATGAACATGACAGCTTTGTGTTAAAATAAAATAAATTATAATAAATTAAAAATAAATTAATAAATTAAAATAAATTTCATCGTCGATTATTATACTGTCTACCATCTATCTAGCATAAATAATTTTTATTTAATCTAACTTAATATGCGTGCTTTAGATAATGCCAGTCACACATTCTTCGATTCACAGCATTGTATCATATTGCACTTTATGGCAATTTCTGTTCCTAATCTGCGACTCACAGAAAATCATATATTACTTGTAAATGTATTACTTGTATCATGTAGTAAATTATTATAAGCTATTTTTTACACTGGTTTATTTTTTTCACAATTTATTTGTATAAACATACACCGTTTAGGTGTATAAATATAATCCAATAATGCATCATCTTAAATTTACCTTTGTGTTGACATTTGCTAAACATTTAAGCTTCTTAGCAATCTTCAAATTTCGGATTTAGTATTCTAAAAAGTACAATTTTTAAAATGTAATCTTTTAAAATAACAAATAGTTTACAAACGAAATACCTTCGACTCCATTAACTGATCAAAACGTGGCTTGACTATATCATATGTAACCAGAAGTAAAGATCCGCAAAGAGTACTAATTAAGTTAGCAGTCATGCCTCTATAAAAACCAATTGGCCCATCTTTTTCTATGATAGTAGTGATCTGACGGAGTATTGAATAGTCGTACTCAGCAAACGAACTTTTAAAATTACCATCAAAATTGTTTTAGAATGTTTTACCGACCACGTGTCGCATTGGCACGAAACTTCTCGGACCACGGCCGCTCCAAAGCATTTTTTGTCTAGACGTTGTGTCGAAGGGATAGGAGACAATTGTCGCGATCCAAGACGATAATTGAGCAAGGGCCAAGGATATAAAGAATGGTGCGTTCATTGTGTCATGATCTGTTGCACAATTGTTCAAATATGTTCGTTTACCAGTTACATAAAGACCAAAGTAAAGGGACCTACAAAATACACTTAAAATTTTTCATCCACATCACCACGCTATGAGATTAGAAATAGTTTTTTCATTGTCAGGATATCTATTTGTACATTGTCCTTTCATCTATCGTCAAACGCTTATTTGGAGATAGAATCAAAAGTAATCATAGGTTGAGTTTTGTAAAATACAGGGCACCTCGCGTATAATGTACGAAATAAAGAATCAAGTTGAAATATTTAAATGTATAAATTCGTTCAAGAACGAGACGGTCAATAGTTTTGAAATTGATTAGTCAATTGATGTTTAATCACAATTATTGTTAAGTATTTCAAACCTGTATAAGGATAGCCCACAAGCCGAGACAGACAGTCCTTGACATAATCCTTTTAAGCCGTCGTTTTTGTAAATTTTACATATGCAGTCACTGAATCCGTAAAACTCCCTCTTAATTATCTTGTTGTCGCCAACATCTACGGTTATTCGAGTATTGCAGAAATGAAGGGGGTAGAGAATCGTACAGGAAGTGAAACCGACGGCACCGCCAGTCAAGAATGGCAAAATGACGTGACTGTAATTCTTCGATTCAATCATCTATGTAACACTATTTGATGTTTACGCGCGCAAATTTCAAAATTATATTTAAAAAAGTATCTTATTAATAATCTATCGGACAAACTTTTTGAAACATTCCGTAGTATATATTGTAAAAGGAAAAATTAATTGCTTGGGCTGGAAAATATCGACAAATATTGAGAACATTTCCGCGCCAAAGAGACACGAACCCCTGTTCCTTAGGTATTCTAATAAGTGCATTTAAAACGCCAGAGTATGCGGATCGTTTCGCATGTCCTATTTGATGGCTACTCGCCTGTGTCTGTAAAATCAATTTAACCCTTTCCACCGGCGCAATCATAGTTCTAAATATGATCGCCAAAATCCCGGAGATGATGAAAGAAGATCCAAAATCAACGGCACCACCGAGTAACCGAGTATCTAATGCATTGAGTAATTTAATGTCAATAGAATCAGATTGTGTTGCGCATTTGGCTTGGTTCGCCATTAGTACTATTTCAGTAAAAATATTTGTTAACCTATCTTCCTTGTAAAATCATATTGTTTAACATAATATCGGCTTGTTCTACTATACATAATAAGTTGTTCAAATATATGTACATATATTGGGCAAACTTCACTCGATAAACCTTTAATAGCATATTAATAACAGTATGTATGTAGTATGTATACATCATGTACATATCGACCAATAATAAGATGTGCAAATAATACAGTTGTAATAAGCGACCAATCATTTGCAAAATGATTGTTATTTTGTTATATCACTTATATCGTAAAGTATACCGAATTACGAATGAATGTAACACAATGTACTTCTGATAGAAAAAGACGGTCACATTCAATATGGTTCGAAGTGACATAAAAGAGAGACTCGAAGCTTATAGACGTCGCAAACGAAGGGAAGAAATGATAGAGACTATTAAGAATGTGATAAGAAGTGTCCTACCGTGGAATGGAAATAAATCAGCTGAAGATTCTTCGGTGGCAGCACCGTTAAAACCCGATATCAAGGTAAGGTTATGTTACGTGTGACACGTGTAAAGTATTGTAAATTTTGCTAAAACAGTGACTATGATCCACCATCCAGCTATGGATGCTCTTTTATACGGTGTGAATAATATTGGAGGATATTATAATAAATATGTTTGTTACATAAGAGATAATATTTATTGTAAAATTTATACAATAAATCAGTATGATTAAGGATGAAAAGCTTGCAGGATGACCAGGATGTGGAAAGTACCTGTTCAGATGACAGTGTAGACCAATCACAATGTACAGTGCTAAGAATAGTAACATATCTACTGTATTTTCTTTTATGGGGCACCTTGTATATAATTGCAATTCAATATGAATTTGGAGCAGTATATTTTATTTTGTCTACGTTAATATTTATTTGTCTAAATACTCGATCTAAACCAAAAAAGTCAGGTGAACTTAGTGCGTATTCTGTATTTAATCCAAACTGCAAAGCTATCGAAGGAACACTTGATGCTTCTCAATTTGAGAGAGAAATAAGATATGGTATAGGAAACATACATTAATTTAAAGTTGTAAAACATTTAAATTGATCTAATTTATCACAGGCAAAAAATAATACATATTTTGTACTCGCTTGTATGTGTATAAATGTTTGTGTCTGTGTAATTTATAACAATATGCAAATGAAAAATAGGAACTCCAAAATAAAAAATTAAACTAAGTATATGGTAAAAGTGTCAAAAAACGTCAATGATAATTATTAAATGTTACCACAGTCATTTTAAAAGACAATTCCATATCTAATGTTTTGTACTTTTATATTTTTTTCTATCGATCTTGTAAAAGTTGTATAGCATTTTCATAACACTTTACCACTTCGTTCATGTACATTATGATTTTGTTTGAAGGCTCATGATTCAATCTAAAAAATTTTGACCAATCGGTTCTGGATTGATTTTGCTTATCAGGACATAGAAGAATTCTATCCAAATCCATCAGTAAATCATTTAGTATCCTTGTATCGAGTGTGCTGTAGCAAAAAAGGAATAGATTCTCTATATTTATGAAATGTTGTAGTTTGTAGTATATAAATAGAAGAATTTTATGTAACTTGTAAAAATTACATACTTGATGTTGTCAACAGTATCAATCTTTTTATTACAAATTTTAATGCTAGTTAACAATTTATCCAAGGTTTGCTGTACTTTCTCTAAAAAAAAAATATATATAATTTTATTTAATATTATAAAAGTCAAAGCAAGTATGGTATATAGTATGTAATATAGTATGTAATGCATTTTGTACCTTTAACTTCCAACAATTCAGTATTGTTTATAGATTTTAATGCGTCAAGGGCAGTGCTATTAAAATAACTAGGGTTCCATTTTATTATTAAACATTCAGAAAACTTCCAAATAGTTTGACCAACTATTTGTGCTAAAATTATTTTACGTAATTCCCTCTCATGATGATTTTCATTGCATGTGATATTATTATTCTAAAAATATATGAAAAAGACAAGCAATGAAAATTGTCTATTATATAAATATTTATAATTATTTCTATTGTTTACCATATAAGACAGTACTGCATGAGGTACGTCTAAAGCTAGCCGGGAAGTTGTAACATTGTAAAATGTATTGTTTGAGGACAATAACTGATTGTTATAAGAAAACCAGTCTTTTACAATGCTAGCGGATTCTAGAACCATAAACTGTACAATATCTGATCCAGATACAATAAAGTGGCCTTTACCTGCAATCAATTGAAATGCGTGTTTAAAATTGATAACCACTAACTTTCCTATGATAACAAACCTTGTAAAGCTTGATGGTCTACTACAATATAAGCCACAATTTTGTGAGGCAGAAAGCTGGACAACATTTCTGGGCAAGGATTTGAAGATGCCGAGAATAAACAAAAAATAATAGATCTACGAGGTTTCCACGTGTATTCTTCTTGAATTTGATTGAAAATTTTTGCCAATTCTAAAGCGATTCCGACACCTTCACCGCTAGCAGATAAAACTACGTACCTATCTAAACATTTACAGCAAGTAAAATAATGCGATTTATGTTAAAAATAATTCAAAAAAGATAACTTACCAGGCTCTCTGGCTCCTCTAACGGTTGCCACGATGTACGATTGATATTTGACGACCTTTTCAATAAGCGATAAATTCGATAGAATATTATTCACTTGATGTATATCATCTTCCTTTAAATAGAAGGAGTCCCATTTCCTATTTCATAAATGTTTTAAGATAATATAAAAGTCGGGGATTAAGATTAAAAATAAGGAATAAACGTACATTTCAAAATCAGGATCAAGAGGCGCCCTTTCTAGTTGCTCGAGCACGAAACGTTGGAGATACTCCGTATTTTCTAGCCCGTTTCCCGCTAATTCAAGGCGCTTCTTTTCCGCACGAAATTCTATAGCTCTTTGCGTGGCAAAACGGCCAAGTAAAAATCCACTCAATAGAGCAAGAAATCCGATGGAAAATATCAACGAAAAGCACATACGTTTTGTCACAAACTCGCTGGACTCGCTAAGTCCACGAGCCATTTGAAAGCTAAGAACCCGTTGCATATTGAATATTGGATACACTTTTAAATAATTTAACAACTAGTAGCAGTCATACTTCGTAACAGCTCTTCTTCACGCGAATTATCGAATGAATAATCGAATTTGAAGAAATATTAATAAACAGAAACCATCACTTTTTATTAAATGATGTAAGGGATCATTAGGAATACCATTGATACGTAAGTTCATTCAAAACTTATCAAATAAAAGAGAATCAATTTTTTACGTAAATCACTGCTATGAAATAATTGTTATTGACTAAAATATCGCGAAGATGATAGTAGTTTTAAGCGCGCGAAGCTCATTTTATAGTAAAGTATACATAAAGGTATCCTTCAATCAGACTGAATATTCACACAATGCAAATTTTCATGACTGGTCTTCCATTGTCTCCGGTAGATCACTTACTTCAACACTGCGTGGGATAAGACTGATATATTTGTCAGTCCGTCTCGTCGGCTTTCCACCTCTCTACCAACGCTTCGATTATTATATCCTCAATAGACATGTGCGAATGAAATCGAAAGCGAAACCCTCACAAGTTCATAATCATAAAACATTTATGTTGCTATTCATCACATGCCGCTATTCATCATTGGGCATTTGTATTGGCAAAAACATGTTTTTTGTAGTACTATATATGCAATAAAAAAATTTAGTTAAAAAAATACGCTGAAAATGTTTTATAGTTACTAATAAATTTTTAATTACTTACATTAAGTTAATTGGTATGAGTTTTACGATATTTTATCGGAATGTTCACACGCATTTAATATTAATATTAATGTAGTAAAGTCTTCGTAAAAATATTTTAGAATAATTACTTGCTTTGTTAAAATTATTAAAATGAAATAAATTTCGTAAATGATATTTATAATCGTAACACCATGTAAATGTTTCGCGATGTTTGCGTGGAGCAACTTATTTCGGGCAATAATATGATGACGGTGTTTCGCTTATAAATAGTTTTCTATGTATTTCATTTACGTGCAAGGTTGTTTTAACTATAGATGTGCTGTTTCAAACTCAAACTACACAAAAGTATTTATCCTCTATTCGCCTTAAAGAAAGAAAGAATTGTAGTAAAACACTTATAGATCTCGTTGAAAATTATATTATTATTCTTGATACTCGATTATAATTATATTATTTAATACATTAATTTAGAAAATAAACATGTCGATGTTAGATTTAAAAATAATGTGTTCATATAAAGCTGTAAATATGGGACGTTCATACAAAAAACATAAAGTTCGTAGAAGCATGTTATTTTACCATTTGGCGCAATCTCGTAAAAACAATTTATAGAGAAAAATAAAATATCCAAATAAATGTAATAAAATTGATGAAGTAATGTTGAAGGTATACATAATAAGTATAATTGAGTAAATACGGACATTAAAAAATAATAAAAAATGAAATTGCAGAACAGTATATTAAATAATACGCGTAATGAAAAAGTTAAAAGACAATGAAATAATTCTAAACTACTGTGTAGAACAATATCAGTAGTATCTTTGGAAACAGTTAAAAACCTATGTGTTCCTATAATGGAAGATTGGAAAGAGGTCTTTAGCTATTAAATATTTATCACTTTATATTGATTTTAAATAGCCATGCATTACTATATACTTTTTTTACACTGAAGGAAAATGCAGCAATTTATGACCCTTGGAAACAGGGCACAAAAACAGAAAAGAAACAATTTAGATTAGCTGAACGACAAAGGATCTAAAACCTTTAAAAAAGAGGAATTGATACAAAACTTAAAAAAATTGATACTTTATCATTTCACGAAATAAATTTTTTAAAGCTGGCAAACTAAGAGAATTTAATAGCATTATTTGCTTTTGCAAGACACGTTTTCTTAAGGCTTTTTAAGATTATAAAATACTATGAAATAGATATATATTTGATATTATTCTTTTATTATTTCAACTAGATTTAAGAAAGTGCATATTTCCTGAGACAGCCTTTATATAAAAATTGCCTTAATTATAAAATTTACATTCACCATATTTGTATTTTACTCTATGTATGATACACATATGTACACTTTGGGAACTGAAACATGATATGATATTGCAACTAAACATTTGATATTGATTTTGTAATAATACTGCATAATTAAATGTGTAATAATATATTAAACAACAAAAAGAATAATAATAAACTAAAATAATATTATTTTTGTTTACTTTAGATTGTTCTGTTTTCTTTTCATTTAAATGAATTTTTCTTCATTTTTTTTTTCATAAATGAATTTAAAATAATTAAATTGTTGTAGATGTAAATATTTCATATTTCATACATACTACGATATAATCTTATTAATTTTGATGCGTAATCTTTTAGATTAATCCCTCAAACCGATATAACAAATAAAGTAAAATACACATACCTAACTATGCATTGTATCTTATGATACTCGTCAAAAATGTTTATAAGGCATAATTTACTTCAACGTTCTATGTCTCAGTTATTGTTTCCCAATAATTCTGCTAACAACCACGAAGATGCTTCTTTATGATGTTGTTTTATATGGTTTCTCAGATATCTTTTCTGGCCAAATTTCATGCCGCATTTACAGTTGAAAGGTTTTTCTTCGTTATGTATCGCACGATGTCGTACGACTTCTCCTTTGACGGAAAACATTTTACCGCAGATTTCGCAGGCGAAAGCTTTGATACCTGTATGTGTAGTTTCGTGATGAGTTAGCCTCTGCCTGCTTCTAAAATGTTTTCCACAATATGAACATTTATGAGGTTTATAATCCGTATGTACACGATTGTGAATGTAAATTGAATTCAGAGTCCGAAACATTTTTGGGCAGTGTTCGCATGCGTATGGACGTTCACCGGTATGAATCCTTCGATGATCATCTTTCGCTCCTTTGTTCGCAAACGCGCGACCACAAATGTCGCAAACATGTTTTTTTAATCCTTCGTGAACGTCTCGTATATGTCTAGCTAGGTCTTGTTCGATACGATAGGATTTTCCGCATAAATCACATTTACATGGTCGTTTATCAGAATGGACACGAATATGGCGTAGGAATCCCCGTTTTGTATATATGACCTTTTTACACGTTTCACATTTGTAAGAAACACGTTCATTAATTATTTGTTTTGCTTTATTTACAAGTTCTGTCTCATCCGGATTTTGAATCGGGTTAATATCGGAATGTCTGTTTATGTGCTTTTTCAATTCAGATTTCTTTGTGAAATTTTTCTCGCATAAATTGCAAGTGTAACACAGAGGCTTTTCAATGTCTTGATCAAAAGATTTTTCATTATTTTTGTCTTTCTTTCTCACTTCGTTTGCGCATTCCAAAGTTTCATCTTCTGTGGCATCTTTTAATTTATTATAATTACTACAATGCATTGATATGTGAACCTCAAAATCCTTATCTTGACCATGGTATACTAGCTTACAATACTGACAATAATGCATTTGAGCTTCATGCTCGCTATTCATATGATCTATAAGGTACTTCATATTTACGAAAACAATATCACATTGAGAGCACTGGATGTATTCTACCTCTTCGACGTTTGTACTTTCGCTTTCGGCTGTTGATATTTGCATAACAGGATCAGACTCGGCCTTCCACCTGCAAAATAAACATTCCCATATCATGTCACCGAATGCGAAGTTTTATGCAAATTCTTGCTGTGACTCTTCAAGTAACGTTCTTGACTGAACTTTGCATTGCATACGGGACAAATGTAGGACTTTTGATTATTATGAATACGTTTATGACGACTAATACAGCCTTTACTACGAAATTGTTTGCCACAGACATCGCAAGAATAAGGTTTCTGCTTAGTATGGATGAAAGTATGCTTATCTAATTCTTGTTTTCTCTTAAAGCTTTGACTACATAAGGAGCATTCATGCGGAAGAACTTTTGAATGGAATGACTTGTGAACGTGCAGAGATGCCCTCTGTTTGAACGACTTCCCACAAGTTTCGCATATATAGGGCCTTTCTCCTGTATGAGTTCTTCTGTGCTCATCTCGTGAAGCTTTGGAGGCGAAACATCGACCGCATATATCGCAAGGGAATTTTTTTATTCTCGCATGAACATCATGCACGTGTCTGTTCAAACCAGATGCTGAATGAAAACCTTTCCCGCAAACATGGCACGTATACGGTTTTTCTCCAGTATGAGTATTTCGATGAATTAGAAAATTATACGAGGTTGAAAGTATTTTCTCACAATCATCACATTTATAGTACGTAAATCCATTGACTATCATTTTCGAACGAGCTAATTCATTTCGTTGTTCCAAAGTACGTTTTGACGAAACGTGTTTTTTATATCTTTTAGAAGCAATTCCCAAGTTACTTTCTAATTCTGTTCTTCGGTTTCTGTTAATATTAAGATCAGTCTCTGACAATACTTGTACTCCGACACAATTATTTTGTTGTTCCGTATGTTCATTATCTGACGAATTGCTTGGCTCGTGTTTCACATCGATTTCAGTCATTTGATATTTACACCTGAAAAGAGAGTTTTCTCCATTACTTCATAGTAACCGCGAACGGGCTCGTCTTATGATTAACTTTCTTATGATTAACTAAATAGCGTTTTTGCCGGAACGAGAGATTGCATTCTGTGCATTGCCACGGTTTATCATCGAAGTGAATTAGACGATGACGCTTTAACTCATATTTTATACGGAACCGTCGATCGCATATGTCGCATGCGTGTGGCTTTTCACCTGTATGTTTCTTTACATGCAACATGAGTGATGGTCTCGTTCGAAAGTTCTGATCGCAATAATTACATTTAAAAGGAAACACATCTGAGTGAGTGCGATTATGTACGAATAGAGAAGCCTTTTGTTTGAATGATTTTCCACAAATATTACAAATATATGGTCGTTCACCAGTATGAATACGTTTATGATCTTCCGCACTACGTTTCGTCGAAAACATTCGACCGCATATGTCGCATGGAAAATTTTTTATCCCTGCGTGCGTATCTCGTAAATGCCTCGCTAGTCCTTGATTTATACGAAACTGTTTGCCACAGAGATGACAAGTATATGGTCGTTCTCCAGTATGTATACGCACATGCCAGAAGAACGTATACGGCGAATAAAGATTTTTACCACATTCGTTACAATGATAATAAACTTTCCCATCGATTTCCATTTTGGCGCGCATAACCATTTCTCGATCGGTACATTTTAATTTTTTGTCCTTCTTTCTGGTAAACTCTGAATGCGATTCCAACAAATGTAGTTCGAGCAATTTTTTTTGTTTGACTGTATAATCGCAGTATATGCATGGATATGTTTCAACTTTATTTTTTTTATATTTTTGAAACAATCTTAGATCTTTTTCATTTTCGTTTTTCATATCTTCTGTTTCATCTAAATCTTTTGCATTTGATATAGTGCGTTCAGTAGAGCTGCCAGTTTTACATTGGAGTATATGTTGGGTTAAGTGGTATTTTCTTTCAAAAATTCGTTGACAGTGTTTGCACGTATATTGCTTTTTTATTTCGCTCAAAGGAGGTAGCATTACTTTCACCATTTCTGCCATGTTTAAATCTGTATTGTAATAACTATCAAATGAATGATCACTACCATCATTAATTTTTTCTTTTATACTTTCTTTAGAATTCGTCTCATTGAATGCTTGCTGCCACGAGCAATATCTCACGAAGGATTTCTTCTGAGGTAGACCAAACCTGGAAAAATAATAAATGTACCAGATTTGAATGCTTTCTGTCTATTGGTAAATTCGAATATCTGTGTAGAGCAAAATGATAAGATTGCATATTAGCATGCTTGTAAAGCTTCAATATGTCTGCTTTTGATATGATTATTCAAGTAACGTTTCTGTCGAAAAGCGAGTCCACAATCCGCACAAACGAAAGGTTTAGTTTCAGAGTGAATTAGCTTATGCCTAACGAGTTCCGATTTCACTCGAAATCTTTTCGGACACACGTCGCATAAATAATTTTTCTCTCCTGTGTGAGTGGTCACATGCGCTAACATTTCCTGTCTTCTACGAAATTTTTTATTACAATAAGAGCAAGAATGTGGAAATTCATCCGTGTGTAATTTACAATGAATATATAAGGAAGCTTTAGATTTAAACGTCTTTCCGCATGAATCACATACATAGGGTCTTTCTCCTGTATGCGTTCGACGATGGTCTTCTTTCGTAGCTTTCGATGCGAAAGATTTACCACATATATCGCACGTAAAATTTTTTACTTTTGCGTGTACGTCTTTTAAATGCCTAGAAAGACCACCAGAGTCCCTAAATTGCTTTCCACACACGTGGCAAGTAAACGGTCTTTCATCTGTATGTATCCTCATGTGTCTGAGAAAAGAATCTTTTAACTTAAAACATCTTCCACATTCGACGCATTGGTAAGATTTTTGAACATCAATGGTAGCTTTATTCTTTATATGTTCGCAAGGATCTTTTGAATCTTTTGAATTGTTAGAACAAATTTTACACCTTCCTTTCACTTTTTTAGTTCCATCTTTTGCATTTGAAGAATCTGTTGGTTTGTACGTCTCGTCCTCTAGTTTTAATTTTTCGATACTATCTGAATTATAGATTGGAGAAACCACCTCTTCCTTTATAGCAATATCATTGTCTTGTAGTTGATTAGACATTATAATAGGTTGATCAAGTGTCGAATTCACGGCGGTAATCCACATCGAATCGCAATTTCCATTGTCTGTAGACTTTCTTTCTTGTAGCTGGAACTTTTTTCTGTGTGGCTTCCGAAATACATTCAGCATATCTAGGAACATCTTAAACGGTGTTCGCATACTACAGGACCTGCAAAACAGTCAATACTTGACTCTGAATTTGCAGTTATACGACATAGGAGATTGTTCTTGTTCAATCCAATTATCAATGGCACTTGAGAAAAATAAAATTATTTTTCTTGATAATCCTTAATCTCACAGCCATATATCTTTTTCTCAGGACGTTTGTATAGACCACTTGCAATAGTCTTTGTGTACAACAATATATAAATGCTTTGATCGAAAGAAATCGCAGTAATCCTTGTTCCATACTCCAAATCGAAATAGTCAATATGTAAAGTAATTTTCAAAACATTGCTCCATTCCATATTCATTATTAAAATTAATTTTATGAAAATTTTAACTACTGAGTGTAACGTTATTTATATTGGGCATATTTTCTGCACGTTCAATTACACATGTTGCATAACTCCAATAGTTGCATAGTCTTTCTATAGTTTGTTTTAAATAAAGAAAGTCATTACCTGTCTAAATCATTAACAGCTGAATTTCCAGAGACTTCATCCTTTACACTTTCTTGCTGCTGATGCTATACATAATTAAAAGAATCATTCAAAGCATATGCACAGATAAAAGTTATTTATAATGTTCTTATACTTACAAGTGATTCCGTTATATTAGGTGCAGACATTGTATCCTGTGTAGAAGTTTCTAATCCCTCTATACCCTGTGAAATTAATACAGATTTAAAAATAATTTCTTGTTGGAATAACTAAATCTTTGTACATACCTGTTTTTCTTGCAAAGCATGTTGCATCTCTAATAATTTTGTTTCTGCATTCAGACATCCTTCTAATAGTTCATGCCATGCTAATAATGTAGCAGCACAATGGTAACATAATTGCAATGGAAGTATATCATTTTCAGATACCTATAAAAAATAATTTATGTGACATTCTATACGTATAAATAAAATTGATAAGCAATCAAAAATAAATACATACACATATTGGTAAATACTTATGTATTTTATTACATAAATCATGTTGTAAACCTTCTCCTTCAAATATTGGGATTAAATGATCATTGGCATTTGCACATATTCTACATAAATTAGACCAAGGAATTTGTTCATCAGACTGTGCTACTGTTGATTCCTCATTTGAAACTTTTATCACATTCTGTTGTTCATCTTGAACATCTGTTACTACAAAAAATCCTTCTTCCTCACTTTCTAATTCAGTACATGGATTTTCATTAACCATGTCTTTTACTGTTTGAATTAAAATTGAATGTTCTCCACATGATTCCAACATAACAGAACTCTCAGACTCCATTGTACCTAGAATGTTAAATACAAAAGTTTGATATGGCTATTGTGACCTCCCAATATTGATTTTATAAAAATTCTGTAAAAAATATACTTACAAAAAAATATTTTTATAAAAATATAAATGCAGTATATTTTTTTACTTTACATAGACGAATCAGAAATTGTAAATGAATTTGTTTGTATCAGAATTTAATTTTCTTCCAAATAATACGAACACTATATTCATTAAAGTACTTGGTATGTCATTCTTTAACAATTCAAATCTATTATTCTTCTGTTCTTGATCATTTAGACACGTAAAATATTTATAGAATATAATTAGTTAGTAAGTAACATCATAAATGTTTACAAAGTTTCAGCTCTTTACGTGTCATTTTCGCGCCGATTAATTTCGTTGCACAATCGAAGAAAAAGTAAAGAAAATCTTTATCTGTATGTAACATGCATAATTAATTTTATTATTTTAATTGTATTTCACTTTGTAATTCTAATAATTTCTCAAGTTTCACGTAATTTATCCCGAAATAATGAAACGATTAAGTTATTATGAATAAACCGATGGAAAGTATTGTTCCGTCATAATCACTACTTTAATTCCTAGGTAAAACATGGAGGATTAATTCCTGGGGAAAAATGTTCAATTTTCAACGCCAGCTAGCGATGAAACCTTCGAACTAAGAAGAGCGCTTCAATCCTAATTTAAATTTCCGTGTAAATTATATATTTAATTAAGGTATACTAAATGTAAGAACATGGAATACATGTCCCGATTCATTACATTTTATTTTAAATATTTGAATTTGAAGATAATTTTACAATGCGAAAATATGTTTGCTTGTAGGTACATACAATCGATGCCTTTCGGTATCATTTAAATGTTTAAGACCTAAGAAGGCTGCATAGTACTCGGTTATATAACAATCAACGTAAAAATAGATTTTTAACAATGATAAATATTTGCTTAGTTGCAATTTATTTTGTATACCGACGTTTCGATGCTGTTATATTCCCGAGTAACGATTGCATTATTTATATTCGGTGATTATAATAAAATAGTTGTACATAGCGATTGTTTTCTTACAATATTTTATTTATAGTAAATGCAGTAAGCTGACTAGTAAATTTTACAAATCACAGGTAGGAAGGGAGTGTTGCATACGCAACACAGAGGTATGTAATAACAATTTTCTTTTTTATATATACATCTGCTAATTTCACCGTTCCCGACGACTTTTACTATTGTTTAAATTCAACATTCCTCTGTAATTAAAGTTTACAAGTAATTACGCCCTGAACTTTTTAACAAACTTACTGCATAAGATTCAAAGACAAATTTCATTAATTGGAAAGATAAGAAAATTTTTTTGATATTTTACGCACGAATTAATATCTATATCTTCTTCAAAAACTTTTCAGTCACGCATCGTATTACAACATAATAAATATCTCGCATATACGAATACAGAAAGCATTTGGCATAACAGATTGTGAATATTTAAGTACAAGAACGATACGTTAAGTATATGTATATATTTGCTAATATATTAATAAGCTTCCTAACATTTCCTTCCCTCGATCTGTGTAAATGTAACTTCGATATACTCTCCGTTTGCTAAGATTGTATACTTATCGCTAGCCGCTTTACGAAATCAAGAAACATTGAAAACATATATGAACACTATAAAGTTATTTTTTTTCATGTTTTTTCATTCAAACAATCGTGACTAATATTAATCTTAAAAAATAAGTGAAACTGTTGTGCATTTTTTACTTTACACGACTGACATTTCAAACACATGAAGCAGGTCTATTTAAATAAAACTGCTGACAATATAAAAAATACATTACGGTTGTAAAGAAAAGATATGTTTATAAAATAATGGCAGTACGTACCACTTCTTGTGTGATAATCTTGACTTACGACATCAATATTTTATACATTTAGGATGGACGCAAATAGCGGACATTGAACCGATATGCTAGAGTATCTTTTTGCAAAACATCCCGCTTGTATTATGACACAAGATGTAGATATAAACCCGGGCAATGAAACGTGATGCGTGGCGTGTATATAAAAAAATAATATTGTATGAATTAAAAAATAATGTCTCTCCGGTTTATATAAATACATATATTAATTGTTCGAATTAACAATAGATATCTATACGAAATATTTCTACTAAACTTATGCAAACGACACATACGTTACACTATAAATGAAAGTTAATGCGAAAAGAGTGAAACACGCATTTAGAACCACATTTTTAAGCCTACTCGTTGTATGTTTAGATGGATGCGTTAAACTTCAAAACATAAACTGATAACGTACCGCTTAACTGATTATAACGTGGCAGGCTACGAATACAATTATGCAATAACAATATTCTTCGCTGCTACAATGAACAATAGCTTTCTTTGTGCTTAGTAAGGGATAACATTAAGACTTTCGTCTCATGTGAGATCAACCCACTGCGATAACATGTTATACATAACATTGAATGCCATTGAGTTAAAGACACTGCGCTCAATTGATACTTATGCCGTCATATGCGATTATATCACAGCAAATGAGTTAAATACATATGTACCAAGATTTCCTATTTCGATTTAATAACGTAACTGGAAAAATACAATTTTGTTCCGTTTTTTTTTCTTCTTTTTTGCATGCAATGGTATAAAGCTTGTAAAATGCAAATGACATTATATTTCTTGGAAGAATAAGCTGTAAATCCTCGTATTAAATACTGACGGCATTATATGGATGGATAAGACCTATACGATTTTAATCTAATGGATTGGTACCTGCCAATCGTGTCGTCAAACATTTCCCATTTTCTATTTAGTAACCACAACCATGAAAGCTGTGGTACATGTCTCTTTCAAACTGAATACATGTAACTTAATATTATCAGGCGTATTACCGAGTCAGGACTAAAAATCATTGTACAATTAGGTGTATACTGTACATATACATGTATACTATATATGTACTATGTATCTTATAACGAGTCTAGTTTTAATTTATTAATCATTTATTCTTATTGCACTTTGAAAAATTGATCTCGAAAAAATTCTTAAACCGATTTTCTATCCTAAGCTATATACTTGCAAAAATTCAATTCGTTGAATGTTTGTATGTAATTTTTTTAACTATTATATTTTACGTCTATCTCTAAATCTTTTATGGACGAATTTATACTGTCGAACAAAATGCTAAATAAGATTATAACGAAAAACACATGCGTCTGCCTTCAACTTGGTTAGATGGAAGGAGGCATCTGATATAAGCCGATACAAATATGTTTGTTTTAATTGAACAAAACTATAATTTAGATAGGAACAACTTTGATAAAATTGTTAAGAATGGTAATTACTAAGATACCGTCTAAATTTCTGGTAAAAGGTATATATTTTAATTAAATGAAATTAAGTGTTAAATCGGTCTGTATAAAATTATATATTCGAATGATTAAGACACAATGGTGAAATAAGCATGTCAAACTGAATATTTTTGTAAAAGTTGTAAAAGGTTTTTCACGGTCAATAAATTTGATATAGTTTCATTTTAAGAAGTGAACATTAATCGTCTGTTACGTAGGCCGATAACGTGAACGTCCTTAAAATTTATTAATTGAATTATTCATTCTTTAAAATTATACGATAAAACTCGCAAAACTTAAATCCGCGAGCGTTTCATTTATTTTAAGATCATTCCCTATCTAGCTTCGAATCTTTGATGCTAAAGACTAGTTTTAAGGTAAAATCGTTATGTAAGAATATGAACTCGATTAGAGAGACCAAGAAAACTTCTTTAAGAAGGCTCGAGATATTATTCGTTGGAAGTATCGTATAACCGACTTTTTCTTTTTTCTACTTTATAATAGATAAGCGAATATTAAAGCACTTTTCAAGCGTACCCAAAATATTAGTTTTGTGATGATTTTCTGTGCTATATTTATATGGGAAACGTTAAGATTATATATACGTGGATGATTGTCCACTTGTACTGGGAAGTCCTAGAGCAGCCGTACATAGTACTTTTAACGAACAGACTTATCTATAACAAATATTCACACATTGTACAACTAGGTACGCGCAGCTTTTATAGGCCTAGTAATTGATGACTGATTACATTTGCATTGTTCGCTGGTTGCAGCGTTAGAATATACGCGAGACGTAATGTGGGGTAAAGAACCCAATAAATTAGGACCAGGTAGACTCCCTGCGAAACCGCTTCTTCCCAAAAAACTGTGAGCGCATTTGTATAGCCTCGTTTGTAGAATTAATATATCATCGAGATCTTGTTCGCTATTAAATAATTAGACGTTAGACAATATCGCACATTAATAATTAACGATATAAATAAAATAAAAGAAACTAACTACGAACTTACCTTGCCGCGACTAAAAACTTTTGGAAGAGTCGATTCGGAACAGTACGTGGACGGTCAACTGTATCCGCGTAAAGATCTGTCTCTCGATTGTATAAATGTAAAAAGTCTGAGAGTTGTTTAGCCGTGACAGCAGCACGATCTTTATCGCTCAATTTACTACTTGGTAACTATATGCAGAGAAGTAATTGAATTATAATATATAAAATTCTAAGCAATATATTTACACGACATACCGTAAAAAAAAATGGTGTCCTTAAATTACTAGCCGACTGTTGAAGAAATTTCATCACAAGATCGCAGCATGTTGGATCCGCATTAGGCTGTGATATTTTACGTAATATATGTCCTAAGTATAAACCGAAGGCCTTCCTAGCTTCTCCAGGACTGAAAAATTTCGTTAATTATGTAATACATTATGAGTTTAAAACTCTACTGATATCGATCATATAACTTGATGATCATATAGCCAACCTAAGTTTATTTCCTTCGTGCATAGATTGTACCACCTGGCTTTTATACTTATGTTTATCTATGTCCATATTCTCTTTACTACTACCACGGTCTAAGCTTTGTTTGTGCCCTTTCACCAAAGCTCTCTCATATCTTTCGTATCTGTAATGTATATACGAATTGTATATTATTATTTAACGATGGGTTTCTAAATTCTTTATTATTTTCACAAAAATACCTGGACAATCTGTCCAATGTAACTTCGGGAATGATAAAGTCAGTAGTACGACTAGCCGCGGGAAATAATTGCTCGTGTAACATTAAATTATGATTCGTATTAATTTGGTGTGGAACTCTGCCTGGACCTAAAGGATCCGAAGCTATTGGTATTCCCGTGGTTGGATCTGAAGATACAAAATAATATTCAATAAGATATTGATCAAAATAAAACTCTTAAAAAAAATTGCTTTCAAATATTTACCTAAATATTGTGAGTACATTTCCCACGATTTTGGACTAGGGAATATACGGACGAATCCTCCTCGTCGATCGAATTGAGCTTTCGCCGATGCTACTATTCGTTGCTGTTCGGGCGTTAATCCTGATTTATTGATATTGCTTTTACTGGCGTTCTTTTTCCTTTGCGATAGTGTTTCGGCCGAATGTACTCTCCTACACTATAATCGAATAAAATCCTCAATGGATGGCTCATAACACTCGAATATTCGATCAAGAACTCACGATATAGAACTTACGTTAACTATTCTTTTAGTAGAAGTCACTGTGGATCGGTTCAGATGCGTGCTTTGCGGTCGTAACATTGGATCGATCGCAGGTATACCAACCAGAGTAAGTAAATCGGCTATCAAAGCCGATTTCAATCTAACATCGAGCGGGGAATCGCATCCCAATGATGGTGTCAAATTCACTTCCAGTAACCATGGTTTCAACGTGTCATCGATTAAAATATCAAATCCAAATAATTCTAGAACAGCAATAAACAATATTCATTACTAGTCTAGTATTAGTACTACATTAGTACTAATTAGTACATTACTAGTACTAGTCTATATCCCATTTTATATTCGATCAAGTAATAAATACCGAAACATGCTTCCGGATGTTTCACAAATTGCTTGACTCCACTGACGATTCCAGAGGCAGTCGCAAGAATCGATTTTATGATAATATCCTCTATGCGTTGCATCAGCAATTCCGTGTCTTGTCCCATTGAACGTAGATGCCTGAGTAACGCCGACAAAGTCCACTTATGGCCTACATCCTCCGCATCTGGATCTTCGCTCCTACAAGATAATTTAGAATAACGGAGTAATTCTGGTTCAGGCGGGACGTCTACAGCGGTGAAAACGGTTCTGCTTACTTTACGTAATCCACGTGGAATTTGTTGATGCTATAGTTGCACAAATGCATGCAGGGGTTCCAGATATACTGGTTGCCACCGTCGTACTTCACCGTGGCGAATCTCACTAAGCCCTCCTCGTACAGGTAGATCAACAGCGGATCGTAATTCGTCACGGCTACGTACAGCCGTAAGTCACATTTGTGCCCGTCGACTAGAAGCGGATTATTTATGTACTGTGCAACGATCACAGATTCGTCCGTAAGAATCTTTTCAGGCTGCAAGTACAGAACGTGCACGAAAATCAATTCTTACACATATATACGTATGTAGACAAGATATTATACATAGTAAATATACGGAAAGAAAGATAACTACGCCTTTATTCTCAAAGTTGATTCTACCATGAAATAGAGTACGTAATAATACGCTTGGTAATAGGAGCCTTCTTATCACAATATTTTAAGTACGACGGTGTGCGAAAACAAGCATGCGGGTGCAGGCCACGTTATCTATATTCATACTTAGAAATTATTATGCTCACACTGTTAACAATATAAATGCCACGTCCGCGGGAACTGGCTTTTGGTTTGACAATCCAGGGCCCGCGATACCTGAAATGCGCCGTAAGTAATTCCCTCGATTCTGTAGGCAGCAGGAACGTTTGAGGTATAAAGTCCAAATTCCGTAGACCCTTGCTGCGTTGCATCGCTTCTATGTTCTTGTAGAGTCGATCCTTGCGGGTTATCTCGTACGACCTACGACAGAGATTAAAAAATTGATTTCATTCGTACAGCTAAACAGCTAATTGTAACGGCTAATAAGGAAGCAGCTCTACTCTGCAATTTAGCAATTTCTATAAACCAAATGAATCGACTCAAGCTCTATGAAAATCAAATCGCTTTGTGAAACACGCTATGCTATAAATTCATAGTCAACTAACATTCCTAGCGACAAATTTTTGCATGTTTGAGTATGAAACCTATACCTTTCTCTCTTTTCCAATAAATACAGTTTAAATATTGGATAAAATATTATTGCTTCCTTATTGCTGCACTGCCTCCGATTCTTTTCGATCAATGATGCAGCTATTATTTTCAGCAACGCATCCCACGATAAATACACAATGTGTTTCTTTATTCTCGACAAAGCTTGATTTATTCCCTCGAGTGGTCCAGAACTGCTCGAGTTCCCTGAAGCTGTGTATTGATTTTCCCGCGCAAACACCGATCAGTTTTACGTACCTTGGGAAATGGTTCACTTTCTGGTGGGGCATTAAATTCCGTAAAATGTCCGGCTTCGGGTGATTCCCCATCCACAGAATGTTAAAATCCATCTCGTTCATGGGAACCTGAGAAAACGTATACCAACGAACGCTTTAATTTCCACCTTTTACGACGACCATTTTTACTTTCCCCCGTTTTACGATCTTACGTACGAGAAACACAACCCGAAATTCAATGGCAAAATTTCTGTCTTCTGCTTCGCAAACACTACTCGAATTGAATTTAACGAAACGTGGAAGCGTTTCCTACGGTCATGCTGGCATTTTTAATATTCGTTCCGCATTGTCATTCGCACGTATTCTCATCGTCGACCTTGCGGTCACTTTTCGTAGGGACAATATACGTGTATCTACGTGGATAAAATACTAATCACTATGGTATACATGACGACGTGATAAGAACGAGTCACGGCTACGGTAGTATTCGAGAGACCATGGTCTTTGTTATAATCGTACTTTCGTTTTCATTCTTTGCTCGGCTCATTCTTCGTTCGCTCGAGATGGATGCGATTAACATGTCCATCTACGGACGATATAACAGTAACTGAAAAGATGGAATTAAGATAGGCAAGAACAGAGAAAGAAAAAGAAAACGTACAAATATTTTAACATTGCTACAGCTATTGGTTCTTTAGTTTATGAATCGAACCGTACTATGTAAATTTTCCTGCCGTGATTCATCGCTAGTTAAAGAAAAGAGGATATAGACACCCAAGACAATTGAGCCAGGTATTGTGAATTTCCAACGTTTGTTCCAAGTGATAGGAGACCGATGAGATTAGAATGCTATTATCTCTAAATATCAGCGATATCTTCCCCGCTGTAAATTCACGTGAGAATACCGAAATGCGTCACCGGTGTTTTCCGTGCTTTAGCTGGAAACTTTACACCCTGTCGAATCGCGTTTCTGAATTTTAATCATTCTCCAAATAATGAGTCAATCGAGTAGAATATTCCCCGACGATAATCGTCGCGATGTCATGGCAATCTGTCGTTGCGATCCTTCGACGCGACAAACGATCGAACAACTTCCTGGTCTTTTCGGGGCAATTGCGTTGCATCGTGCGAAAACGGGCAAATTAAGCGTACACGTGTCGGGACGGACAACCTGTCCGAATTGGAGCAGTGCCTAGACTTTTTACGACAGTAATTCATGCAAATAAGTCGAATCTCAGCGGCAGCCTTGCGCGTTACCATCGTGACTTGGCAATGGCGGTTAATGGGATGACTTCCTTTTAAAACGGTCAGGTATACACACATACAGGGTGTCTGATTGATTTTCACGTAGTAGAAAGTTTCGCACCGGTATTCGCACAGTCTACGTGCAATGTCATGGCGCCACGCTCATTTGCGTATGATGACCTAAGCTCGATAAGAAGCATCGCCAACGCGTGATCTAACGCGAATGTAGATCATATCAATTGACTCTAATGAAGATCGACCTCATCGTAATTCGATACCATCCTCCTCGAGTCGTTCGCTAACCGCGAGCCCGAGTTCTAATAATGTTTGACGCAATCGTTGCTGCCATAAAATCCTCGGCCACGCCAATCCTCCACCGTTTGCCAATCGTCGACGCAATGAAAAAAGGTAAACCGTTTGACGTGCCATTCGTGTAAAGTGTAAGGCTATATAGGTCATTGCGGACGCGCGTTCCGACGAATTCAATACGCCCGAGCAATCGGAAATTCTTACGCTACAACGTGTATATCCATCGTAACCATGGTCTAATATTAAGGGCAGCTGCTCCAAATTTGGCAATGCACAAGGTAAATTATTTCGTTCGTACGATTCCAAGTTAGATCACGGATACGGATAAAAGTTAGATTAAAGTCCGCTAGGAAGAATACAAAGAATGGTTTGGATAGACTTCCCTACAGACTACGTGACCATAGTCACGTTGGTCAGACTCATTGACTTTTCATTTATCGACGCTGTCTCTACGTCTTTACTCTTTTATCGCGGTATAATGAATTTGTTTTCGCATTACGAACGCAGAGGAAATAGGATCGTTAAACGATCGAAACACTCTGCATGCGAGGCATTCCACGGTGAATTCTCTCCTCTCGCGATATGTGATGTTCGAAACGCGACACCAAAAATACATCGTCGAACTTGAGTTAAACGCTCGATGCCGATGAACCCTATTAACGTCCCGCGAACAAAGCCACTCGAACTTTTATAAAGACCGCAGCTCGCCGGCGTATCCTTCGGCGAACGAAAAAGTCGCTGTCGAATGGAAACGTGTGCGGTGTGCCTAGCAAAGGAAACGTCCAGCCAGGAACAAACTTGAGGCGTTCGACGCGAATGGTACCTCTCAAGGACCGTCTTCTCCTCTCGATTCGAAGGTCTCTGTCCCCAGTCACCGAGAGAGTCTCGGTTTCAATAACGTCCATTCCGATCGATGTCGAGGATCTATCGGAAGGAACCGTCGACTTGTAAGGCGATCGTGAGCAATGCGGAAATTTAGGAACTCCACCGGTCAGGGACGTGGTGGTACATGTTGTATACGTTTTCTACGAGTCGTCGGGTGGCGGACATCGAGGTCCGGTTAGCTTTTCAGTCACGGACTTTCCGAGGCGACGCGTGACCCTCAAACCTTATCCCACCAGATCTGCCCGTGTCCTCACCTGTTGTCCGCCATAATCGCTGCACGAATATACCCGACGATGAAATATACCGAGCGCCCGGGGATCGTTATACTACCGTCTCACCGCCGTCGTTTATGATTCTCGCGAACCGTCCGCCGCCTCCCTCTGCTTCCTTTTTCTCTCCTCTTTTCATCTTTTCGCATCTCTTCCACATTGTTTCCCCTCGTTGCCGGCCTCGAGGCTATCCTGTTTTTAGGCCTCGACCAGGCCAGGCCTAGACGACAATTTTAGAATTGTCGGCCGACACGTTGATGGGCTTCGGCTTCGCGAACTTGAAACGTCGAACGAGCAGACTGACAAATTAATTTGCATCGAGAAAATAGCGCAGATATATTAGAATGGCGCGACGATAATACAGCTCCGATGCAGTACAACGAATTCGCGGCTGAGTTCCCATTACTTCGAACCGAGACTTCGAGCGTAGCTTCACTTATACGACGAAATTCTTTTTATCGATCGTGATCTAGAAACAACCGCGCAACTTCAACTTTTTCAACATCGGCTCCTATTATCCGAACTATGCAGCAAGAAGAGCCGTACGAGATAGCTGGAGAAGCTCTGTGTATCATGGAAATTACTCGGCTATCTCGACCGTTTTGTTCGAATATATACTCTACATCTAATCGTACGATATTAGTCAAGTTATCGTGGCGATGATTAACTCGTATAATTCCTACTGGCAACGATTCGAAGCGAGAGTGGCACGAGTCGAGAGCAACATTCTTCGCTCCTGACTTTGCTGGCTTTTTTGCTACCTCGTCATCGAGGGAATCTTGAGTGGCCCGATGGCGATCTGCGTCGCGGGATCCCCCGTTGACGAGTGTCGCAATCACGCGAGAAAAATGAGGTCCATGGACTACAAGGCGAAACGTAATTGGCCCGGGGGAAAATTCAGTCGCTTCGCCATACGGAAACGCTTTGCGACGTCGACGTGGAGAGCGTTTAAGCCGTCGCGTCAGGCGTTTAAGGAGACGTTAATTAGAACGAAGAGACGAGCGAGCTCGTTGTAGACACCGTTGCGTCGTCTTTCATCCTGTCTTCCTCCTTTTTCTCTAACTGCTCCCGAAGCGCGCGAGGTTTGCTTTCACCTCGTATCGATCGGCTACGATCCCTCGTAATTGCTCGAGAACCATGAACGCGACACCGTAAACTACTCCGGTTTTACGGCGCGGATCTTTTCGGATCAGCGAATCGATCATTACGGAGTGGAAAGAAGACGAACGCGTCGGTGAAATTAACGCGAGAACCGCCAAACTTGGCAAAAAGGCTAGAGAAATTGAACGAATTTCTAATGTTTCTTCGAATCAAATTTGCTTCAAAGAACACGCGTTTTCTTATGATCTTCCACAGAAGCGTAAACACTCGTAGTTTACTTGTAATTTTCTGTGACGAACCCGAATAAAATATACCTCCCAATTATAATTGTCGGTAATTCTAGTATCAGACTAGAGGAAAATTCTAATATCGAAGGGACGATCGACTTCGAGGTAAAGGAAGGAAGCCGTGATTATTACGCCTTAAATAGACGTTATTGATGTTGATTTACGAGTTCGTAGACGATGACTAATCAATGGCTACGACGTTAACATCGAAGGTGAGAATCATCTGGAAGATTCTATTAAACCGATCGACGAAAGGTATTGAAACAGAAGATGGGACGAACGTGTGCGACAAGAAGACAACATTCGGCCGCGCTGTAGCTCGTCGCTTTAACGTGTCGCTTTTACGTGAGCCACATATTGCGTTACCGATCAAGGATAACGAGCTTGTACGTAGTTCGAGGAGAGAGAGAGAGAGAGAGATGAAGCGTCGGAATTATTGTCTCTTCCAGTCTTTCTCATTTCCATTTGAAAGAATCGTGCGATATAAACGCTTTATTGGAAGATCGAGAAAAACTGATTAGGATTTCCCATTCTCTGTCCGCTGCTTGACTGCTGGAGAATCGAGCACCTGGGTAAATTCAGGGGAATAACAGAGTGTAGAGAACGCAAAGAGACACGAGAAACTTCGGTCCCTTCGAGAATGTAAACAGACGAAAATAGAGTGGAGGCTCGCGGGGGACAGAAAGACCTCGCTGCCAAACCCGAAATAGTCGAATATTTCTCGAGCTTTTGAGCCCTGGTATATCGAGATGCCCTACAACCTCGATATGCCAAAAATATTCCAATGGCACCTGAGTTTTCCAGACCAGAATAATACTCAGTCAACGACGGTCCTCGGATTCGCGAGGTACTGGCGACCTCGAGCTTTGCAACTTCGAGATCAATTTTTAAGAATAAGCTTTTGTTTCATTCGGTTAAAGTAACTTCGAAGGGTTTAACGTTTGGTTTCCAACGATTCGGAAGGCGTTCTAAGGCGTTTCAAATGTAAATAACTTCTCTCTTTGCGTAATTTACACCGTGAAGCTAACAAAGTTGCAGTATCATGTATCCGGTATCGTCGGCTCGGTTATTGCGAACAAAATGTTTCGAGGCACACGTATTGCAGCTGATAAAAACAATTGATCCAGATCGATCCAATTACGAGACGATGTTCTGCAGCTTCGATGACATCGACACGCGTTGTAATGCTTTGAGAGGAGCGTACGGGACGAGACCGCCCGATGACCCCGCAACGCAATGACGAATGACTGACAATTAACGCGCTTTCCAACCGCCAACTATGAATCATTAATCGCTACGAATTCGCAAACTATCAACGCGAAAAATAAAAAAAAAAGAAATCCTCTCTTTCTCCATAGGTGACCACAATTAAATATCCTCTCTCTTCTCTCTACCTATAAGCAAAGATCAAACGCTTACAGAAACCTTTGACTACTATATTACGAGTGTCGTAGAAAATATTCCGAAATTTCGTCAGCTCTTCAAATTTCACCGATATAATCACGATAGTCGTGTTTCATAACGGCGCTAATGAAATCTCAAATTGCTTCGAATAACACACATAACACATACGTAAGAGTTTTCTAGAAATGTCTTAACACATCCTACGAGCCACTCGTCAATTTCAATCGATGAAATCCAACAGGTTAGAGGTTCTACGCATACGACTCGCCAGAGAGGATTGAAAAGGTTCGAAGAGAGTTAGAACAGCGAAACGGCGTGCTTCTCTTCAGCAAACTGGTGTTTTTCGCGATAACGCGTGGCGTATCGGAGCGCGTAACGCTGACCGTCACGAGATATCCTGTAATCGCGGTTCGGAATGTTGGTAAATAAATAAAATAGCATATTTTAGGGCAACTCTCGGACGATGGGGAACCGGAGAGATGGCGGCTCGGCCCCAGAATGGACGAGAAGCGTGGCGTTTCGCTGTGATCATGGTGTGGGCAAGCGGAAAGCCGGACGACGAGGTCGCGATCCGAGCCGAGCCGAGTGGCGGCGGTAGTCTAGCACGAGCTGCCGCTCAGGAGACACCCGTATGGGACTTGCTTGTTTCAAGGTAGGCACCTGACGCCACGTTACTCTTTCTTTCTTCGTTTTCTTTTCTTCTGTAATCTCTTCGTAGTCGCTCGTCGCTTCTTCTAATTATTAACTATTCAAATAGTCTGCGTCTCGTTTATCCGCTATCATCCTCGGGCGTGACTTTTAGTTCGTTTTAGTTGGAAATTAAGGTCCATTTTCACGATGAATCGTGCAAGCGAAGGATAAACAAAGAATTACGATCGATACTTTGCAACTCGGACCTATCTACCTGCTATCTTCCTCGAATTATGGTATTTCGAGGGCGATGAGCACGCTTGCGCTGCCCGATACCGTTGCGAGCAAGACGTTCCGCTCTTTTGCTCGTCTTCCTTTTATCATTTTTTACCCAACTTTTTACTCATCCTGGTATCCGGTTAAGTTTGGGTTCGGTTTGAAGGCAGGTAAAGGAATTAAGAGAATTACCGAGAAGTTCGAAGGAAAGGGCAATCTATCACAACCTAACTCCAACTTAACCGGAAACTTTGGACTGTTTTTAGAAACGTGCACGCGCTTGTTCGACTCTTCTCTGAATCTTCTCTTCTTGAATCGGTTGACGGAAAATGGGAAAAGGTTCGCCGAGGTTTCTATCGAAAGAGATTCGTTTAAAGCGAACGCTCGACTTATCTTTCCCTTGATACAAGAGAGTCGAGTTCAGTCAGAAAGAAAGGTCTGCAGCTGAAAGAGTTTGAAAGTTTTGTTTGGATCGTAGAATCCTCGTTGACGTAGCGACACGTGGGTTGCATACAGTCGAGTAAGGCCCACTATTCACGAAGCGTTGCTTCGTAGACGCGTATTAGACGCGTTGATGCTAACAGTACGCTTCGATGGAACAGCGGTCACTGTAAAGTAACGTGCACCTGTCCATGATACAGCAAATTGTTTTCGTCATGACGACCGGCGTTAACATTGCCAACAGCGAAGCGTACGCTGCAACTGTAAACGAATGTGGTGATATGGCATGAAAGCGTTTTCCACATCGCTTGACATTTTAATAATGAGACAAAGTGTATCTCGCTGTACGCTTCGTAGACTGAACACAACACCGGCGTAAACGTATCGTCACGTCTAATGAACTACGCTTACGCTTCTATGAAGCGACGCTTTGTGGATAGTGGACTTAACTGCTCAATTAGTAACGCATGTAACTATGTCTCGGCCGATCGAAGAATGTTGTATCAAAAGATAAAATACAGATAAGCGAAGATCGTAGTTGTTAATTATCCGAATCAACCAAGTAAATTTTTAATTACATAGGTAGATAGTTTGAAGCGGTGTAGAAACACGAGCACCGAGTGTCAAGCGTCTTAATACCGTTACTAGAAAGTAGCGTCGATTGCTTGCAAGTAGAATGAACGAAAAAAAAAAAATGGTCCAGTGAAAGTGTCGCACTAGTGTGTCGGATTCGGTTGTGTTTGCCTTTATGTAACCGAACGTGTGAACGACTCGCGGTGCCCGCCGCTCTTTTGCATATTGCACGGATTTCAATGTCCGCTGCGGCACGTGCATCACGCGGATTTCTAAGTTCAGATGCTCTCGTCCCGCGACGCAGTAAGAAAGATGGAATAGCAGCGGAAATCGATTGGATTTCAATAACTCAACTTCAGTAGCTATTATCCAATCGCTATCGATCGCGATTTGCGTACACTTCCACACGCGCGTTTAATTATTTCTATTTCCAGCCTAACAACATCTTTTTGCTTTGTCTGCGCGAATAGGTCTAGGTCAGGCAACAGCTAAGTGTAGGTCAGGTTTAAGCACGGTGTGACTGCGATTTTCACTTTCGGTCTTCTTTCGTCGAATTCATTTTATTTCTCTGTCAACCGGTTATTTTCTTTCTTATAGTTTGCGATATTCCGTTTTATCATTTGTTTCGTGATCGCGTTAAAATAGTTATTTCGTACGTTGTACGTTACGCTCCCTTTGATCTTATACGCACGAGCACGCAGATGGCTATCTGTGGTTGCTAGCGAAATTGCATTACCGTACACGAGACGTTAGTTAATTAAGAAGAGGTCGCGCGAAACCTCGCTGCTCGCGGACCGTTCTCCAACGATGTTTTCGCAATTATACCGCGCATCGATGCCACCTTTCTGTCACTCTCGCAACAGATCCTCCATACTTGGCTACGCGAGCGTCGTTTATGCATGGAATAGAAATCGATGGAAATAAGCGTGTATTAGTGCGATAAAAACAGGAAAAAAGATAATCGCATGACATAGCCGACGTATCACAGGCTATAGAAATCATTTTATCGTCGATCTACTTACTACCACGAGTTTTGCGAGTTAAAACTTCGAAACCGAATTTGGATTAATCTAGTGTTCTATCCTATGCAATGTAGAAAAAGTATGACGATTCGAATGATTTATAACGGATGCCTGGTAAATTATAGATTCAAACAATTTAGTCAATTACGGTTCTTTTTACGCAACCGAGAGATGACGTAGGATCAGTTAGGTAATGAATTAACGTTCTTCCTTTTATCGAAATGGAAAAAATCAATGACACATGATAGAGGCTTGGAAGTATACATATAATAACAGAGTAATGATTTATTGATAAGGAGAAAATGTATGTATATAGCGTATCTTGCGTCGCAACATCGTTAGAACGAGACACGTTTTGAGCACGTTTCCTACTTTTCCCCGATTGATATATCGTGACATGTAGAATCATGAAGGAGAGACGAGCACGTGTAGTCTGCATACAAACGCACATTGCGTCGAACTTGACGAGCTTAACGGGAATATAAAATATCTTTCTTCTTTGTTAAAAGACTAAAAATTCGCAAAGGATTATTTCTGTTTTAATACTTAAAGATCACTTGTTGAAATGTGCAGCTACAGATCTGTCTCTCAATTTCTTAAATGTCAAGGCTTCCTTTTTTTTATCACAAGCTTATCGCGTCTAAAACACATTTTTTCTTTAATGACGTCTCCAAATTTTCTTATCGATTCCTTTCATTCGAATACAAAATTAGAAAATCATAAATCAGAGTAAAGTTACTCACGTATTCGTTTGTTCCTTAAGGGAAAAATAAAACAGCGTAGAAATATCCTTTATATTTGCAATAATATTCAGATTTATGAATAAATAAAAAATTTATTAGTAAATACTTCTCGAACTCAAAATGATAATTTTAATAGATAGTAGTAAAACAATGCGGGGAAAAAGCATCGGCGCATTCTGTCACGAAAGTTCGCAAGGATAACTACTTTTATTTACTGATAATTATATAGGAAAGTTATTTATATATAATATCCCTTTCCAGTAACATTTTTCTTAATAATATAATTTGGATGTCCATAGTACTGCATAGAAACTCGTGTAAAAACGAAACCGTATTTCAAATGTAGTTAACCTCAAAATCATGACATTAATTTTATTTTTCAAACTGATCAGGAATACACAACTTTTTTTACTCAATATCTAACAAAGATAACTTTTCATATCATATATGCACATTTCTTTATAATTAAGTTTACTTGATTCTCTAATTCTTCTAATACACTCTCCAAACATACTTCAACATATAATATAATATACAACGCTAGAAGTGAAGTTAATAAAAATTGCTATTGGCTATAAAATAAATACTATTGTGATTACATATATTATCATTGCAGTGTATTGACTGATATATCAAATATTACAGTGAATGAACAAGAGAAGATGCCTGGCCACCGTCAGCCTAAGTCCCTAGAGAGACTTAGTTTGGGACGCGTGTGTCGACAACTCGACTGGATATGCCGCAGGCTGCAGATGATTTCACAAATATCATGTGATTTAAAATTATTGACATACGCAAGGTATAACATTAGAACTTACTACATAAATGACTTGCCAGCACATTTGAGGTCTCAAGTTATCGAAGAAACTTCAAAAATGTTATGTGGACCTGCATCAGATGGATCAACTTTAATTTCTGGCCCAGCTCCTTTATACTTAATAGCCCTTCTTCTTGGACATGATATAAAACAGTTGAAAGTGAATCTCTGCTGTTACTATGGATGCAGCCATCAGACATGGTTACTAGAACTACTTGCATCAGAAGGAATTGGACTTGAATCTTTAGAGTTGGCTCGTTCAACTTTATTATCATTGAACTGCAGATTATTAAGACATGCTCTCTTAAATATGAAGAATCTGATGAGTTTAACTTTACGTAATATAGCCAGTGATGCAGTGCTTAAAGTAGTGGGAGAAGCTTGTCGAAAACTTGTACACCTGGATGTAGCTTGTTCCAGAGAAGTAACAGATATAGGATTGAAGCAATTACTGTTACAAGAAGTACTTAGAGACAAGGTGCCTCATACCGCGATGCAAGAATCTACTAGTTGGTCCCATTTAAAAACACTGCTTTCAAAAGTGAAAATGAGAAATTCTAAATCAGAGAAGAAGGAGAAGCAAGGAGTACTTTTGGAATACTATGAAAGTAGAAACTTTCTCTGTGATACGCTCAGAGTACTTAACGTTGCTAACACTGGTGTAACCAGTACAGGAATACTTTTGGCTTTGATACATGTTCCACGGTTGGAATCTCTAGCAGAATATAGCCATATGGGAAGAGTGGTGGAAGTTATGAACAAAGGACTCATTGCATTTAAAACTCCATTTAGTCTAATTCAAGCAAGAAGTTGCAGAACAACACCAGTTCGTTTAGAACTTTTAGCACAGGCATGCCCAACAGTTGAAAAATTACATATTTCCGAGCCTCGTCATCCTCCTGAAGCTTTGAGACTATTTCCCTGTGTCACTTCCTTGAGTGTGCACAGTATACCATCTCAAAGAGAATGGATGGATGGTTTTTACGATTATCTTCGCACTAACGGTCACAATCTACGCGAACTTAATCTGAGAATAACGCAAAACGAAAATCCTATTCAAATCGATTTAAAAGAAATTTTTAGTAATTGTTCTAATCTTAGAACATTTACTAGTGATGGATCAAACATAATTTGGACAGAAGGTGCTGATCCTCCTCCACTAAAATATTTGAAGAAAATTCAATTAGGCCGTATAGTAAGTGCTGTTGCTATTACAAAACTTCTTTCATTATCACCAGAGTTAACAGCACTACATGTTCATAGTTGTTTTGATCTCACTAATGAACACTTGGAAAAATTATTAAGTATATCGAACAAACACAGAAATCCAAGAAAGTCTGATAAGTGTGAAAATAGTTTAGTACAAAACCTAACATGTTTTTACATATACGAGGCCAGTAAGGTATCTGCAACTACTGTGCTGAATATGTTTAAAAACTGTAAAAGACTGAGAAAAATTGGAAACTTGGCAAATTGGGGTTTGGATTGTGAAGGTGTGAGGATATTAAGAACAACATTAACTCGCGCAAATTTAGACGTGGATTTGTGTCCAGGAGCTCATTGGTTTTGTGATAATTGTATCCAATAACAGATTTTTTCAAACTTCTATGTAATAAAAACAGCTTTTTAAAAATCCTGTCCATGACACAATCGGCTGCTGTTTAAATCTGTTATACTTTAATAGACTGTAAAATTGTCAGTATTAAAAATAATCGTAATAAATATAAGAAAATTTATATTTGAATAAACGCAAAGATACGTTTATTATGTGATTAAACAAATACAAACATAAATGCAACTAGTAACAGTAATCGGTCATCTTAGCATCTTATAACAAATATATTTTTGCTTCGTTTAATGAATTCAGATTTGACTTTGTATGATTATATACTTTGTTACGATTATAAATACTAAAATAATATTCAACAATAACATACTAAATATTAAATAAGAAAGCTATATTACTATCTCACGCTGCAGTAACTTACTTTATAGTAATAAGATTAACAAATAAATCAAAATATATGATACGAAATATATGATTTCTTATACTATAAAATGTAACTATATTACGTATTGAGTTAAAAAAGTTCCATTAAAGAAAGTAATGCCAGTAAATAAGTGACATGATAAAACATATAAAAAATAAGATGTATTTGTCTTAAGTTGTACTACTACTTTCGAATCGTATATTAATAATTACTTAAAAATTTCGAAAAAGAAAGAGAAAAATTGATTCGTGTTGAATGATCCGATATAGTTCGAACTTAGTACATACGTATCAATTTGCAATAAAACATTTTTGACAAAAACATTACGATTATCTTTACTTACCTCTGTTAAACCGTGTGACTGCAGCAAGAGATTAATGAGTTTAGTGTCCGTTTGAAAAATTTTGTAGGTCATATGCAATTTTTTCGCGGGTGGTTCTTCCGGAGAATTTGCTAATGCAGAGCATCTAAAGAATAATAAAAAATAACACAGATTATCTATTCTGCGACAAATATTACATATTATATACAAAAAATACAATATAAAGAGGTTTTTGACTCACTTGAAACGCAAAATAGACTTGTTACCACTTGGTCCACTTAATAACCATTCGTTGTGTTGTGGAATTGCGTCTTTCGTTGTGCTGCAAAGTATTTCAAAAGATATTGCACACGACGTAACTTAACGTCGTAACTTAACTTAAATGTACTCCGTTTAGCGGTTTAGCGCGCGATAATCAAAATATTTGGAACGGCGGATACCGGAACTCGCAAAAATTTCATTCTTGCAATGCAGCGCCATCAATGTTATCGGACGTCGGTAAAAAAGAAATCATACGATCTACATATATTTCGATACGTTTGAAATATTTTATATTCCAATCTGATTTTTCGCAAATTATATTAATGGATATTTTAATACGTCTTTTTACCGTTATTTATTTCGTTCGAAAATAATTCGCTCTCAGTTAAAAATGTTTAATCATTATACATGATGTTTTGAAAAAAATTTACGTCTTTTTTAATAAAACGAAATTTAAGCATTTAGATAACTTACCTTTCCGTAGTCTCCAATTTGTGCGGCTTATGTACAAGAGGCTCCAAGGTCTCCTCGCTGCTGTTCGATAATTGTGACATACCGGAAAGACTGGAAGATGACATTAATTCTTTCGGTCGTTTCCCTTCCAGTTTTCCAGTGATATTGGTCTTCATCTGAGACAGCATAGTTTATCTGCAATGTTACAATAACGATCTGTTTTATTCTCAATCGTAAACTTAGGTAAAATTGAATAGAAAACTTTCTCGACGACGCGCCGCGGCGGATAATGTCAGTCTCGTTAGTGACACGTAAAAAGATAACGTGCTTAGCGTTAACGAGAGAGTATTAGCGTAGACATAGTTTGCGGTTTTCTCATTGTTTCGTTCAGCGAGGTTTGTAAACGTGTCACCATCGCATATTGGCAGAAACGTCGATAACTTGCATTCGAAGTACGAAAGTCAACGGGACAAACTTTTACGGTCTAGCGTTAGCTAACATTCAATAAGTCGGCGGAATGAATAGACGTACGAATCGAAAGGGCGACTGTGGTGCACATAGAAGTATGAATAGTTTATTCACCTTATTCTGTAAGATTTATCAGAGGAATAAGCTTATCGTACGAAATGGGCTCGTGCAGGCTGATCCTAACGCGACAACGTGAAAGATTGTTCTTTAGTATGTAGGCTGTCACGCGAATTTTATATATTTTGCCCTGAAAGCCGCAATAGATTGAGATATGCTGCAGCATAATATTCTGCAGGATATTATAGATATTATGTTTGCGCGCTTTTTTCTTGACAATGTTATCCGTGTCATACACATTGTTCAACATTTGTTAATCCGCTTAGTTTATTTCTATCATTCTACAAAATTTAGTAACTTACGTCACCGATAACCACCGTGACAGTAGACAAGTTAATAAAGAGTTACGCATATTATATCGATCCGCGTAAAGTTTCGTGCTTATAGACAAACGATCGATTTTTCAGGGCTGCGTTATCCTGCATTTTGCTCTTCTGCCGCTGGAATGTTAATGGGCAACAAATATAACCGCGACGTGGTTGTACCTTGAATCTTGCCAGACTTACTAAGTTTATATAGGTAACCGGATCAAGGTGCGCTATGAAAGAATATTAAAGATTAAACGACTCGAGTGTATTCGACGTTGCGACTATTTGGCAAGTTGCATGACTTAGACGCTATTCGCGTAATTACGCCACGGAAATAACATGTGTTCGAAAACCACGTCGAAGATACTCTGAATAGCATTGACGTTACATGTCTGAAATGTCGAACGCCACTCCGATCGGTCCGATCGATCTTTCTTCGAATATAAAATACGTCCACCGTTTTATAAACGAGCTTGTTCATTATTTAACGAGCGGCCTATAGCCGAGATGTTTCTTTGAATAACTCCCGTCTCTTTGTTTCTCTTCACTCTACTTCTCAGGAGTCTGTAGCAGAATGATACAAGAACGTTCCAAATCGCTTTATTATGCGACCGCGACCTTGAGGGATCTCGAGTTTGCGAGTCGTTGAACTCGTTTCGAAACCGGTTGTAATCGCGCCGGATAAAAAGCGTAAATGTTACAATTGTAAAAAGTGTAAATGAGATAAAAAATTAAATTCTTCTTAAAACGTATCTCTTTATAATGCTCTATATTAGATTATTTTCTTTTCACAAATTTTAGTTACTTGTAACTTTTTTTTATTTCTCCGCTTTAAAAATCTCTATAAGGATTCAATAATGCAGCAAAAAAAAAAAAAAGAAAAAGAAAAGAGAAGATAATAGTATTGTAAAAAGGGCGTTATCATTAAATGGATATCTTTCAAATGTGTAGAATGTACACGTTTGTTTCGTGCATTACGTACGCATGACATGTAGCCATTAGAAGCCCGCACGTACTCGTAGGTGCTTACCGAAAAAAGCAGAACTTATCGTGTGGTTACGGTACCCCTTGCTATTAACCCGAATGAAAAGCAGGTGACAGAGGAACGACCGGTGCATGAGTCACTATCATGATTTTCGTGATCGTTGTGATACGCATAACAACGAGGGCGGGATTGCATTCGTTTCCAGGTTCGTTTATTTCGTTCAAATTAACAGAGATCATTTACATAAAGGCATCGCCGAATTTGCTTATTTTTTAAAAGGTCGATTTGATTACGAAATTCGAATGCAATGATTATAACCCGAATGAAATTGAATTTTTTAAATCTTTATCTTCAGACTCTGGCGATTCCACACAAAAATGGTAAATATATAATACTTGCAACTTCCGATTCATCGTGTAAAACCAAAATCACCAAAAAGAAGAGGCAGAACATTTTTCGATTCGTTGGAAAAAGTTCATTTCTCGCGTAGCAGGTGCAACGGGCGCGAGAAAAAGGAAAATGTGATATTTGCAACCAAGAATTCGATAAGCGTCGAACAACAGCAAATATCGTTCAACGAGGACAAAACAAAAGCGTCGGGCTGGATTTGACAGATGTCAAAATTTCTAGTCTTTTCACACGACATCTTTAATGCGTTAACACTCGTGAAGCAAAAATTAGCAATAAACGAAGACTATCGATCATCGAGCCCAGAGAAATTATTCACGATATCCTATCGAGAGACAATGTGAGAACACGCGCGCGTACCAATGCCAGAGATGGAAACGCAACGAGAATGGACGAACTTGCAATTACTCCAGAGCCCATTAGGAAGCGTGCCAGGATTGGTAACAAGTGCGATGCGCAGACCGTGCTTCCGACATCGTTTTCGATCGCAAGAATCGCATCCTTACCGGTCGAAATCATCTTGCAAATATTCTCCTATCTCTCCTGCAAGGAGCTTTACGCCGTTAGTCAAGTGTCCGTGTTCTTCAACCGGCTCGCTTATGATCCGTTTCTATGGCGAACTTACGAGGTACGATAATCGACCTAATCCTTTCTAAACACAGCAATATATAACCTACGCGGCTGTGTATATCATACACACGGCCGCGTTAACGCTATAACGAGGAACTGAATAATCTAACCATAAAAATAAAATTGCAGCAAGTAAAAACGTAGATCTCTTCTAGATAGTTTAGTCTCTTTTCATGCTAGTATTCCATGCAATTGTACGTATATATGTATGTATTATTTATTGTAGCGTAGGTTATCATTTATTATAATTTGTCAACTATACGCTGTATATTTCTGGATGGTATACACTTTCTTCCACCTTATTTTTATTTGTTTCCTATCCTCAAAGGCTAATTAGCTTAAGTTCATATAGCTAATTGAGTTTACATTTACCTATATGCTTATTCTTACATTTACTTTATTAAATTTACGTTCACTTAGCTTATATAACTAATAGTGGACACGTATGTAATAGAACATTTATTTGCAGAATGCTTATTTACTAAGTCACTATACTTACTTCTTGTATTGATTAAAAATATTATAAAATAATAACCATCTGCGTTAACTCTTATATTATATGACTTAGATTTGCAGCTATTTGATACTATATGTGTATGTAAGCAAACGTGCGTCCAGTGTGATTCTGTGCCCCTGAATTTATTTCACTCATTTCAATAGAATGCTCGTATTTTCATGCTTCTTGTATGCAGTAAAATAGTTTTCTGGCATCGTCTTCAGTTTGTACTACCAATATCTCTTCCACTGTTTCTTTTTACTACAAATGCACTGCTATTATTTGTTCATATAAAGGGCATTCTAATAATATTTGCTCTATGTTTTATACTTTGTCCACGTTGCACAATGTGCATATTTCCTCCTTCTTTATTGATTGATTGTATTCTTTTTCTTTGCGTGATATACTTTCTTCCCTAGTTATTGCTTCCCTATATTTCCAGCAGTTCCCTATTGTGTGATATATATTCTTTAGTATCCTGATTTAATCAAAAAAATTCGCCTCTGTATCTCTTCGGATATTTTCTTATCCGTTTTTAAACACTTTATTCCTAAAAAGCGTGGAATACATAAGAAGTTTAAGGAACGCGAGAAGGTTAAAAGTCGAAGAGTCCACTAAGAGAAACCTACGAATCGAAAGAAGCATTTAATCGATTTCTGCTTTTTATTCTTAGATTTCTATCTTTATTCCTAGGTGACAAGCAACGAGCAAGATACGGCCGAGGTGATCAAGGAGCTGAAGAGGATGCCGCTGCTGAAGAAGTTCAGCATAAGCGTCAGACCAGACTGCGACGAGATCCTGCGGCAACTCTCGCTGACGAACAAAAACTTGGAGGAACTGCACATTTCTAATTGCACAGGTTCTATTCGGTCTATGCATCGTCATCGGCTTTTCTCTCCTAATTAAGTTTCTTTCTCCTTTCTTTCCGCGATGTGGTCCGGCATTCACAGAGCTGAGAAGAGACAGAGAACCTTTGGCTCGAGTTCAAAAAACTCTGCCCGAGTGAAATCTTTATATCTCGTTTTTTATCCCTTTTCCTCCTCCTTCTTCTCCGTTCTCCTCTTCTTTCTTCTCGCTTCTCGTCAAATATGCCGAGTCCGCCGTTCTAAAAAACGGCAAACATGATAAAAGGGAAATACACGGACGTAAAATGGAATCAAGGAGAGAGGGAAAATAGTTTGGCCACTCGTCAAACAAGAAACAGAACGCGGTTCTCTGTTGTTACCATTTCCTAATGGCGCATCGCTTTTTCGGTCTTCTTTCGCCGCCTTTCTCTCTGCGAAACTTCGCTTTCGTACCTCCTTTGTCGTGCATTTCGTTGGCCCTTTTTATGTCTTCGTGCGCCAACAATGCCGCCACGCAATCACAAAGGGGCAGAAAATTTCTATCGATTTGCGGGTTGCTCGTGTATGATTCACGGATAGGATGCGCCGTTTGACCTGGCAACCGTGTTTACCACGGCTTTGACGTAATTAGTATTCCGAACACGTTCCGTTGCATTCGCCTGCAGTGCAGGAAAAAGAACGAACGCGAAACTATCATTTAAATCGCACTCTTCCATTTTTTTCCTCCATTGAAGCGCGTTAAATAGGAGTGATTGATTCGAAGTCACCATTCTCGGAAGATCTGCACGAATTCCTCTCACGAGCGAAGGAATACGGAATGCGATTCACGTTTTTCGCAATCAGTTTCTTTCAACATTCCATCGACCACCACCGCTCGTATTTTATTTGCAATACCGCGACGATAAGTTTCTAGGCAACAATATAAACGCGACAGTATTTGCATTCAATTTTAATGGTTAACGACGTCGGGTGCGAAAATACAGCCAGTTCGTTTTGCATACATCTCCATACTGACGTACGAACAAACGAACGAACGAACAACTTCCGCGAGAAAATTAGCAGGAAAAAATGCACAGTGGAGTACGTTATCCAAGAAGGCTGGTAAAAGCCTATTTATAGGTAACAAAACGTAATTGTTTCATACTGTTTCTTATAATTCTCTTCGTTCTCTATCTTACGAGAATTCCACAAATAGTTTCCATCGTATAAAATACGGAATGCAAATTAAAATAAAGAAATTTGGATCAGCTAACGTAAGCTAAACTCGTATAGATCAATTACAACCTAACGCTACTTAAATTGAGGATTAATCATGTTCGCTGTATATCGCACGACAGAGCGAGCTACAAGAAAAAAGAATACGTCCGATTGTCGAAATCGCGATAACGTCGCTATCGTTGAATCGATGATAGAGTAAAGGAAATTTTCTCCTGCAGGTTCCACGTCGAAATTGTACCTACGCTCGGGATACCTGATCCGCATACTGGAGAGGTGCTGCAATTTGCACACGATCAATATACTAGGCAGCAGATTCCGCGGCCAGAAGTTCTATCAACTGCTGGGCGACATGGGGCCGCAGCTGAGGACAGTCTACGCGCCAGCCACGAAATCCCAATTCTACACGTTCATCAAGTTCGCGAAACAGATCAGCGAGACCGATCGCTTGACAATCGCCTCGATGTTCTACATTAACACGAAAAGTTGGGCGCCCTTGTACTACTTTGTCACGAAAGGAGCGGATCGCGTTTGCACGGCCCTGATCAGCTATCTTCACAACGACATCCTGCTGAGCGACGCGAATCGATCGATTCATAAACTCTCTATCACCGAGCGTAGAAACACCTGACTAACAAGAATAGTTTTAGATCGAATCTATGCTTCTGTGCCATGACTCGTACGTTCGAGCAACGATACGCGATGAAACGATAAAGATACGATAAAGTGAGAGAATACGTACACGTGATTTTGCGATATTCGCCGAGGAATATAATACGCGTCATGTCGTTGTATCGTACAAATACATGTGTACATAAATGTACTTTTGTGTTCTGTTTTATAGATTTTCTTTCACTTTAATCGTTCTTACGATCTAGAGCTGCAGAATAATCACGAGGCGATCTATGTGGGTCGATCCGTATGCGAATGCTAGCCGACACGAGTACAAGCTTCCGTGAGCTTTAAACGGGAAATCAAATGGAAAGCCTGGGGCGGTAATACGAGGCTAATGAGTTCTGAATGACGGGCTAGACGGTTCGTCAATAATTCCACGACCCGCTTAATTCCAACCAATTACAACGAAAGCGAAGTAAAAATTCAAGTGAACGTGTCAAGCGAAAAAAAAAGAGAGCTCCCTCGACGATGCTTCTCTCGGGGAAGGAACAGGTCGTCGCTAATAAATCTCGACAGATCGAATGACTGCCTGCTGAATGAATCCCAAGCGGCGACCGACGCGAAGAAAAAAATATTCCGTTCTCGTTCAGACGTGTTTCTATAGTTCCGAGTCTATTCAATTAAGTGGATTGTTAACGGCGCGAGAAGCTCGATTAATGGGCGTCGTTAATCTCAATTTTCGACGGCTAATTAAAATCAAACTTTCGCGAAATTCGCGAGACACGCGATCGACCACGGCCAGCTCGTGGATCGATTTTCATTACGCAAACGGGATAACAAGTTCCGCTAAAATGTTGGCGATCTTGGTTCGTCGACCCGGACGCTTCCTGTTCTATAATCATTTGCATAGAGCCAGCTAGCATGTCCGCTAATAGTCACGGTTTATCGGACGAGTGTTCGCGCGTTCGACAATAATATTTTACAGGTAATTTGCGGATGTTCCGGCGCGTTTTCAGGACGCGAGCTATGAAACACGCGGCTCCTGCGGATAGCAATTTCTTAACAGTAACGACCGTGAACGTAGATTTCCGTTTATTAACAGCGACCAACCGAGCTATTTTTGCAAACTCCACTTACTAGAACGAGCGATTAAATGTCCCATTATTACGCGATTTTTTGTTTCTTCACGCGGGAGAATGATTCACGAAACAAGCATTTTTTTTGAACATTTTTCTTTCCATATCCTGTATCTGGGTCAAGGTTAATTTTCTGGTTTCTTTCTTCGTTTAATTTCCATCGAACTACGGTCGTCTTGCTCGGTAATTTGCTAAGTAACGATATCAGTGAATTGGTAAACGACAAACTGTATATAGGTTACACCGGACTTCTGTTGCTCGATTCTACATGCAATTTAATAAGAACGCTTAGCTATATCTCTGTCTCAATAAAAGCAAACGTTAACATTAGCAAAAATAAGTCGCTTGTTATCAGTAATTGCAAGGTATCAAAAAATCTGATACTAGTCAATTTAGCTTGTTCGTGGTTCTAGTGTAAAATTTCCTCTTGAATGGGCAAACGGTCCAGAGGGAAACGAAAGGGCCGGGTACCTGGTTGAAAGTTCGTAGCGTAAAATTATTTTTGTACGATTCTGCGCGATGAATTCGTCTCACCGCGAAACGCGGCATGTTCCGAGGGAAAGCACGTAACAACTGACCAGCTAAACGAACTGCGGCTAAGCCTTAACCCGTCTCGCACTTGCCGTAACGCTTGCCTCGCGTTCGGAAACGAGAACAGAGAAAAGAGAGACGTATCGATTGGGCTGGTTTTCGATTTCCGGCGTGCACACGGGAACGCGAATGGCACGCGTATTGTTCGCATACAGAGGATCGCGGATCAGGAAGTGGTTTCGTTCGTTAAAACGCATACGACTTTCCTTGCCTTTTCTCCGGCTATTCACGCAACCGTGCACGCATCGAAATCGTTAACGAGCCGCGAACAGTTACGAACAGCCGATGTTTACGTAAGTCGGAGCACGCGGAATCCTGCGTTTCGTTTCGCACCAAAAAGAAGATCCAGCCGGCGAAACGAACGTGAAAATTCGAATTATCGCGAAACACGCTAAGAGCCAATTAGAAATTCTAATCCGCCGCTCTTACGTTTATGAGATGATAAAATAAGCGACGCAAGGTTTAGAGTAGATAATACGATGTACGCGTGTATGATGCGGGTATTGTACACGCATACACGCATGTTTCCTCGTACGGTAGCTGATACGCGACTGCCAGAATACGGTATTACCGTGTATCGTATCGATGATCATCGATAACAGATTTCTATATCGTTTCGAATGATCGTGATACGATTAATCGCTACTCCTTTTCCCTACTAAGGTACTAATTCTCGTTTGCCCATACAACAATTAAAGTGTACTAGCATTAAGTTAAATTTTGTCACAATAAACATGTGTCTTCGAAGAGCACGTTTATTTGAATCTTTTCTTGTTTCCACCTATCCAGCTTATGTCCAAATTTTAAGTCAACCTTTCCAAGTCTACCGTGTATCCTTGAGGTTATTTATTGTGCTCGACACTTTCGATATCCTACCTCTACTCGGCCTATGGTAGAAACCTCTGTATAATACATACCCCGTTAATCTGACGGTCCTTTTCATTCGAAGGTCCTTGCGCTCCAATAAATTCGGATCGGCCAAGATTCCGCAGTGCCACCTTTCGGGATACAGTAAATAAGGGAGGAAGTGTAGGTCGAGCGTACGTAGCGCACTTTCCAACATTCGAATCGATAAAGGCGTGACCCAAAAATGTACCTTCCCGAAGGAAAATGGGTGACGCGTGTTTAAACGTTGGGCGAATGACGCAATTAGCGAGCAACGGGCGAGCAATTAAATTGCAAGGTGCGAGCTCGTAGTTGACTCGGCGATGAACGCGATAACACCGAAGGGAGAGACACGCCCGTCCGAAGTACGAGTCAAAATGAAGGTGGAAAGCGGAGCTTGCGTTTGACGTTAGAAGAAAATCTGCGTCATTTTCCTGTACCGCGTCCGAACTGCGCGAAAAGAAAAAAAACGATTTCTGCGTATTTTTGCAGCATAGCCTTTGGGTTTCGCCGTTTGCCAGGTCTGCAATGCGCCTTGGCTGCTCGTCGAAAGCTTGTCGGTTCGACTGGAGAAAAAGTAAGCCGCTCCGAGCTACGGTAACCTTCGCCATATAACGACATCTGGAATTAACCCTTTCGAAATTAACGGGACTACGTCCCAAGGTAACTTTCGCGAAGATACGTGTGTACACTACCGTTCAAAAGTATCCTTAAAACTCAAACCGTCACTTCGATTAATATTTCGCGAGACATTTCATACTAGTAATATCATTAATTCTCCTGCGGTTTCCAATTTACCGACTCGGTCTTGGCTGAGATTCCCAAAGCGCTTATTTTCTCGAAATTTCTGTCAATTTGCTAAACCAGGCACCCGCAGCATGGAAACTTCGACGCCTGACCGATTTTGCTATACACGACCTCGCTGTATCTTACGTATGTAGAAGCTGGCCTCCTATCTGGCAAGCTTGAATTCTGAGAGGCTTGAAATTCGACGATTGTTTGCTTTTTCGATCGAAGCGTAACGAGATCGTTGTTGTATGAAAAAGTGAAACACTCGATACCTAACTAAGATACGATACGTAAATTAAAAAAAGAAGTACTCCTTCGAATCACGTAACGAGATGGAATTATAGCAAAAACGATTACGCGATTCACTGATCATTGTTTGAAACAGAATCTTCATTGAGTGGATGTAATTACATCTAAAATGTAGTAGGCGAAGAAGGATTAGCTGTGGGCATCGGTTGGTCGGGCTGCAGATGCTTGCGGGAAGCGACATTAATCAAATCAGTGAATGTCGTGCCGCGCTACTATTAAATCAACGTTCTACATGCTGATCAATCGGATCAGGTCCTTTAAAGATGGCTAGCCAGCCGGAACGATCGGTTCCACGATTTCCAAGGATCGAACTGGCAATCATTTCCGGCACGATATGTTCCTGCAAAAATGGCGACGATTCTGCATCGAAAGGCACGGCTCGTTGTAAAGAACTTACAATCCGACCGGCCGCGATTCTGTCGTAATTTCGAACGGCTATTATATGAATCATCGATTTCCTATGGCTCGGTACAGACGGGAGCAATCGAAGCCTTTGACGCTTTTTGTCAAAGCGGCTATGCATTGGCCAATCTTCGATTATTAGTTGCCACGTTAAAATCCAGATGTTTAGAATTTTTTTTATAATATTTTTCAATATCCTCTTTCCTTTGTCGTCTTCCCTTTGTTCGACGTTTACGTTGCACGTATCGATTATATTTTTGCACTGCTATCAGTTGACTGCCTTGGAAGCCATCTCTTCAAAGAATTCATTAATACAAAAGTACGCGAACAATATTCGATTCTCGACAGCAAAAAAGAAGAACACATTATTTTTCTTGCGTGGCTTTGCCCGCCAGATAATTCCAAATTGCGAGGTAAACTTAAAAAAACAGTGTTTGCGATATCACCGCTTTTTCCCGCTTTATGCGGTCGATCGATGCGTCTTCCGAGCGGCTCAATTAGTCCTCGAAAGCCAGGCATTCGAAAAAGAATATCGGACAAATATGAAGAGTGCGGCGAAAATCGTGAAACGCTGTCCAACAGAATCGCTTCCATCGTAGCATTATTGGATCGATTACGAAAATGACTGAGATCTCGCCGTGTATAAAGGAGAGAGAACGCGAGCGTTAGAGAAAGCAATTGACGAGTCAATATCGATGCTTTCATTCATGCGATAATTACCTTGCAATAAAAGAAGATATCGAAGAGTTGCTTCCTATTTGCTCTGCAAGTTATCTATCTGACAAATCAATTAGCCGACTGGCAAAGCGTGAAAACCAACGGAAGAAGAAAGTGTTTCCACCTTGATACGTTTGATCGGCACCTTTCACAACGTCACTTCCAACAGCACACTATCGATCACACGCGAAATAGAGGAGTATCACGATCGCAAGACGGCACACAGGTAGCCGGTTTCGAGCTTACGGGTTATCTATGCAAATGCGATGCATCCTGATCGCGGTGGTCGTGATCACGGCAAGTCGCACGATATAGACATAATCCTCCCACTTATTCACCAGACTGCCAACAGGTATTTCCGATGGCTCTTTGGTCGAATAACAGAGTGGCCTGCAAACTGAGAACCATGTAAACGGCCTTTGCCGACCGGCTCCTCACTGTTTCGGCCATCGACTGGTCCGGAAGTAACCAACGGTACCCTGTTTCATTGTATCATCGATCCGGGGACATCGTAAAACTATGCTTTTCACGCTGGACAATTAACTGTACACCCTCTGTACCGTTCCTTTCCATATGAATTTTGCCAAACCAATCGCAAGGCTGAGAATCGCTACAGGACTACTGCTATATATATATATATATATTTTTTTTATAAATTATTGCGTTCTGACTTGATCGTTATGGCAACTTCGTTGCACCTTTCCGAGTCACGGAAGCACAGAGGACGAAGTTATATACAAAGTAATTAAGGATGAAAGTTTCCGATAGTCGGTAGGACGACGCTTCTAGAAGTCTCGTTATTTTCGTATTATCTTCAAATTTTAATTTACACGTCCGTGACTTTTAGCTCGTCAATGGAGGAGAAGGAGATATTTGAAAATACCCTTGTAATTCGTTTGCGATTATACGCGAACGTGATTACCTTTCGACGATCGTGTGCGTTAAGCGGGCGAAGAGGAACGTAGGAGTTGAAATTTGATCGATTGGAAAAGCCTTCTCTCGTTATAGGTAAACAGAGAATTAACTTATCACTCGCCGAAAAGCTTCTATAAATAGAAAGAGAACGCAGTTCTTCGAATAAAAACGTCATTTTGCCAACAGCTTTGTTCACCTTGCGTAGCTATTGAAACGATGTTTAGAATTCGCAGAGTCGTAGTTGGAACGTGTTTGTACGAGTGTGTTTGAATCGGAAGAGAATGTTGTCCTTTTTTTTTTTCTTGCGAACCAAGTGTTTTCTACTTTTTATACCAGCGGGTGATACCTGACATTTTTAAGTCTAACGACCTGCGTAGCTCTTCTGTATAATTGTGGATGTTAGGCGGATACGTATCGTCGTTTTTCGTAATTGGCCGAGTGAATTTCTGAGACCGCCTCGCCACGCGTATCCGACGTCACACGATCATGACGTGCATTCTTTCCTTTCTTTCGCGTTTCTTACATGAATTATTCCTCTACGGATACCTTGAATCACAAAGACGATCGTATCGATCCTTTGATAAAAATTATTTCGCAAGCGTACCGCTCGGACATACACAGACGTAGAAAGAAACGGACCAAGGTCCATATCGGAATTGATCGTGTCGGTGTGTCGTGTCAGATATATCTGCACGATTAAATTGCAGAAATCGAAATACCGATCGGCAAGTTTCCAAAGTATGGAAGCAAAATCTTTAAATCGATCGCCCGGGATTACCACGCTGATCTACTTGTGGCGAATAGATTTACGGTGATAAATCGCGTACTTTTTGCAACATCGAACGCTGGTTAGGTATTTAGACGACGAATCCGAGGAATTCATAAAGAGCGGAACTGAATGAGCCTCGCCTCTTCCGAGACAATATCCGTGGATGATATGCACGAAACGAACCGAATTAAATTAGCAGAATTAGCACGAGCAGAAAACGACTACATATATCTACGTATATCTCCATGTTCGTGCGATAACGATCTCGGAAGTAACTTTCTTCTCATTATCCTCGCTGGATCATATCTAATTGCGAGTGTGAAACGGGATCGCGTGGAAATGGAAGGAAAAGTAAATCAACTTATCGCGACGAAAGGAAAAATAAAAGTGAACCCTCTTTCTCTCTCGTTCTCTCGTCTTTCGCATCAGAGAATCAGTGCCAAAAAAGAAATTTTTAATCGTTCCAAACTGCTCGTTATGCCTTCTGTTTCTATGCTAGCTACGTTATTGAAATTCAGTTTACATCAACTAGGTGGAACGCGTTACGCCACTTCTACGTTCTCGCAAGCCATGATTAAGAGAAATCATGCTCCCCATTACCCTATAGAATAGCCGCTCTCTATATAAACGAAAAACTCTGCATGCTAACGGCCTACTCGTTAAAATGCGCTTAAAGCGGCGTCGTCTTGGTCCAATAAGCGATAACAAACCGTTTTCGAGAAAACTACATACCCGTGTACGTCGGTATCGTTAAAACTTATATACATAAAATACATACATCGAGTACAAGTATATCGCATATGCATAGCTACGTGTATTCGTAGAATTCTTTGGTGTACGCTTTGGAAATTTACAAGGATGTAGAAAGATCGACATATCTGGGGAGGTTCATAACTGAGGAAGAAAGGTTCGGTAAACCGGGGTCCCCTTACTAATTTAAGGTAAAGGTAAACGAGGTCCCGTGTTGCTTCAGGTCAATTTACTCTTGTTGCGAAATCTTGGCAGAACAATTACCTGCAGCGGTATACGTCAAAGTAACGGAAATTTTCCATCGTCTTCCGTCTACGAATAGATCGTTGAAAAGCTACGGCAATTGTTTCCTTTCGATTTTATATAGAAATGAAAACGGTTTCGGCATTCAACGGTTTTTGCGCAATGAAAATCTTTGTAGGACAATCGACTAGTAGTTGTAATACGATTTCGTAATGCAATGAAACTTTTTAAAACTTTGCCAATCTCTCGCTCTCTCTCTCTCTCTCTCTCTCTAAGAATTTTCCTCCCTTCCCTTTTCCATCCTTTAGCCATGGAAGCAACCATATTCTTTGGGTCATTTTCAATTTCGACCATTATCTCTTTCTATCGCTGTCAAATTTCGTAAGTTTGATCGCGATACGAAAGAATTAAAGGATTTACAGCGACAAAGAAAGAAGCTGCAATACCTAAATCGTATTTATTGGAACAGAAAGAAAGGCAAGTATACAATATACTTCGCATGCGGAAGTGCGGAGATTTATTACTAGGAATATTATTAATATTGTTGATTTCAAGTTGGTTTTATCGGTTTACTAAAATCACTGGAGAATGGAGCTGCCTTCTGATTGCAACAATCCCCTCAATTGTTATCGATATGCGACAGAACGGATTTCTTTCGTGCAAGACGATTTCCATCGATTCGCAGATACACGAATAACAAGCGAAATGAAACCTTGTTGCGCGCAAACGATCGTTTCGCGACGTTCCGCTTCAATTAGAATCGCTTAACCGCACGAACAGAGATTAGCCTATCCTCTAACGGCGAATATTCGCCAAGATTCGCTAACAATCAACGTCAGACGTCTAATACTCGACACCCGTTTGTCGTTTTAATCGGTAGCCGACGGCGGTTTCGCGAAGGGTTCCCTCGCGGCGAACCTTCTCGGATACACTCAATTGTGTCAGTTGTCTTCTGACAACCAAAAAGAGGAAAAAGAACACGATAGAACATTAGTAACGTTGCCTCGGTAATACGGAGTTTCACCATTCCGAATTATGTTCTTTCTGTTCTGGTTACGACGCCGACACGATTTTCTCTTTTAACTATTGCACACTAGCGATTCGAGATAGGACTGTTGCCAGTGTGTACGTCTCATCTTAATCATATTTCCTACGCTATTAATGCAACGCGATAGAAATGGCACGCGCATTACAGATTTGAAGCACGTCAGACGAAATACGGATACGAAGACTCGATGCGTCACTGTCTTGGGAAAAGATTTTTCTTCGAATCGAGATTCGAGTTTATATTTATTTGATGTATGATACCTTAGAGAGACTTTCATGTATACTTCCTTCTTTTATACAGTACCCTCGAATTCGATAAATGCGTTTGATTTATTTCCGCCATTTAATAATTCAACGTTAAAATCTAGTTATTTGTTTCAGAGGTAAATAGACTATAGTTTATTTACAGTATGATCGTTAATAACTTGGAAGTTCCGGATAGAAATGTATCGCCTTATTTCGACATTTACGAAATTTATTAGAAGAAACACGTGTGTTAGAACAAAAATAGATCGGCGTAAAAATAAACGATACTTTCGAACGGGGAAAAGGAAAGAAGAAGCGAGTATCGTTATTTGAAATTTAAACATTACGTATCATGATGTTTAATGTCGACATTACACAACGTAAGGTGAAGAATTATTCTGCAGCCCCAAAAATCCCCAAGATGGCCAAAAGTCAAAAATTCATTGAAAACTAAGAACGCTCGTTATCCTAATTGCCATTTGTTCGATTTAATATTGTCGAACGGCCTAACAATATGTAATGGTACGAAACGAAGAAAGATTTATGTCAAAATAAACAGGATCGGACGAAAACAAAAAATATAAAACCGACCAATGGTCCATAAACTCAGCTGAGAGGAAAAAGGATGCTTGTCACCCTGGCAGACGACGTGCTGGCCGCGTGCTCGACAAACACTATAAGATACGTGTATTTAAAAATATTGTATGACAGTACTCACTTGCGTTCGTAAGGACGGCTACTTTTCGATGAACTTCTGTATGAATAACACATTACTATCAACGATTCACTTCAAATTATATCGGGATCAAGAGAAAACTTCGACAAACCGCAGCCATACCGTATGGCAGCACGACGAAGACTGCCTCTATCAACCGAAACACGAACTAATGTAAGTACACGCTCGAACAGAAGTTTCTACCTGATCGAAAAGTGTGGCCCCGCCTTTCGACCTGCCTGTACTTAAGGATTGGATATAGAATTTTGGTATATAATGTAATCACGGAAATGTAATGATCTATCAATATTGATTAATATTAGTCATTTGCTATATCATAAAAATGAAAATGAAATTACTACAAATTTTCTATGCTTGAGAAATATTATTTATTTAAAAAAATTCTAACTATGCGTAAATATAAGTCTTTATAATCTTTTATAATTTATAATTAGTCTTTTATAATTTTTTATGAGAGATCATTTCACTCTTTTGGCATATTTGTCTTCTAATTCATGCAGTTTAGAATCAAGTTCTGTCGTGGAATATGTCTGAAATGTTTTTTTATAATGAGCAGTTTTTGGAAATTAAATTATATGAATTAAAAGATGCATATCACTTACCCTTTTCCTGACTGGTTTAAATGTTCCTTTGAGATTGTTCATATCTTCTACTTTCTGCAAACAATAATTAGTGTTAGGACAATCAATAACACTGAATCTTAAATCGAAATTAATAATATTTCATTAAACATTTACCCAAAGATCCTTGTATTCAGGAGATATGCCTTCTAAGTATAATATTCGATCTTCGATGTTTTTGAGTCTTTCATATACATCTTTGGGAACAGGTCGAATTATTCCAAGAATTTTTTCGGTGGTTGAGATTCTTTCATCCAATACGGACGAGTAATTATTATTTGTTTGGGTCGATCCCGACATCGTAGCTTTATGTAAAGCATGTTGATCGACTGTTTGAGGTCCCCATGCATTGAGTACTCTATGCACTAAAAAAATTTATGTTTAAATATTTCATCATTTATGAGTACAAGGATTACTATCTTGATCTACCTTTAACGTGACTTTTAGAATCTTTTCTCCTAATAAGAATGGCATCTACTCTCGCACATGAATCTTCATTCTCATCATTTTGATCCCTACGATATAATATCATTAAATTACAGCTATCATAAATCGTTTAGTATTACGTGTTTTTTCATGAATGTCTTATTAACTAACCTGTGACAACAAAATTCTTGTACATTAACAATGTTTACTTGTTGACGTTTTCTTTCAATGAAAGATGATATTCTGTGATTCAGTTCATCCGGGGTAGCACGAATCTGAACAAGATTTGGATCAATTATTACATCATCCTCTTCTTTTTCTACTTCTTCGCCATTATATTCTATTACAGTTTCTATTGTATCATTTGCTATAGTAATATTTTCTGATTCTTCTACATCGATCATATCATGAACTACACAAAAAATACAATCACAAAATGGGTTAATGGTTGAAAAATTACAAAACTATGATTAACGATTTATAAATATTCATATATATTTACTATAAATTCTTTTTAAAATTTTTAACCATTCTATTATTACAATATATTACATGAACATAATATATATTAATTTTGTATAATTTAACAGATACATTTAAAATTTCGTAAAATTATGTAACTTTACTCAATAATTTCTATATGTTACAATTCTCTGTTTTTCTCTAAAATTAAGGTATCGTATAAAAATATTATTTACTATTCGACCAGGTACACTCCTTATTTTCTTTCCATTGAACTTCTTGAGTATCATATACCTCTTTCTTCCAAATTGGAACTGATGCTTTCAATGAATTAATAGCATATTCAATAGCTTTTAATGATTCTTCCCTATGAGGAGAAGAAATAGCAATTACTACGCTTGCTTTGGATACTGCTACCTCCCCTAGGCGATGAAATATAGCAATATGATAAACATTCCATTGAGAACGAATTTTTGAACATATGTTATTCATTTCTTTTAAAGCCATTGGTTCATATGCTTCGTATTCCAATTTTAAAACCTTGAAGTCACAAGTATATGAGTAAACATATCTTTACATTTGCAATTAAAATTTCAATGGATAAATACCTTCTTATTATCGAAATTGTCACGAGTAATGCCAACAAAACTTGATACAGCCCCACAATTAGGAGCTGTTACTAAATCAATTATGTGTCCAACATTTAACTCTTCTTGTTGTAATTTGACGATATCTTTTGCAGTATCCATTCTAACCTAAAAATATCGCATTAATATTGTAAAACATTTTATTATTAATTCACAATGACGTATTAGATGATTAAAATATTCATATTAGAAACAAGACAAACCTCCACTAAGTGGTGGAATAACAGCAACTTCGTCTTTTCCCGAAAGTACTAGTGTTGTATCTGAAGCAACAAATTCTTCGTTCACTGCTAAGATTGATGTATCACGAATGCTTTCTAATTTAAATTGGCTTATTATTTTATCTAATAAATCAATGTATGATAATTTTTTAGGAACGGTAATGTAACATTCTTTTTTCCCCGTTAACTCTCTTGCTTTGGCAAAAAAATAAACCTTCACTTGTATTTCAGCAACACTGTCATCCATTACGAAGTACATGCACGCAATAGCAGCGCAAACTCACAAAATACTTCGACATTTTTATCGCAAGATATATAATTATCAAGATATCAATTCAAGTTACGTAATTAAATAATCATCCAAAGATAATAGGTCCGTTATCTGAAACTCAGAACAAGGTTATATTTTTTTTGAACTGCATCATCTTAGACTACATTAATCAAACTAGTGTCCATGTGTGTTGTCAAAAATTATTTAAAAATTTTAATAATAAAATTAATAAAAAATCACGAATAGAAGTAAACAAACATCTTAGCTGATATTTTTAAATGTTTTAATACTTCTTGTAATAAATTACACACTTGACTGTGCTACAAGCATATAATCTAAGCCATTCACTTTTAAGCGGTAGAATATAAAATAATTGAATTCGTAATTGTGGTCGAAATAAAAACATATTTACGAATGCGAATTATCATTTTTGATATAAAAGAAAATGATATGACTCCTAAGTACACTATGCTTATATATATTACAGTTTCCAAAAAACTTGATAGAACGGAGGTATTCTATAGATCGGCTTCAAGTACCTTGTGTGATATTAAGGTCAACCGAGAAATGAGGTCAACGTAGCAAGGAATCGTACTGTTCCGCTTGCATAATATTCGATGTACAAAAACTAATACATATATTTGTTGGATTATTTCTGCAACTCATATTTAGGGAATATGTTAATCAAGGATTACTTATTTTATTGAATATTTTGTAAAAATTGTAATAATCGAAATATAATTGAGAGTTTCAGAATGTGTGGAAATCTAATCTGGTAGTTATTAGAGATGAGAAACTTTATAGGATACAGAAGTAGCTATTTTATAAGTAATGTATTAACAGCGGTGACGATGTGTCAGTAAGCAATAACCTTGGATAAGCATTTAAATGTATGCATCGCGCGTGCAGCACAATGTGCGCGGACGCTTAAGTATAGATGGACAGCCTGCTAACCCAAAGTCTAAAAGAGTGCAGGGATCTAGCTCATTCACTCGAGTTGCTGTGGAACAAGGACAATACGTTAAAGGAACTTATTCCTTTAACAGTTAAGTAACGCTCCTAAAACTTACTTAAGCGTCACAATCGAAAATCACATAACACGGTAAACCGGTTATAGCAATAGTTATACATATGTTTATTTAGAGATGCTACCTCATCCGAACGCTGGACATGTGACGTAATAAGGGAAAAAATTCCAGTGTTACTTAACGTGATCAGTTCTAAAGTACCAAACTTTATGTCAATTTTGGGATAGAAAAATTATTATTGAAATTTTTTAATCATTTTTTAGTAATTTACGTAATGAATAATGCAACCAAAAGAAATATACAATTAGATTCGCGCTAGGTAATGTAATTATGCATATAACAATGTAACTATTGTAATGTGTGTTTCACGTAGAAGTTTGGAATGATTTAGTAACGAAACATACGGTGTTTCGTATGAGAGAAGTGCAATCGAGCGAGGTCGTACTGTGATTATATATTGAGTAACGCTACTAGTGCTACTAGTCCCATCGCTCGAAAAATTCATGACAACATATGTGTTACATGCACCTACATAATTGGATCGGAGGGACAGTTGTGAGAGTCATACACGCGAACACAACAACCAACGTGTTCGCGCCTTTAGTTCAAGCAAATAGAAGAAGCCGAACAGGAGTATCACGAGAGACAGACAAATTTCATTTCATTCCATTTCTGATGATATAACACATGATACAAAGATCCCGAAATGCAATCTTGTGCGCACGTGTCCAGACGTAGTTTTGATTATCAGGTGAAGGTTTAAATAATAGCCAGGAGCCACCTCGTGACTTAAGGACAACATTTTCAAAGGAAGAATAATCCCGCGATTCACGAATTGTCGCTCTTGTCGTTTCAACGATGAGCTGATTCACAACTAGTAACAGCATTGCGACACGCGACTATGACTGAAAGCGTCTGTGTATATAGCATTGTTCACTCATGGATTTATACGATTAGTTTGTAATGCGAAATAAATTTTTATCTACGTATTTACGTATCGTCTGATATCACTGCAACTTTGAACTTTGCTCCTCTTGATAGTGAATCGTTTTAGTTGAAAAGAAAAAAGGGAATATGTATTTTTGAAAAGCAATTTTTTAAGGGGAATCGTTTTAAATACGATTTACAGTATGCCAGCAATACCGTTTCAGTCACATGTGCGCGCAATCGGTATTAGAAAACAATACCCACGAGTTTCAACGATGACTGCATTGTTTCTGCCCGTTACAAAAAATCTATTGTGGTATAATGGATGTTATTTTGATCATACATATTGATAATGTAATAACATTGCCAGTCTCTCCCGTTTTAATATAAGTCGATAAAATATCGCGATTTTTTTGTCAAATTATTAATGTGGAATAATAATAATCTACTGTGAAATTTGAAATAACGTGAATTATATTTTTGAACACGTAATATATTACAAACCAATAGGGTAGTAAGATAAGACTTTGGAAAGTACCTCTTTCTTGAGACTTTAACTATATTAATGGATAAAAATATTGTTAACGAGCAGGTGCACATACATAACGTATACATGTACGTGATATGTCCTATGATTTCACTTTCAAAGAAAAATGGCTGTTTCCCTTTCGACTGACTAGATGTAACGGATCCGATTATTACCATATCTTAAAGTCAACGACTATTTCGACAAACAGAAACTTAGTTTCGAAGGTATGCGACGTTATACATCGACTTCAATTTATTATCAAAATTCATAAATATTCTCTATAATTAGTCTATATTTGAATAATAAACCTAATTATCATGCGATAGTAACATCTACATTCGTTGATAAAAATTGATCTAAACATCATGCATGATCGTGATAAGCGACTATGATCGTAGTTTTGAAATCATCGCTAGGAAATCAAATGCATCTTATTCACTTGCACATGAACTATGATGTCATACTGCAGTGCGCACCAACAAGATTAACGTCCTTGACAGGAAAAATATTTTTATGACATAGACGGTTTTCTCTTAATAGGAACAATATCTATTAAAATAGCGGATAAAATACATGAAATTCAAATTAGTACCGTTTATGACATCCTCGCATTACTTATAGATACATACGATAAATGCAACATGCCACGGTAAGTCGCAACTGTAACTGTATGATGGTTAGCAGTAAAATCAATCGATAGTGATTCGTTCAGCTAACTCTGATTCACGGTAGATCGGTCGTGATACCGATGGTATTAGAAACCATTAACTCGTTTATGACGAAATGTTAAATCGGTCAGATGAGTTTATAAAGGTAGGAAAGAAATGCAATAAATTATGTAATATAATGTTATATTGTCATTACCAACGGAAGAAACGAAGTTAACTCAACGAGACTACACCTTGAAATTAATAAGAAGTATAAAGTGAAAGACGAGCGTATAAATGCGTGTTTGTCGTAACGATGGAATTTTTGGTTAAAAGATGGAAGAGTATATGCATGAATGCATAAGGGCCCGAAATAAGACGCCCCTGATGTACGTTGAATAGTACGTTCCTGCAGAGCGGAGCCCGCGAGGGCTAGTTAGAAAGAGAGAGTCTAACTGGTGATCCGAAGTGGTGCAAGAGCGAGGGAGACAGAGAGAGCGAGAGAGGAACGCGAGGGCCGAGGCACACACCATCGAGTATCAACCAGCTGGTTGGCAAGGCAGCCGCGAGCAGTCGCCAGTGAGACGCGGTACCCCGCGAGGGCTTTCGTCGTTTGTTCGTTCGTCTATACGTGTGTCTATATGTCCGTCATCTCCCTTCCGCTTAAACCTATCGTGGTCGTGCGTACGTTCATTCGTTCGTCCGGTCCGTGTGTGGTGCGTCTCCCTTCGCTTGCTTTGAACGACACTTGCCACCGGTCGCGACTATCGTCTCTGTGTCAAAGTACATCTCTCTCTTACTCTACCTCTCTCTCCTCGTTTCTCTTGGCGTGCCCGACCGAAAAGACAAGATGGCTGCCGACTCAGGAATGGAGACGTGTCCCTCCCCGGAGATTGCAGACTCCAGGAAGCGGCCGCTTGATTGTGACGCGGAAAATGGCGCGACGAAGAGGTCTCATTACGGATCAGGTATTTTAATTGCGCGTTGTCAATCATTTTTATCGACTGTCGCGGTCTAAGCTTCCCTACGAACCTTCACCGATCTTCCTATACATACGATAAAGTACACTCACAATGATTTTCTCTCTCCTCCTCCTCCTCTCTCTCTTTCTCTCTCTCTCTCTCTCTCTCTCTCTTCTTTACTGTTCTCTCTCTTACCTGCGATGCTCTTTACTCTCTCGCACGCCTTTGACAATCTTGTCGCTGGTGCTGCTGTTGACATAGCGATCGCTCGCTACGACCGTTCCCTTTCGTTTCCCACTTCGAAGCCTGGCGAACGTGTACACGGAGGCGAGAACGCGAACACGGTGCACCGCACAGCGGTTCGCGCATCCTCTCGTGCCACGTCTCCTTCTCTTTTTCCGTCTCTCATCTCCCCTATTTTCCCTATTTCTTCGCTATTTCGCTACCTCGTATCGTAAGCGCCAACTCACGCAACACCTGTAACGGTGTTTTTACGCGTTGACGGTCATTTTATTATCGTCAACGTCACCATTGTCATTGTCGTTTTCGTCTTCGTTGTCGCCTCTCCCCTCCACTCTTCCCCCTATCACCGTAATCGTCAACATTGTCCTTATTTTCCTGTTCGTCTTCCTTATCGTCTTTGTCGTCGCCGACGTTGTCGTTGTGACTGTCTTCGCTGTCATCGTGGCCGTCATCGTCGTCATTGTTCCTGCGTGGGCGGTTGTGCCTGTGAACGTCGTTAATGGAGAATCGCTGCTGCGGTGGCTGTCGATCACGGTCCGTGACTCTGCAACTTCGTCCCTGTCGCGCCCGTTTCATCGGACGTGTAACCGCTAAGTTCGCGGCAAGACTCGTTGGAAGTGACCTACACCTTGTTCCATCCGTACGCATATTGTGTACCTTTTCTCTGGCGCATTCTCGTAGTGCAGTGCCGCCGTTGTCGCGAAAGCGGCGTACTAAGGAACGCGCCTGCTACCCGTTGAGTGGCAGTTACTAGGATGTGGCGTATCGGTGAGTTGTCAGGCACACCGTTCCGCTGCCGAGGTTGCGGGTCAAGGTCGATGCGAACCGAGTGAGCGCACAGGGCTTCCATCTGTCAAACAGCTGTTTGCCTTCAACGCATCAAAACTTTGTGTCTTTCCGCATTGCACTTCCCTATCCTTCGTCCACCGATTACCCGACACTTTTTCGTGACTCGTGCTGCGTGCTCGTTGATATTGGTCTCCCTGCGCTCGCGTGCCCGTGAGTACGCATGATTTCGCGTTCCACCGATTTAGGAACCAATCAAAAGTCACAAGTTTGTACGCCAATCACAGAGTAACGTATTAGTTTGGTAAAAAAAAAAAAAAAAAAACGTTCCAAAGTCGCATGAGAGCTACCTTTACCTTTCAAGTTCAATATTGATGTTTCACTTTCGTTTAATTTATCTTTTAATGTATTAGAAATTACTGTGATTTCCGTAAAAAAATTTGAAATGCTTTCAATGTTTATATGTTTTGTAAAGACTGTGCTAAATTTGTATTTTTCTCTAACTGTTTATGCTAGTGTAATAAATATCATTTCTTACTGAATTCAATGTTTTAAAAACTGTAACTTTTCACCTTTTGTATTCTGTTATGTATTTATTTATAATTTATGTATGTTGATACCATCTGTCGTTCGATTAATGTAATAATTTCTTTTTTTTTCTGTATTTTACAGGAGGAGATGGAACATATCACCTCAAAGTATTGGTCCCTGGCGTGGCTGCTGGAGCAATCATTGGAAAAGGAGGGGATACAATTGCCCAATTACAAAAAGATACAGGAGCCAGGGTCAAAATGTCTAAATCCCATGATTTCTACCCAGGTAGACTGAAAACATTCCCTTATGATGTATTTGTTAATACAAGGTGATATGACAGCCTTTGCATACAATTTTATGCGATGTACAGGAACAACAGAAAGAGTGTGTTTAATTACGGGTAGTTTAGAAGCTATAATGGCGGTTATGGACTTTATTATGGATAAAATTCGTGAGAAACCAGATCTCACATTAAAGACAACTGTTGACTTTGAATCAGGAAAAACTACTGCAGAGAGGGACAAACAGGTAAAAAGCTTTGTTTACATATGTATATGCTTTTTATGTATGTTTAGTGTACCACAATATTTATACATATACATTTGTCAGATATTAAACAAATTTTGTATCATTGAATTTGTTTTTGTTAATAGTGACTTACTTATTAACTGCTTTCATATTAATTAGAAATGCACAACCAAAAGTGTTTTTGTCATATATCTATTGATTACAATCAGGAAAGCTAATATTTCTTTATTTACATGTAATGTTTAATATAATATTTTAGGTAAAAATTTTGGTGCCTAACAGCACTGCAGGCATGATAATAGGTAAAGCTGGAAATTATATTAAGCAAATAAAAGAAGAATGTGGCTCGTATGTTCAAATAAGTCAGAAGGCAAAAGACGTGTCTTTGCAAGAAAGATGTATAACAGTAATTGGAGAGAAAGAGAATAACCGTAATGCATTGATGATGATATTAGTAAAAGTGGCAGATGATCCACATAGTGGAACATGTCCAAATGTTAGTTATGCCGATGTTAGTGGTCCTGTAGCTAATTACAATCCCACAGGCAGTCCTTATGCTCAAGCACCTACGAGCACTCCCACGTATACTTCTACAGCTGGCATTAATACAGGTAAGATCTCTAGTAACATAAAAAATAGGTAATATAGTTCCAGGATTAAGGTATAATAGTTACTAAATTGTGACTTACGTTTGTTCACAGTGAGTCTCTTAAATGGTGCTGGATTGAGCTTGAACTTGAATTTAGGAGCTGCTATTACAGCAGGTACAGCACCAGTGACAACGCAATTGTTGGAACATATAAAATTAAATTTACGGACGGCAGGTTTTTCGGAACCTGCTGCTAGTGAAATTTTGTCTGCTATTGCTACACTTGCTAAATATAATCTTCTCGGAATGGGAATCGGAATGCCTTCTAGTATGAGTTACCTTGGAAATCCTATGGATAGCACTACAACAGCAAATGGTTCGAATAATAACGGCGGCGTATTTGGGCCAATTGGAACAGTTCCTGCTCTTGGATCTACGTCTCCCACGCCACGTAATACACTTGACAGATACGAGCCTTTTGATCCATTCAGACAAAACAACACAGCTGCCAGTGCTATTCATCTAAACAACAATTCGTTTGGCCTTGGTACTAACCAGTTATCACTTGTAAGTAAGAGTCCTACACAGGTAGACGCCAACAACAAGGAGACCAAGAAAGTAGACATAGAAATTGCAGAGGTTATAGTGGGAGCTATTCTGGGACCCGGTGGTCGTGCCCTCATTGAGATTCAGCACCTAAGTGGCGCCAACATACAAATCTCTAAGAAGGGCATGTTCGCTCCTGGTACCAGGAACCGCATAGTGACTATCACGGGTTATCCTAATGCAATCGGCACTGCTCAATATTTAATTGAGCAGAGGATCAGTGAAGAGGAAGCAAAGCGAGCACGACAAAATGCCCTCGCCAATATGATCCATTGATTTCAAGTACAGCACTTTTGTTCATCCCCATTATTGAGCTCCGTTATTCATCTCTTCACATCTTGAGGTGATACTGCGGTAGCTCTCTCTTCCCTTCTTGAAACACTCGTCCACTACCACCTACCACCCGTTGTCATCTATCGCTACATCACTATAGCGCTTGCATTCTCACATCACTGTTCATGCATCCATCATGATTCGTCAACATTTATCTATCTTTTAAGATTATTATGATATATAAATATTATATGTTAAATGATAACTACTACAATTGTTCTGTGATACACCACGTTACGGGACTTTATCACAAATAATACACGTACCACATCAGAGTTACATAATATATCTAGTTGTATGGTATAGGATATTGAAAGAAGGCATGATGAAATTATGATTACATTAGAAACGAAATGGCACAATTTGGCCATAGTTGTTCTTGGAAGTTCAAGACGACAATGTTACATGGGTAATTGTTTCGTTTCATAAAAATAAATCTATTTTTTTTTCTTTTTTTTTTGTATAGGAGCATAATCTTAGTACTAATATGAAAGATATTTTTAGTTAGAAGGTCATACAGAACTCACAAATTGAATGACTTCGATCTGAGGAATTAGTATTTTAATGTGTATCGTGCAGATCAAATTATATTCATTTCCATAAAATGATGTTGCAAATTATTGTATTGAACTGTTCCTTGAGCTATGAAATGATTAGGCCGATTGAGTGATTAACATGCTATATGAGCAAGTTTTCTTGAGTACAGAGTAATACCTTGGCAAAACCAAAGATCTTACATATGTAAAGCAGAAATAACTTGGCTGGAAGATAAATATACATACAAAGGGAGAGCTATTCTATGTATAAACATATATTTATATATTTACAATGCTGGCTGGTCCAGTTAAATGAATAACATAATACTTTATTGCCAAGTTTTATTCTGAATCCCAAAGTCTTTATTTCTCAAAATCTTCATCAAATTATATCTTATAGTATTTAGATTAATGTACCCAGAAGTATATAAACATCAAGTCTCATTCTTCCTTACTCATACCTTAGAAACAGAGGATTCATTATACTAGGATACTAAGATAAGAATTATTTGATTCATAACTGAATCAAAAAAGATCCTCTCGTGTAATATTCTGGTATGGTTAACATGCATTGTACATTAAAACTTTTGTCTAATTATTTTTAGTTTCAAGGTATATCAGTTGAATACAATTTGAATTAATAAGATATATTTCATGACACTTTGCAAAGCAAAAGCTGTGACATAGAAATTTGTTTTTGTCATTCCTTTATATTATAGCAGCATGAATATAATTATTTTTGTCATGTAGAGATATTTATATTTATATACATCTGTTTTCAATAGTCTAATCGTGAAATATTTTTTGAGGGAAATATTCCATTCGCTAGTGCTTTCAATTCTTTTCTATGCAATGGTTAATGTATTCTGATGAAAATACAGCAAATTAAGGTTTCTACATACATACATACTTACATACATACATATATACATACATACGTTCAGTTTTATGTAAAAAATGTCTGTCATGGTTAGCAGTCATGTCATACATCCTTGGGTTCTGTATGATACTGCTTTATGTGGAATTCTATTTAAGACAACCAAATCTTTGACAGATTTTTAACAACTGCACTTTGACACTGAATCAAATCTTTAGATAGGGAATGGATTTTAGCTAGAAACTTCGTTTATGTTGATAATAATTATCAATATTATAAGCAAAAGAGCAAACAGCTTATATTTCATTGCTAGATAAGAAAGAGGATACAGCATCTACTAATAACAGACGTTTCAAATCATTGTTTTTTGGGGGGGGGGGGTAGGTATTAGGAAAGGGTGATATAAGGGATAGGCAGTAATCAATAATGGGTTTAGTTAAAGTATCTGAAAACGTTAGCTGTAGCGTCAAATGAAATATATAAGTGTACATGAGTACAATTCATAGCTGGAGACGCTGGCTCACCGCTCTTTAAAAATAACTTGTATATTCATAAATATCGCATAACATGAGTAATAATATATTACACACAGAGAGAAAAAGAGTAAATATATATATTATATATTATATTATATATATAATATATATATGTATATAAAAGATGCATCTATATATACATGAAAAGTTTGAATTAGATTATTAAATAAAAGAGAATTCATATTATCTAAAATATAAATGACATATATGTGTATATTTATATGTATATATGTATACACATATATATTCTATATATATATATACATATATAAATATAATATATAAAAGATATAATATAAGTAATGAAATGATATTATAAACATTGTTGACAAAATATTTGCGTCCGCGTACGTAAAACATGATTTTATGTTTATTCATAAATTGTATGTGAACTATTGATTAAACTTCACTGTGTTGCCCAAATACATTGAGAAAGAAGTCACAGATACGATAAAGATGCAAACTATTGTTAGATTGCTGTAGATAGATCTATTTGAAAAAAAACTTTAATAGAACATGTTACGAACGTCACATGTACCATTAATTTAATTTATAAATCACTTTATTTTAATATAGCCATTGCGCTATTAATATTAATGGCAGCATAATATTTCTCTATTGCATCCGTATATGCAGTACGCATATTTTTCTTCGCTAACTATACGTATCATCACATTAGATCTATCATTGGCGGTTTCTTAATTTTATCCTATCGTCACTTTCTCTCTATCTCTATTTTATAATTCACACTTTTTCTGGCTGCCGGTAGGCAGATGTGTTCCAATTGATTTGGACAGGCCAAGATTTTCAAAGGGAAACAGATTTTATACCATTTTCATTTACACACATCGATTCGTACTTTTGTCATTTGTGACTCTCATATGAATATTCGTACTAATGTATCTAAATCTAGTGTTGTATTGAACTTGTACAAGTAGATGAAGGAAACAAAATTTTCATTCGATTTTCGTCACAAGAATGTTGATATGTTTTGTGCTTGTTACAAGTAACATCGATATTATTACAGTGAAGTGTAATAGACTTTTGTCACATAGAATATTTCTTCTGTAACTTTTTTTTTTCTTTTTTTATATTTTTAGTACATGTAAGCAACAAAACACGAAGAATGATTTTATTCGGGTCATCGCGTTTAGAAAACGATAACATGCTTGATCATTTCAATATTTCATTACTAAAATTACAATGTTTCTAATATTATCGGTTACATCGGAAAACAATCTTTATAAAGATCTCTTATGTCATTTCCTGTAATCGAAATCAAAGAGCAACTATCATTTTTCGATTCGAACAGAGTTCGTACGTATGTCAAACTTGTAATATGCACATTAACGAAAAAAAAAAAAAATAAACTAAAGGAAAAATAGGAAGAATGAGAACGTGTAAGTAAAAATCTCTTTCAAGTAAATCTCTATGACAAACAACTTGTAGGTAGCACCGGATAATTAGATTAGGTTACGGTTTTTCTCAGTAAACACATTCCTTAGTAGAACAGATTATGTATAAGGCTAGCTGTGATGGGGTTGAAATGAGTGAAAGAGAGAAAGAAGGGAAAATAGGGTGAGAGAGAGAGAGATAAGTGTTCATCAGCTGCCAGTACGTGAAAATTGCCACGATACGTTGATGTATGTAGTTTGTAAAATCATAGAATTTATTTGTGCAGGGAAAAATAACTCGATGGCGAGTAACGATTCATCAGCAAGGAGAATCGAGGGGACGGATCAGTTTTATTCTGCATGATAAAAAGATGATATCGATGTTAAATGTTCAATTCTATGAGGATCGCATGTCGCAATATCCATTTTCCAATGTTATCGCTTGGAACGTTTAATAAAAAAAGAACTCACTCTCCTTGCACCATCGATAAGAAACGAAGCGATAAACATATTACAAGTTATAGTGATCAGCCAGTTTACTATTAGTATTTCCTTTAGCGGTTTATATACATCTCTCTGTACAATATTAGTATTTTATAAATATCGTAAATGTTACGGGGCTACGGTTCGCATGTGTTCATCGGTTTAGAAGACGTATAACGTAATAGGGAAAAAAATTAAAATCGTTCGATACATTGAATCGTAACTGTTAACGGTCGATGCAGAAAATTCCATACAGAAAAACGTCCAACGGGGAAGAACGATCGCTCGTATGCGTTTCTTCTGGATTGTTTCACGTTTATAGACACCTTTATAGGGCTCACCTGTTGCATATTATTGCGTTAAATTTTATTGTTCGCGTGTTGGACGATTGTTGCTTGAAATAACGATACGAAAATACCTCCATGCAATGTGGCAAAAAAAAAAAAAAAGAGAGAGAGAGAGAGAAACAGTATTGGTTGGCCAGTCTATGTTACCTACGAGTTGTTTAACGAGAGGATATCGTTAGACTAATTAAGCCGGCAGTCGCCACACATTTAGGAGAATCTTATTTCATATGACGCTTTGTTTTGTACAGTTTGAGATATATTTCATCCGATCATTCTCTAGGTAATGAAGAAAAAAAAAAATAATGATAAACATGGTAAAACACGGCGCCAGAGAATGGTTGTTGATCGCCGTGGATAGTTGTACACGATTACTAAGTATAGATGTGTAGGTAGTGTCTTAAATCTCTTGTAAAAGTCGTCATTACAGGTTCAACGTTTTAATCAATAATCGATCGATAAAAGGACAAAAAAAAAAATATTTACAGAAATCGGTAAAAAATGTATAATTATACTCGCACGTGGAGACGTAGTGTAGTAATCAGGGAAACTGTAGGAATTGCATTGACTCGCCTCAATTCTAATATGAACTATTGTTACAGTAACTATAATTGAATTTGACACACGTCGCCACGATGGTGTGGCTTGCGTGTCACGTTACTTGGCTGTGTGTGCTAGGCTACATCGTAATTCATGTTCCATCATCCATCACTCCACTCGCACAGACTCCATTTACCTGTATAGAACGCAAACAAATAGCGGAAAATGGGGGGGAGGGGCAATTAAAAGGGGGGGATAAAGGAAGAGAGTAACGATGATTTATCATTAACTACATATGTAAATTAATATTCCGATACGAATGAAAGGAAAAGAAGGAAGGGACGAAAGATCGAACGAAGGATCGATACATATTTGATACCAGAGCAAACAAAAGTGAAAAAATTTTTTCGCACGACATTTACACACTCCACCCAATCACTTTAGTGCCATATTGATATCCCATCAGCCACACTTGTTGACGTTTTGACGGTAGAACGTGTTGTTAAAGATGTGTATATTCTGCGATTATGCAGGCTGTTTTGAATAAAGTCGGAATACGTTTATTTCTCATTACGCATATATTAAATCGTTACAAAGTATTATGAAACACACCTGTATATGCTTATTTAGTTTCTGCAGTGTACAAAGAATCGTTTTACAGCTGTCGAGGGATTTTAATGTTGATTATCACGATGACGAGATAGAGCTTATATATATATATATATATACACACACACACACACACAATATATATGCTTATATATTGTGTCGATCTATATGTATTGATTGAAAACTCTAAGTTCGAACTTCTTATTTTACAAAATATATACATATTCTACGAGGAACACAAATTTTGTAAAAAAAATGCAACAGTTTCTTGAACAGGAGCAATGCGTTTCGTTTCGAAATTGTTCTCGTTGTTGTCAAATCAGAGAGAAAGCTGACTTTCTTTTCTCCTCTTGTCGATCTGCGCTTAATGTTAGATTCGTAACGTTCGGTGTTGAAACGAGCAGAACAAAAGTGAAGAATTATCGGACGAAAAGATCCTTGTACAAGATATTTTCGTAGCACAAATCGCCTTTCTTTTCGAGCCATTGTTTGTAAAGAAACGTTGCATTTGCACTCTTTAAGAATGTTATATTCTCGGAAGGTTCTTTTACTGCCACTTTTCGCAATCGTTCGCTATAATCAAAGGTTTAAACGATAGAGAAAATTAACAATAGTCAAGGGAAATATAAAGAATTGATGTAAAATGTAACGTTACATTAAGAAGTATTAATACACTAAGAGATACGATAATAGATATCGAAAAAATGGTAAAAAATGAAACGGCGAGGATGAAGAAATAATAATAATAATAATAATAATAATAATAATAATCGATTGCATTGATCGACAATAGAGCAAAATTAATTATTATAGGTAGAGTAAGCAAAGAGTAAGCTTTATCAGCAATTGACGGCGTAAACGAATTGCCTTGAATGTTTAACAGTTTAACTTGTTTTTCGTCGGATGTTTTCACTTTAAAACTCACTGTTGTACGTGAAATTTTTAACTGCTGTGTGTTGCATCGTTTTATACGCAAACACGTATTTGAACGACATTCGCAACATCGATTGGTTCACGATATTTTTGTTTTTTCTTTCTTTCTTCATTTTCGTTGAAGCTTCGCTTTTTGTTTTTTCTTTCTCTTTCTTCTTTTTTTTTTTTCGATTCGCCGAACTGAAAATTTCACCATACATCTACACTGCAATGCTCTTAAACGAGCAGAATAAGGAAAGAGTATACAACACAAAAAAGAAAACAATACAAAGCGGATAAAAAGAAAATAACACGTGGCTGTAAATATTTTATATAAAAAAAAAGATATATATAGAGAAAGAGAGAGATCTATATATTATAGGGATACGCGTGGAATTAAACGAAAAGAGGCTTTTATTTTTGTCTAAAAAATAAAAGATGGACGATAATCGAATATAGCGAGACGAGAATTATAATTGGACAAGTTCAAAGAAAAGATAAAATATCCTGACATTAGTCGATTTTAGTGCATAGTATTTACCGATAAAGTATTAAATATCGCGCCTATCGACACGTAATACAAATTTCGATCGTTCAACCCGCACTGTGTCTTCTTCTGCGTAAATCGAGCAAATGCTAAATTCGATCGACTGAATCGAGCAAATGCTAAATTCGATCGACTGAATCGAGCAACTGAAAAACACGCCACTTACGAAGCGAAGCGAAAAGGGAAAAAAGGAAAAGAAAGGAACAAAAGAAAAGTGAAGCTTTCTCTCCGCGTACATAGAAAAAGGAAAGAACAGAATGAGACGAGCCTCGTTAGTGTATTCAAAATAGCAATGCATACCGATAACTAAATCTCTAAAACAAAAAAAAAAAAAAAAGAACCTTCTTATCGCGGATGGCCGAAAAATGGTCTGAGAAAACGAAAAAAAAGAAAAAGAAAAATATGATTCGGAATATCTAGACGCAGAGCGAATAGAACCGAGGAAGAATTTATTTGAGAGATAAACTATTTAAAAAAGAGTAGAGGAAAAAAAGATATAAATAACTAAATAAAGGACAAAGAGAAAAAGAGCGAATAGTAGGAACTAATAAGAGGGCATATTTAAGCGACTAGAAGATTCGTTAACGTGTAATTAAGAGGGTTGTACAAAAGTGTATGTAATGTTATTTTATTGGAGGTGAGACTTAGAGTTAGACTGTTAATACACGGTATATTATTTTGGGTAAGCATATGTAAAAAAAAAAAGATTAAAAAAAAAAAATAATGAAGAATAATAACGAATAATTTGGATGAGAATCGTTATTGTTAATGAGGTAGAAGTAGCACATAGCAGCTCGGGGATTATAATGATGATGAGGACGAAGAAAAAAAAAACTATTAAGTACCTTGTTGAATATAAGTAGATTAATAATCGCTAAGTCGCGAAGAAAAAAAAAAAAAAATAGTGCACCGCGATGGTGCATGTGTGCACATTCATGTTCATTAACGACTTGTTGTCATTATACACACACGCATACATACATACATACATACATACGTGCATACATACACGCAGAGAGACACACATACTCATATACATATATGCATACACGTACAGAGGAACATTGTACACTTGTATAACGCGAAATGTTGCATGCCTATACACGCAAAAGAAAGATTTAAACAAAACGAAAAAAAAAAAAAATGAAAATATATAATAGAGGGTTTCACGCGAAACGCAGTGCCGCGCGTTGTGCTTTACCTTTCTAAGGATCGTATCCGAATTACGATGCCGGTTATATTAGATGAAATAAATAGCATTATCTTCCACGAATATTTCGAATTTCAAGAGCAGCTGGCTGCGAAAGAGGTACCATAGTAGAGATTCGTTCGTCACTGATGGAACACGATCACAAGTATTGTACCTTACATTCCTTTGGCTATAAAGTAATAGTAAGAACACGACGACCGTGTGCCTCGTGCGTTTCATATATCGCGATCACCGAGAAATAAACGAGATAGATGGAAGGGGGGGGGGCGGGGCAAAAAGAAAAGAGGAAAAGAGGAAAATACGGCTAAATTGGCATTCGTTCGATCGATGATAATCAAAAGGAAGATAAGAAAGATCCATTTCGATTCGATACGTCGCGCGCTTTAACCGACTCATTTAATTGACGCACGTATTACACGGTCGATCATACGTTTTGTTTCGTTTTTTTTTTTTTCTTGTTTGTTCATTTCGTCAGGATATATATTAAAAAGAGGAAACGGTGCATAAAAAGAGCAGCGAACGAAATTGTATTTTTTAATATATATCTGTATGTATATATGTATATGTATATATTACGAGAACTCGCCTCCTAGAAAGTGTACTGCGATTCAGCTTCAAAAGTTCGCGAGAAACTATAGTTAAATCTAACTATCGCAAGAAAAAGAGAGAATCTCTATTATAATTATTATTATTATAATGAAAGAGTATAGCGTGTTCTCTTGAGATGAAAGATTATATATATATATATGTATATACACACACCTGTGTATATGTATATATATATATACGTATATATACATACCGATAGACGAGTAAAACTCTCTGAACGGATAAGAAAAAAAAAAAAAAAAAAAAAGAAAAGAAAAGAAGATAAGAGAAACTATAATAGGGCTGTTAATTATTGAGAATCATCTAAGCGATATATTAGAAAAGGGATATGCACGTGTTTGGATACGTGTGTCGATGCGCATCGTAACATTGTTCTGTCACGGTCTTTTTCCAAGAAAAAGAGAAGAAAGTATACAAGAAAACGAAAAACAAAGAAAATAATAGGGGAATGTCGCGTGTAGCTGTACATACGATAGTTCGGAAAAGAACGACAGGAAACTAAGCATACGACAAGACACTTGTCCCTTGTGCTTTACGACTTCCTTCAAAACAAACGATTGTTATATTGTATCGAGCACAAAAAGCTGCGTTACTTTTTTCTATAATGTTACGTTCAATTGTATTTTCGCGAAACGAAACGATTCTTTAACTTCGATTCTCACCTCGGATCTGGACGTTTCAAAAACGCTCCGCTTTTTCGACCTAGTCGCCGAACGAGAAGCGATACCCTATTCGATTTCGTTAGACCGATATAAGTGGGTTAATTTGAAAACGAAACGAGCAAGCGAAAGTTGCGCCGATTAATCGTGTCGAGCTCTTCTCCACTCGAGTCGATAGAGAGGAGTGTTTTTCGTGTTTTCCCTATCGACGCGACGAGAATCCACTCGACATTCTTTTTTTAATATTCTCCGGTAGTCTTGTTAATATTCCGTTCGATTTCCAAAGAAAGGATTTTAATCTAACGATTAGCGCGATTATTCGAGGCAAAATTCAAACGACCATTCAACGATCGGGAAAAATCAAAATGAATCCGAGATGTGCGGATCGATAAACGCGACGACAAGCGAGTATGCATCACACGGCTTGTAAGCCTGAACACGAGAAAGAAGACAAAAATAGGTCTTTGTTTTTTTGATCGACGACGCGAAAATGATTACGTTTTTATTTGATAATTTTTGCTTGTTATTAAAAGTTTACGTAGGGTATACCCGAAACCGTGACCTCTTGGGCACCACACTATGATTGTTATTGATGAAGTATATATTATACTATATATACATATATATATATATATATATATATTTTATATATGTATATATATAATTAGTTCACAGCATTTGAATTTACTCTAAATAATTACTTTACACTCTAACCACATTTATTTGCATCCATAAATTGTTATTCTTTCATCATCAGAGTTATTCCATTCAATGTTAAATAATTATAAATATTAAACATAATATATTAACTATTTTCACTCATGAGAAAGCATCGTTACCTGTATGACAAGTGACCATAAGAGCATAATAAACAATCGCTCATTAAATGCATTCTGTTGTTCTTCATTTCATGACCTGGCCACACACGTTCCATCCATCTACTCCATCGATCCATCCATTTGTCCATTCAGTGTCGCTGTATGATCGTCATACGCATTCTCTTCTCGTTTTTTTTTTTTTTCTCTCTATCTCTTTCATTCACCAAAGATTGTTTCTCCGAATATGTATCGCAGGAATTTCTACCGCAAAGAAAGAAAAAAAAAAAGAAGAAGAAAAAAGAAAGAAACGTTCCTCGTCGATGGAACGTCTTTTCTTTTCCTCTTTCTCTCTTTAACTATTTACCGTTTCGTTTTCGATAACGATGTCCAAATGAATCCTGTGCAATTGTAATTTTGTCGAAATTAGGAAGGTTCCCAATCGATTGATCGCGACACGTTCGTACTTTATTCGCGCATCTGCCGTCTGACCGGACACGGTCTCGTTCCATTTATGTCTTACGACGAAGCCTTCCAAATTTTGATAGAAAGCTCACGAGAGATGAAAACACGCACTTCGTTAAGTGGTAGCATGCGTACCTGTAAATACGACAATGTACAATTTACAATTTTACGCGACTAGTCTGTAAGTTCTTTTATATGTACATACACGAACGGGAGAAACAGGAAAAACAAATGCGTTTGTATATGCGATGTCAAGTTCACGTGCGTGTCTTGCCTCTGGTTTACTCCCGCATTTCGTCACGGAGAACAGCGCGTTAAACCGGAGGATCGTGCGAGTAATTCCGTAGGTACAGTATTTTCGAAGCATATGTCGAACGACGAAGAAGCGCAGACATAGCGTTAAACTCGGATTAATGTCTAATGTTATCGTCGTTCTATCGCGAACTTTGTTGTTGCTGTTGTTCTTGTTAAACGTATCTCACGTTCGGAATAGCATATCATTCGGAATATATATGGCACTAAAGGAACCGACGAGATCGGTCCCCCTTGCATTTCGTCAGCGTACAAAATTCGGCGTACAAAAGAGAAAAACCCGTGCTGTTCTAACTAGTCAGTATAGATAAGGGAATGTATTTTTTTACACCATTGATTTGTAATAAAGATATTGAAAACGAAAGAAAATTAATCCAGTTCAGACAGAGGAGATACGAGAGCGCTTGTGTTGTTCGAAAAAAAAAAAAAAAAGAAAGAAAGAAAAAGAAAAAATTAAGGAGAACAAAGCGATATCGATGAAACCTTTGTGAAGCGGATCGACGTTTTTCCTTTTCTTTTCACGCCTCTAGCTGTTGCTCAGTTATTTTGCTAAACTCTGTTTCAGTTTTAAATTTCCGTCTACCGATTACCTTTGGAGTAATTCGCGGTGCAACGATTCGATCGTGATTATGCGAAATATCTTCTGTTGCCGGGTAAGTTGTGTATCCTATTTTCTTTCCTTTGTTTTGATTATACTCATTTCCTTTTTTTCTTTTTTTTATCCCTTTGTTTCTGTTTTAGAGCGCGGTGATTTCATTGCTTTAATAAAGATCAACCATGCTGGCTACAGTCAAAACGTATCTTTTATTCGAATGATAAGTGCACATTCACAAATGTATTCATAGTTTGTTGACAGCGTTTTTTTTTTTTGTTTTTTAGCTTCGCAACTACAAATTAATATACATACACTATGACACAGAATTTATTATTCCTCATAAGCAGTGAACGTACATAATTCATTTTCACTTACAAAATATCTATGCGTATCATACCGGTGATTCTTTTCTTGCTTAAGTTTTCATTAAGTATCGTTTGCATCCGTTATTATAATACATACTCGCATTTGCTCCTACAAAGTTTCTTCACGCATCCTTTTACAAATGTGTACGCTGCTCTACCTAACTAAACTCTACTTAGGACCATCGGTAAAATGAACTTCTAACCTGATTAAACCGTTATTGCCCTTAGTTTGTCCGACTATACAGTGATACTATGTTGCTTTCTTCCCTTTTTTTTCCTGTTAATTTGTTTGTAAAACAAATGTTCACTGATTCGTTATTACCGTTAGTATTCTAATTATTATTATAATTATCATTATTATTACGTACTTTCCTGCTTCGGGCTCTCACATGTTCGCGAACAAGCTAATAGTGAAAAAGCGCTAAAAGTATAGTTGTCGGTCTCCCGAATTAAAAAGAAAAAGTACCAGTCCCCAGAGAAATGGAGAATTCACTTCTACGGCATCGAACACGAAAAAGATCATCGTTGGATGCAATAATATTTGTACACTAACTTGGCGAATTTTCCTCCTACGTTACCTCAAGCCAAATGCAGCTCGATGGTTTTCTTCTTTTTCCGTCGAAACATTTTTCACAAAAATTATCCATTTCTCTTGCAAGAGTAACAAATATCACGAGAGTTACAAAGAAAAGTTAGGCTCTCCTTCTCGTTATCGCGACACTTCGTTAATCTTACGTCGCATTGATCGAAGTGTTCCATGACACGTGCCTCGATAACAGAGAGATCGACGAAGAAATAAAAATCTTTTTTGTGCGATTACACTCGAAGGGCACCACTTGTTTGCATCCTTTCCTTATGCGTGCTCTATAAACTTCGTAATATATGACATGCGATATATTCGTCGACATGGTACAAACAGCCATCTCGAAAATATGGCTGAAACTGTTTTCTGCATGCAACATTCCAATTTTTGTTGTATAAAAATTATATACATATGTTATTATCTAATCACACGTTTGCATAATGCACATATCTAAATACGAAGTGTATGTTGCGTCTTTCTCCTCCTTTACGTTAGAATATAAATTATAAACTATCTCTAATTATGTATGTAGATAGACCGTTGCATGACAGAAGCATGCAAACAAACGTTCCCCCTACCCCCCTCCCGTTCTTACATAATACGGTACTCTTTTAAAAACTGCGAATTTCCAACCTTTTGCCATCGTACGATTTCTTTATAAATCAAGTCTTTGCTTCCGTAGAAAGTAATGGCAAGAAGGAACCCGGCAATAAGGAACAATGCCGAAATTATTGACAAAGTTTGCCACGCGATTCTGTTTCGTCTTGACGTGTATGACCCTTGTTGTACAGTAAACGTATCATTCGTGTATAAAACTACAAAATATATGAAAGTTATATAATATAGGTGATACAATAAAAAATGTATCTCTATATAAAGATTACTCTTCGCAAGAAAATATAGTGTAAAATTCTAAAGTGTGCTCAATATTGAAACGTAAAAATATTCTACAAAATTTCTATTTAATTATTGTTTTCTATCAATTTGATAGAGTTGAGTAAAAGATCATTTTAGAGATTTAAAATGTAATTTCTTTCCCATGGAATTCTGAAAAAAATGATTCTATCTTAATAATAATACACACGTGACGAGCTTGTGCGACATATCAAAATCGAGCACACCTTCTTATTTTTTAACATTAAAAAAATATGTAAAATCAAAATTATCTCATATCTAGTATTTGAAAATGTTCACTTATGGACTGACATAGTATGGAGGAAAATGAAACATAATCCAAGATAAAGCTTTAGAAAAAGGAATTTGATTTGTACTTTTCATTCCTCGATATTATTACGGAGTTTGAGCAGATTGCATTCCCTTATTACACGTTTCCTCTTTATTTGTTTGTTTATTTAATGTGTGTGTACGTGAGTATGTGTACCTGCGATGTTAAATCTGCTACTTTATACTCGGTAAAGAATTTCAAGTTATATTTAATATTATTTAATAGCAACACTTCTCCTTAGCCTAAGTAAGCTAAAAATAACTGAAAAATTATATTATTGTAAGTGTATAAAAAGTAAACTTTTGATTTCAGACAACAGAACCTATTTATAATAGGTCAGTACGTTTTACAAAGTAATGTTGTAAGTACTGTACGAAGACGAATTTTGTTAATTTTGATTCTGTGTATATAAAAACCAATGAAGAAATATAACAAAATTAAAAATAGGCCAACATTCTTATCCTCGCTTATTAAGTACAGAAATGGTACAGTGTGTTCTTTCACCCGAAACAGATATCGTATCACGGAATTCGGTTTTACAAACAACTGAAAATCATCATAGAGTATGATACTCTATGTTACACTGTTTACCATTTCAGTACCTAAAGGTAGTTCATAAGTGATAAAAGGTGTGTACTTCTGCTAAACAGAAGAATTTAATCCTAGAGAACGATTAAAAAATAGTTGTATTCGCAAATTTCAATTCGCTAATTTACAACATATGGTATTAAAAATTAATTAATATAAGACACCAGGGCGTATATTATTATCATTTTAACATAATTATATGCTAATATCTTTTTTAAAAATCAAGTTGCATCACCTTTTGCCACTACAGAACTACAACGTATTGGACCACTCCCTTCCAATTTCTAATAAATTAGAAAAGGAAGAGGGTGGTCTGCCTTGCTTGCTACTTGGTTGCCTCTGGTGGGCAATCAGGCTGATTGTTTGGATGAGCAGCAGTAAAGGCTGGGTGATTCTCTAAATGACGATCTACCCTTAAAATCGTTGGGAAAGGTCGTAGGTCGACGAGAAACCTTCTTGCATTAAATATCTGTGGTATTAAGCAACAGTCTGCTAATGTGATTTCATCACCTACGCAGTACTTCCCTGCACTGGATGACAATAATTTTTCTACAGCTGAAACATAATAATCTTGGTCACATCTATGTCAATGCACAGCTAAACTTGTACTTTTTTTCCTATTTCTTAACACACCTGTTAAACCTCTAGTAATCCAGTGCTGTGCCCATTCCTTCTTGCGTTCTTCTCCAACATAAATCAACACGACTAAATTTTGCAAAGGTTGTATACCACTAGCAATGACCTCGCAAATTTCTCTGACTCTTGCTCGTTTTACTGGATCTGCAGGCATTAAAGGTCGATGTGGTCTGGTTTCTTCTAAGTATTGCAAGATATTTAACTAGAATGAAGAATTTTCCATACTTAGTACATTGCCATTAGATAATAAAGAAGTACGCATGAATATTTATATACTCACAGATTCTATTAACGTGTGATTGTCAATATGAAGTGCAGGCACCTGCTCCATTGGATTGATCTCACGGAATTCATTAGAATGTTGTTCTCCACCACTTTTTATCAAGCTAACTGGTTTTATGTCATAGGGGATTTCTTTTAAATTCAATGCTGTTAAAAAGTACATGTGACTGCTTGTATAAATACGAAAAATTTATTTATCTTAAGAGAAAAAAAAATAATGCTTTTCTAGTTACCAATTCGTACTCTCCACGAGCAAGAACTCCGCCAATAGGAGTAGAGTACTGGCTAAAAGCGAAAAAAAGAATTAAATTAAGATAATGTATGCTACGATACATTTTGCGATGTTTACTGATTTCAAGCGACACGTTGATGAAGGTCTATATTGGTTCACCTGAGACCGGCCGAGTAAAAGCAGATTCAAATCAAGAACATTTCTTTCTTACGGTGAGAAATTGTTAATGATTCAAATAATAGAGGAAAAATTAAATTCGAACAACGCAGATTTCGTACGGATTTTTGTTCGGTGCTTGAAGACATAATCTCATCGCAAATAAAAGGGTTGATAATAAAAGCATGAGCTCTATATAACAATGTCGGATTGAATGCATTAGAATGTTAATATGCTTACCTTTCCCATGACGGACATCTCGTCAGGCTTTGATGGACGGATTCGCCTGCTTAATGGTCTCTGCCCGATTACTCGAGACGACGCTGTGACTCGCGAATCTCTTCGAAATTATTCGGTATCCGTTCAACGCGCGAAATTACTCCTCCCTCCCCTTTTATTCGATTGCCAGACATCCCATTCCACTGTCTCATTCCAGTCTGGGGTTCACACAACCAATCACATCCCACTTTCCGATAGGAACCAGTGCTGTACGATAGGAAAAACCTTCAAGGTTGATGTATCCATAAATTCACACAAATTTATATGTATGCTAAGTATCGTTTCACATCCTAACTATTTTAGTAAAAATTATTTTATTTTAATCCGTATATACAAACATATAGTTCGTGATTTTCCAATTATCGCATTGTAGCTAACGTAAAATATATAAATAATTAAAAACGTATTTATATTTTTATATCTTCGCTAATAAAGATGAAGGTAAACAGCGACGCCTTTAATAATTAGAAATTATAATTTTGTTTTCATATCATATGTCAATCTACTACATATATGTATACTAATAAGAATATAAAGATTGAGGCATAGGAATGGAAATTTACTCCATTGTAAAAGCATGAGAATTGTTCATAATAATGAAATAAAGGTTTTCAGATAGTTCCTTTTTTTACAACTTATTTTTGTAATAGCTTTTAATTTTTATACTTATTTCAACTATATTCGTGTTTTTTGTTGAAAAGCAATTATTCAAATATAGAATATAGGAAGTAATAAAATTATATAGAAATATCTTATATTTTTATAAAGTTGAAATTTAATAATATTGTAAATATCGACGTAATTAAAAGTTAAATTAAATTTTTACAAAGATTAAAGTACAAAATATGTCGATTTGTACAATTCTGATTCCTGAGTATGCTATGTCAATTCATTTTCGCGTGTTTCGTAATGATAATATATATAACGTAGTAGAATGTTAATAATATGATCGTAAAATGTAAATATCGAAAAATATATACAAATTTATTTTAAAAAATAACGTTTTATAAGATTATTTATTCTTACTAAAACAATTTTATATACCTAACTTTTCAAGAAAGACTATATATAATATTAGGTTAGACAGCAAAGTAAAATTCTTGTCTTTTATATATAATCATAATTATTACAGAAGTTAAAATATGTGGACGTTCTTTTTACACAAAATAAAGCAAATACTACCAACTAATAAGGTTACAAAGGTTCAACTATCTTTAGCCACAATATATGCATTTGCTGCATGGAATTTGACCATACTTACATTCTATTATTCAATTAAGCAGGATTTACCTACTACTACAGAAAGCAGTACGTATTACAAATTTAACAATTTAAATTATATTTTTCACGTACATTATTGTACACATATACCACATTCAATAAATTTGAAATCTTTACAGAAAAAAAATTGGTAGAGAAAATGAAAGAGTCAAGTGTAGACGTAGAATTTATACAATACAAAGGAATTAATATAACTAATTCTGAACAAGAAGAAAATGAAACGAATATGGAGGCAATATAGAACTTTAAGATGTTATTAATTTTGATCTAGAATAAAATGAATTTACAAAAGCGTTTTTACTAAATTCAATTTATTAACAGATATATTCATAAACGCAGTTTAGTCAATTCCTTTCGTTCACATTACAGAAAATATCATTGATAATATACAAATACTTTTAATCAAGGAAGAGACTGTCGCAAGGCAATTGCTCCAGAAGTTTCTGGATTTAATTCCTTTAATCTTTGTTCCATCTCACATAACAAAGCTGACCTAAAAGATAATATCATTAATGAATTTATGTGACACGTTATATAAAAAATAATTTTGTATGAAAAACATAAAATTCATCAGACCTGTATTCTTCGTAACGCATGACTACCTCTTCTAATTCTTGTTTATATAATCTAGTAAGCATAGCATTAAAACAATCAAGTTCCGGTAAACGAAAAAGTTCCCATCGCAATTTACGATCTAATGCTACCGATGCCCTACTGTATACATATAACCAATGAGGTATTTCTTCATTAAGGTAAGGGTTAGCTGGAACTAAAACACTGTGAGAGTGAAAATGTGTGTGGCGTGGAGGCGATACGACACGCACTGCTTGTATCTCATGAGGATAACATGGATGTTCGTATTGTGCTTGCCGTGTAATATGGCTAAAAATAATATAATTTTATATAGGAATTATAACATGTATTTCGAATTTTGAATTACCACAGAACCTACTTAACGTAATAAACGCCATATTCAGGCGATTCAATTCTTTCCCAGCCTGTAGGTAAGCCTTCTTTTTCAAGAGGATGAGACCAATGAGTGGTTTTTGTGTTATGATCTATATAGTACTTTCGACCTCTGAGAGTGAAATCCACAGACCATCCAGGAGGTAAAGGAAGTTCTTCTTGCTGTTCATTCCTAGAACTTGATCTTTCTGAATGGCAACGACTATATCTTAAAAACATAAATGTAAACAACATGTCACACTTTGACAATTTTAGGAATGCTAAGTATAATACTTTTCTACCCTGTATTGTGACGATATGCTGAATGATTGTATTCATCATAACCTGAATCAATGTCAAATGGCTTATAAGGCATCTGTGGTGTTTGAACCCGATCTAAATGATATTCAGATCCAGCATACTGATTAACATAAGTATGAGATATGGCAGGTGAGAGTCCAGAATGATACATTGGAGTTGCAGTACGAGATGACATCCCATCCCTTGTACTAGTATTGACAGAAAGACTGGCAAATCTAAACGAATATGTTGCAAATTACATTTTGGTTTTAAATATACTTTGATTGTATATTTTGAAAAATAAATTACCTTTGAGCTAAATCTGGGACAGAACTATTGGGAGTATACTTTCCTTCGTGACTTCCTAAACCTACTGCACTCATTGTTGTCTTAGTATTTCCAAACTTTTGTACCATGCTGGGTTGTTGTGGGATAGACTACATAAAAATTAGTGTTTATTTGCCTATAAAAATATAACATACACAATTGCTATTTACCATGGATGTAGGAATAGTTGGATGATTATTGCGATTCCTTGTCCTTCTATTTGGTTCTGTTGTCCATACATTAATAACTAAAAGTAAATAATAATTATAAAAAAAACATACTGTATTTTGTCATTAAAAATGATACAGTAGTAACGAAGCAGTTAAAAAGTACAAACATTAAAAAAAAAAGCATAGAAACTGGTCAATATCATGAAAAAGCTTGTCTTTTTACAAACTATTTGTAACACAATAGTAGTGACAACTTACTTGGCATTTCAGGTGGAGTTTCTTTTTTAACATATTTACCAACAACTCCCTCTTTAATTGTTCTTAAATCCTTATTTTTTCGAGATAACATAATGGGAATAAATATTTGATCGAACGACAAATAGATAAATTTTCGGTATTTATAACCTAAAGATACGATATTATATTCATAAAACTAATGAAAATGTATTTCGAGCATATAACTGTGTGCTCAAAAATAAAAAATCCATTTTACACGTCCGTACAAATTTGTTTAAATAGTGACTTCGGATAGGTAAATCTAAATCGCGTACTTGACATATAAATGTATGTCTTTTCCTTCACATTACGAACGTTCATAAAAACCGAGTACATTGACAGCGCGTTAGGTATATAAATGATTTAGACATTAAACTTCCTTTTATTTCTTTTTGTTACCAATTACTTCTTTGTTAACCCCATTAAAAATTCTAAAAATTTTGAAAAATATTAATTGTATTTTAATAGTTCAAAAATTATTTACAGCAGTCGATCTTGTTTATCTGTCAACAAATTGTCAATATGACATATTTTTAAAATATGAATTTTTCTTTAGAAACTAAGTCAATTAAATTTCATAAATCAATAAGTTAGTAACAACGAAACTAATTTGTAATTCATTTAATATATAACTTAAAAATTTTTTTCCTATTTGTATAGATATATAATACACAATAAGTGTAAAAATTGTGTATTATGTCTTTTTCTTTCTTATTCTACCTCTCTATGTGCTATATTCTATCTTTATTTAAAAATAATTTATTTTCATAACCTATCTCAATATGTCAATACTATATTATGCAACAAAATAACTTAGTCAAGTAATCGTTTGTTTACAAGATTGATATTATACATTTTTTACTATATAAGCTATGTATATATATATATAATAAAGTAATATATTCTTTTAACTGTATTGCATCATCATTATATTTATACAGATATCTTTTTTCAGATGAAACTTTTGTCATATTGTGAAATAAAATTTTACCCTATTTTCGATGTCAACTGAATTTTTAATTGCTTTAATGAAACACATATATCTTTCTAAATGATTGGTAAATGTTAAAGATTAAGATATTTAAATGTATCTGGTAAAATTTTGGCAATAAATATCTTCATTATCGTTTAAAAATAATAGAATGTGTCTTTTGTTTATAGCATCTTGTATTTCTTTTTATAATGTCTCGTATTAATTTTTTATTCTTGAAGCTAGAAAGAAAAAAAACATTCGGTTACATTAGAATATTCTATTCATGTATCTTCAAGCAACAGCTAATTTTAGAGTATAAATAATTATTAATCTTATTCAAGTACTGCACTTATATTTATTATACGAATAGCTAACCATTCTTACGTATAATATGACAAGGATAAATTAATCAACTTTCATTTATGTTACTCTTTTTACATTCTAAAATCAACTGTACAACTGTTATGTTCCTAACAGTGATTAATATGAGTATCTGAAGTATATACCTATTAAGTCTATTTACAATGAAATCATAACCGCTATAATTCGGACTAATCGTATATATTGAGGTTGTTCATTTGTAATTTGCACGAGGAAAGAAAACTAATATAATCGCTAATGATTGCGTTGTAACGATAAATATGTATGATAGACTATCACAGTGTAGCTCGCGTTTGTAATCGTAGGATCTCCTATTGTTCTAATCTTTTGATTATATTTGTTTTTTTCTGCCGCAAAGTATGGAAGTACTTATTTGCAATGGTTTTGTATCCAATTCTTGTAATCATGCTGTCATACAAATGCAGTTTTTACGATATAAAAAAATATTAATATATCGTTAGAATTCCTTATTGTAGTATATTTGGAAATGTACTAAAAACTAAGTTAGCCCAAACGTAATGATTATTAGAATTCTTTATTACTGTCGGAAAGATAGATGAAATTCTTGCATATCTAAGAACAAAAAAAAAAAAAAAAAAAAAAAAAAAAAAAAAAAAAGAAAAGAAAAGAAGGAAGAAAGAAAAAAGAAAATAGGCCACGACAAAATATTTTAGTAATCTATGGTGTTACTGATATTTAATCAAGCAGCGCTTAAGAAAATTAGAGAGTAGAAATAAATTAGACATTCGTTTAATAAAGTGTCTATTTATGCGTATAGAACTCTTATGAATTTATCCGTATTGTTTTTTTCGAGTCACATTACAGCATTTACAATAATTATTTATTTCAATTTATTTTTGAACTAATTTTCATGAAGTGGAGATAAACAGTGTACAATGTAAACAAAGTATGCTATGAGATGAGGTAAAACATATTTGACATAAAAAGAATGGAAAATAAAACATAACAAATATGTTAGATGTTTCTCAGCTACTTCATGAAAATATGAGCAAGCTGTCACTCATTTGTTAACCATCTATTTATTAAGAGCTACTATTGTTTATTATTATTATGCAATGGTAAGAAACTTTAAAAACGATCCCACGTCTTTGCGGTGGCCTGTGGGAGCACAGCTCCGAATAAATCTTATGCATTGTATCTCTATTATTTATTATATTTATAAGCAATGGATATTTTGGTACAATTAAATTTTTTTATTGTATACTTGCCCCTCGCATCTTTATTTTTTTTATTTATTTTTTATTTAAAAAACAACATATATTTTTTACGTTTTTTGTTTCAATGGATTGAACCTTATTATTCAATAATATTATTTTCGATATGCGACGAGCATATCGTCACGGCTCTTTTTCTTTGAAAAAATTTATTCCATTTGCTGCGGGCATGCAGTCAGCACAATGTTAGTATTTGTAGCAGATCGGTCTGTACGTTACACGTATTTACCACAGTTCGGTACATTCGTGTATGTGTGAATGTGTGACTTGTATCATCAATAGTACTATATTTTTATAATATATTGTATTATATATATATATATATTTATATATATTTATATATTTACCTAATTTTATTATGTTTTGTTATAGTTATCATTATCATTAATACGAATATATGATACATTTCAAACAACGTCCCTGCTGGCTCTGTTGGAGGTGAGAATCAGAGTAAGGTGGGTCAGTCATGAGAGGACATTAGCCATTTAGAAACTGAAGCAAATGTCACATGCAAAAATCAATATTATAACAATATATTTTATCTATTTGAATTTACATCTTGATCGTCTCCTCCTACCGAGCGCAGCTAAACCTTAGTTAAGAAGGGACTAAAACATCGTCGTATTATGTGCTGACACTGAGTACATTGTACAACTTAAATCATTGCTATTAAAGAAAAAGGAAAAAAGAAAAGTAGAAATTAATGTACACAATAAAAATATTAGAACTCATCAATCATCATTGCATCGAAGAAGAATAAAATTGTGATTACTGATTCTTTCATTTTTCTCTTCTCCACTTCGCCCTTTAGGCTAGTAACTAATGAAAGAAATTACATTACGTCAAGAATGCCATTGTGAGAGACTTTGCTCCACTAACAACAGTAATTTTTGCATGTAGTGTATGGACAATCGACGTAAACTAAGGGCTAATGATTGGGCAGCTTGGGACTGAATTTCCACCTGTAATAATGATACGTTTACTGAATGTCATATATATTTATGCGCTCAGAATATGAAATTATTTAATGGACATAGTTAGTTACCAGCTCAAGGGCGGGCTCGTGTCGTAGGTGTTGTTGTGGCAGGAACTGGATTGTTGAAGGTAGCAGTAAGGGCATTACGTCGTTCTACCTCCAATTCAGTCAGTTTCCTCCACAATTCGTCCCTTTCCTTTTCTCTCTTCTTTTCTCTGACATTATAAAATATTTCTATAGATAACGTAAAAAGCTATCGACGAGTTTTTATTTAGTTGCTTTTCGAAAAGAAGTAAGCATCTCTTAATAGTTATTTCATTATTTTCGTAAAATGAAACACTACTTACTTTTGCCTTTCAGACTTATAGCTGGCAGTAAGTTCATCGAAGAGCTTGCTATTCATTTCCATAAATGTTTTTAAAACGTTATAAACAAGGGCTACGATCGTCTGATTCCAATGTTCCTTGCTAATTCTATACAATGCTGGGAACATAATTCCCATTATTACGTGATTGTTTTCTTCAATTAGAGACATTATATATTCATTATTCCAAAAGTATAGTGCTCTTTCTGCAACCTATGGATAAAGCAATTTTGTTGTTAAAAAAATTTTAATGCTATTTTTGTGTTCCAAACTATCCTATAAAATATCTCTCAAATACCTGAAAGTGTGGTGAAGACACACAACGTGCAATTTGCCTGAATAAGGGTTCTTGTATTTTAACAAATTGGCTAGGTTCTATAACGTCCAAGATCTCTTCAATTTCACCAAGGAACATTACCTCCTTCTGGCTACACGTTTTAGGCCAGAATTTCAGGAGGCCTCGTATAACAGGCTCTGTTAGTGTTGCATCCTTTTCAAGAAATTGTACCACACAATAAGCTAACTGTGCATGATATAATGATAAGCACTTCACTTTATGTAGTGGTAACAGCACCTGTAACAAAATAACAAAACATAAATCACATTGTAAAATACATTTTCAATGTATATCAATCTACTATCACTATATAATTTCTCTTATTTTTATTTTTTTACCTTAACTAAGAACTGCTTGTGCTCAACTTTTAAAGGAAGAGCAAAACCATTTATAATGCTACCCAAAATTTCAAGAAGTTCACCAACTCCATTGAAATGCTCAGTTTCATATACAAACCTATAAGAGTAAGCAATTAAAGAAAAAATGTATTTTATACATATATATTATATATTGCATGAATTTTGTTACTTTATTCAAATACCTCAAGAAAATGTTACTGATTTGTTTGCGTATAAAGGCTCTAAGACCAAGGAACTTCCCATAAATACGATGCAAAACAGTTTTCAAAAAATCCCTTTCCCTAGGATCCTCAGAATCAAATAACTCCAGTAACTACAAACAGATAACAAATATACTATTGAATCAATTAATCTATTATTAACGATAAGTGTGAAATATAGAAATATTATATGTTACAAGTTGCAAATTTTATACCTGTAAAACAAATTTTTGGTCAATAACTTTTTTGCCAATCGTAGGTTGAAAATCTGAAGATTCAAGAAAGCGTAAAAAGAATTCATAAACCAATTGCAAATGGGGCCAGCTTGCCTCCAATGTTGGGTCGTCCTCCTCTGGATCAAAATCGGGAGTTTCACTAGGTGGTAATGTGCGAAACAGATTTGCAGAAATCTTCAACAAACGTATTATTATGTCGAAAATATTCTACGAATTAAATTACAGCCGTGTAAACATTATTCTTATGCTATATTTACCATTTTAATGATTTCGGGATATACAGGCTCTGTAAGGACGCCTCGACCAGCTGTGATGTATTCGACCAGTTCATTGAGTGTACTACGTTTAATTTCTTTGCCTTTAAGATCCGCCATCGGATCCATAAAATCAAAAGTCACACAACATTGCCGGAGTTTTCGGATGAATAGTTCTTCCTGTTCCGATGGTGTGACATCTGTAACATTTCAATAATTCCATTTAAATTCAATGTAATACACATTTTTTTATAAAAATTTTCTAACTCGATTATATCGCTATTAGTACTATACTAAATTAAGTTCCATCGTAACTTACGATCATTAATGTCGTTATTACATAGTTCGTAATATTAATAACTCGATATATCAGCTATGAAGAAGAGCATCAATCCTAATGTAGTAGGATCAGCAAACCGTGAAGAGTTATTTCTGATTCGTTTATGGACTGCAGTAACATCTTTGGAATTGGTTTCGAACACCGTTAGTAATAAATTTACTCTATCAAATGGATCTACATGACTGATGAACAGAAAGATATCTAATTGAACATTTTTGCTCTTTTCTTTAAATAAATGTATTCGTTTCTTCTAAATTTCGATAGTTTAACTTTCGATAGTGACGGATTTATCACAAAGTAGAAGCATGAAATGCAAAAGTGAAGTAAAGATTCTTACTAAAAAGTAAGAAAAAAGGAATTTGGAAAAAGGCAAATAGAGAAAGGAATTATCTTTTGGTATTTACTTAATACGTCTTTTTACTTATAAACATGTGATCATAGATTTCTTTCTTGTTATTGTACCGGCGAATTGTTCGATATCTCAGTTGAGGTTATACATGTCAAGTGAGGTTACGGTATAAACGACACGCGCGCGCCATGCGGCGCATACGTAATCGAATGTTGGCAGCACTGTAAGCAGAATATAATAAATGTCTTTTAGAAGTGTTCACGCGCCACAGTGATTTTTCTATCGCTTTTAAGCGTTAGACGTCTTTAGTTTTCTTTTTCTAAAATACGACAAAGTATAATTCTCCTACGTTGCTACATTTTTAATTATAATTTCGATGAATCGTAGTCACACGATAATATATACATAGAACATGTTTTTCATATATTTCAAGAGAAAGTAGAACCGATCAATTTGTTTATCTGTTACTCATATTAGATTCTCTGTTTTGCGTTTGGTGCCTCACTGGCGTCAATTCTGATCGTTAATTAGCCGTTCGTTGATTTAAACGATTCTTGCTAATTTACTCTGCCTTGAGAATTCGTTTGCCTTGTGCACAAGTCAACGTTTATTTTTAAAGTGTCTACAACGTCTTATTACCGATAAAACGAATATCTTCGTTTAAAAATTGTCGGAAAATACGTATAATGATTCACGAGTACAGTTGGCAATCTAATCGTGTATAACGGCACGTAGCAAAAACTCGAGTCAGTCTTTTTTTTATAATATTTGCCACAATCGTTTCTTAGCCATCATTAGTAATTCGATTCACGAAACTAATATATTTCATTTTGGAATCGTAGGAAACATTTTAGAATATGTAGGCGCCACGAAAGTTGCAAGTTTGTTTCGCTTAAACGTAGCAGTGAAGTTCTGACCTAATTTATACTCTTGCATAATTGATACGCGATCGTGATGTCAGATGCCAGCAAGGGAACATACATAAATCGATATTCAAAGGGGAATCAATGAACAAAAAGACAGCTATATACGAGATGGCAATGCATGATTTCTACCGAAGATTGGTGAAATCATATATCGAGAGGCAACGAAACGACGTCTGATCGCAGCCACGCTTTATTGAAAATTTTTAACGAGAAAATAGCTGCTGCGGTAGAAATTACTGAGTTCTATTAGCGTGTCTACTCGAGAGAGAGAGAGAGAGAGAGAGAGAGAGAGAGAGAGAGAGAGGGAGGGAGAGAGGGAGAGTCGAAAGTTCTCCAGCATGTTAGATGGAGATTTCATTCATCGGAGCGATAGAAAAGGAGAACAAGAGGAAGAGCGCAAAAGACTACTGCCTTTCCTCGGTGTCCTCTTTTTCTTCTCATCCGTCAACCCCACTCTCTGGCCATTTCTCAGTTCCTATTCCTTTTTGCTCGTAAGGTATTGATTTACCTAGGTGGTGAACTTTAAACTCGCATCACCACTTGTTCCCTCATTCATCTTGCGGCCTTTGATGGTAATGCAAGGAAAATTGCGCTCGTCGCGACAAATTAGGTAATGAATCTTCTCTATGAGCTGCCATTTTCTATTTTTGCCACTGAAAGGACAAAAATGATCTCGTGATCCGTGAATGGGACTAAAATGAGCAAAACGGTAAATTCGTACGTCCTCGCGGAGCATTTTACACGCGTGCCTGCGTGCGTACGTTTCTTACCATGGATTTGAATTATAGATTAGAATTAGACTCAGAATTCTTGACTCAGCAATCTGTAAGGTATATCGGACAGGCGATTAAAACGATTTTAGATATTATTAATATATATAGTCGACAACGTGCAAACGTACTCTACGACTTTTCAAATTGTAGATTGCGCTATCGGGTAAGATAATTAACGTAGAAGGCCGGTGACGTTAAACCAATGTCGCTATTTGCTTGTTAAAGCGAGCTTCCGCGATGTGATACTCTATAACCGTTTATTATAATGCGGAATCCGCGATCTTTGAAACGAATCAAGAGCAGCAACGTGTTTTATCAATGCCCAGATAAAATAATCGATTTGCAGATACTTGATTATATCAACCAACCTTTTTCTCGAATCTTTTTATTCGCTAAAATAATAAATATACTATCAAACATATTCCTGCGTCGTATCGTATCGTATTATATTTCTGCCAATACGTTTTCTCTTCAATTAGCCATGCACCGGTGCAACAAATCGATCACAAAGTTCCCATTGAGCGTAAAAAACCGTTTGGCTCGCACTTTATATTCTATCAGCCGCCGATCGCTTCACGCTCGATCCTCGCGTCAAGAAGATCTCGCCAAGTAATTGAAAATGATCCGGATCATCTGGAGGCGGAATGAATTAACGCGAGCTGCTAGCCGACTCGATGGAAAAACGTGGGTAGTGGATGGTGGATGGTAAAAAGCAGCCGAGAAAAAGGGAAAGGACAAAAGGGAGGGTGAAAGGGAAGAAAAGAAAGAGCGGAGGATAAAAGGAGTGAAAGGAACGGGAGTAAAATCTTAGCGGCTGATAAAGTTGAAAGGATGCTCGAGAAGGTGAATGCAAGGAATTAAAAGACCGTACGTTCTTGCATAAAAGTCATGTGTGCACTGTGCACGCGCGATCGCGAATACGACGCGCGTCGACCGAGTACCGAGTCGTTAAAACGTTCTCCTGGCGAAGATCGTTTTAATCGGTAATCGGGAAACGGCCGGCATGACGTCTCCGCTACACGAGCTTCTATTTAATAACGCTACTCTCTTCAATTACGTTGGCCTTTACTGGTCGTCTCGATTTTACCAGTTTGTGTAATTGCAGCGCGCGATACGCGCGCGAAGGAGAAGAGAACGAAGACGTAAAGTACGTTGGCGCACGATGGATGAATGAAATTTCGAGGCAACGATTTTTGGCAGCGATCGTGAACGTTATTATATATGGTAAAGTGGCCGGCAAAAATAGCCGATAGGTGGTTCCCGACGTACCACGGTCCACGAGCTTCGTTCGAATATTACCAGACGCTATATCGTCGATCGCAATGGGAAAATCGTTTTTAGCGTTTCTCAGTCAAGAAGAAACAAAGGTGCGTACATAAGCCATTGAGAAATTACATCGATCAACCTGGTAGATTGGAATGTACGGAGAAGCGATGAAGTTACAAACACTGTCTTTCGGATTTGCTTTAGAAACTTACTGTTCTTTCTAATTCTGTTTATTTCTACTTCTAATTGTTTCTCGCGGTAAGCAAACTTGCGGGAGCTCGAAAAATCGATGGAAAGTGGGGTCGGTCAGTTTGGCCGACCGAGAAGTTCGTATACGGTTAGGTAAGTCAAATATTCGCGAACAGTTGGAGTTCAGGGTGTTCTGTAGGAAATATTTACGTATTTCAGAGAAAATTCTCCGCCGATTCGATCGTGACCATTGCACAGCTGCATTTTACTCGAGACACCGAAGCGCACCGAGTCGAAACGTCGATTTCGTAATTCACGGACGCAGCCCGTGCGTAACAGATGGCCTTTATCGCGGCGAATAAAAAGAGACACACGATGCGATCTATCGATAAAGACGTACAAGTCGTCCGACGATGAATTTAGTTGGAAGGTCCGATCGAAAGTATACAGAGTATACCATCGGACTACGAACGCGGATACGCGTGAAATGCGCCACCATCAATTGCGATCTACTTATTGCGAACGCGTCGTGTGTAAAGTATAGGTGAAATCGCCAGCTGAATATTCCAGCTATGCGACCTTGCCGATGCGTTTAAGCGACGCTGATGGTAATCGCGCGAGCGCGACCGATGTTTTCGGTATGGCGAAAAACGACCACGAAAACATCGAGGGGGAATTAGATTGGCGCAAAGGCGATCCATTGATTCGAGCTTCGATCGCGTAGTGAATCGACGTTCCATTGATCGAATTTGAAAACACCTTTCGATACAAACGTGCGACAGGACCGTCCAGGGTAAACCTGTCTTTCTTTCCCTCTTGTTTGTCGCTGTTTTCACCGGCGATTCAGATCTCGACCTCGACGTGTTTCGATGGTAAAAAAAAAAAAAAAAAAAAAAAAAAAAATACCAGGAGGGGAAGGTAAGAGAGGAAGAGGAGAGGGAGAAAGGGAACTGGAGGAAGAAAGTTTGTTTGGTTTATTTCCAGATCGGTGAACGAGTCGCGAAGCAATAATCGTTGTTTCCTTTATGCAATCGGATAGCCTCGATAATTTCGTATATTTGCATCCGCGGCCACGGCACGAGCAGAGCCTCGATTATTTCGCTTCATTTATTTTCGGTCTGCCGGCAAACATCGTCCGTTCCACTGGCAGGCATTCTCGACGTAATTAAAAACAGGAAACTTTTCTAGAGCAGGATGAAACACGTCGACTGCCGCGGCTGCTGGCAGGACCGGCGAAAATAATCGGAAGCGCCTCTCCGTTCTAGCTTTGTCGTTCGTCCAACTTCAATCACGATTAATTGCTTTTGCTTTATCGATGCGTCGCCCCTACATAATAATTATCCTCGTGGAATGGACCACGTTGTCGTGGGCCTAAGTAACTTTGCTTTCTACCAGACTACGCCGCCTGTCCTCCATGAATTTATCGAATTATTCGATTCTCCCTCTCCTTCTGTCCCTTATATTTCTCTTGCTCTCTCCGTTTCGCACACGCGAGCGCGTCGGTGTAGCACGCGAAAGGCACACGCTCGTAACATAATAGAAAGGAGAAGAGGAGGACGTCCGGTTGTTGCCAAAAGGTAGCACGCGCCAGCAGCGGAAGATGAAGGAAGGAAATCGTCAAGATCGTCGAGCGTCATCCGCGAATGACGACACTCGTGCCTCTTCTCTCAGAGGCTCGGAGAATTGACACCGTGCCCGGAATCGGCGGCTTGCGACTCGTCCAAAACATAATTAGGATTTCGCCGGCGCGCCACGACGATGGCTGTGGCACGCGGCGTGCCGTGTCGCATGTCGGAAGTGCGATCTTATTATCTGTTATTAGCAGAGATCGAGTTTGCATCACGCGAATCAGGGTCGCGGGCTGCGTGCACCGACCAAATGCAACGGAAATGTCCAGCGCTGACACGTTTTTCAGCGGCCACCTTTTCATTCTCGTTGTCATCGTTGACGTAAGAACAGAAGTTTTATTCTGACGTAATTTCACCGTTACGTTTATTCATACGGATAATAGGATGCATCGCGAGTGACGAATGGCAAAATGTTAACGAAAACGACGAAGAAGACTAGAAGAGTATGAAAGAGGCTTGTAGCGGAAAACGAGCGAAGCAGGAAATAGAAAAACCTATATGCTTGATGCCAGAAAGCTCCAAAGTTAGAATTATGCGTCGTCGACGACGAATCACGTACACGATCATCTACCAATCTAGCATGTACGTATTTATAATTTCATTCATAACACGAGCTGCACTTTCACGTACTCTGCCGACCGTAGTCGTAACGTTCGTGGCCTTGTAGCATGAATGTTGCTTTTACGACTACATTCGCCCACCGCATGATTCTTCGACGCAACGAAAGAACCTCGAAACGAGTAGCGCAGCGATCTGGCTACGCTTCATTCCTCCCTTGCTCCTGAAAAATTACAGTCAGGCCACGGCGCTCCAATGATCAATCAACGAAAGCAAAAACGATCGTTGAAATACGAATGCCGAACCACGTCGATTCGACGCCGATCGTTTATACGTTGCGCGTCACACTGACAAAGAAAACCCGAAGAAAGGAGAACGAAGCGGTCCCGGAATCGTGTCACGTACAGCTGGTTCTTTCTCCGCCACCATCTCGATCGTGGCTTGCTCTTAAGTTCACCAGCTACTAGAACAAAGACCATCGTAGGTCACGGAACGAAGAAGACAGAGAGGAACGCTAAAGGAATACCGGAAGCGATCCACCTGCTCGATTCTCGCGTTCGTCCCTTTGACGATCGTCGCCGAACGATCGCTGGTGTTACGAAGCGGAAGCGAATGTTTTCGAACAAGGGGAAACGCGAATTTACGTATCTCGAATCGACGCGGACTAAACGATCTCGGATTACGAGGGTTTGTTTAAGGGCCATTTAATATTGCTCGCTTAAACGCACCACCTGGCGAAACTTTCACGACCACGTTGAAGCTATTATAATTCCGTTGGCCAATTGGCGGACGTGACACAGATACAGATACAGAATACAGGTCGAAACTGCTGTACAAATAACGGATGCGAGCCGCGAGACGCTTGAAGCACGGTAACGATATTTAATCTTTTAATACGAAATGGTTAGCGGTGTATTTGACGTTGCAAAAACTCTGTCGGGAGAAGCGCGAAGACTTCTCGTTTCGCGAGGAGGCACTCGGTAAAGGGGTGGAGCATGGCGAAGAACAAACGTTCTGGGATCGGATGTCGAGGGAAAGCGGCAAAGTGTCGCGAACAGCGACGATCGAGAGGAAAACAGAAGGCAATCTCGGGGCGTCGTTTTAATATTCTCGAAGAGCGAAGAAGAAAGAGGAAATAGACGAAGAGGCGGCGTGAAATCGGAGGACGGATGATCGCAGGTCTGAAATCGAGGACGAAGCAAGAGGCAAACGAGTAATTCGTGGTTTGGTTAGGGTTTCGGGGTTGGGGGTGGAAGGCGAGCTCGAACGCTTCGAATAAAGGAAGAAGACCGGAGCAAGAAGGACGAAAAGGGATGGGCGGAAGGAGAGGGTAGAGCGTTCGTGTGCATACTAGGAAGGAAGGAAGAGAGAGGGTGGTACTGGTGGAGAAGAGAAGGTAAAGCAGAGCGTTCGAGGCAGCCGGTCGCCGGCATTCCGGATCAATACTCCCACCGCCGTCGCTTCTCTGGGGGTTCGTCGGGTGGCCCGGCTCTCTTTCTCCTTCTCTCCCTTTGCCTTTCACCCTCGACCCTCTTCTTCTATGTCGCCCTGCCATCCTCCCGTTTTCCGCTTCTACTTCCAGCCAACGCGTATAGGTATCGGTGAATCTGCTTCGATTCTCTATCTTTCCTCCCTCTCCTTGCCATCTTTCCGGCATCTTTATATCTGATTTTTCTCCCGTCAGCCGCTGATCAATTTATACCGTACATCCTACACACGTTGCATCGTGTTTTCCTTCAATTTCCTCCTCCGCTGATTTCTTGACAAATATTGGAAACTATACAGGCTGGTGCAGAAGGTAAGAAACGAATCTGAGAAAAGCGTGAGAAGCGAGGAAACCGACTCTCGTATAAATCTGAAATTTTTGCACGTTGCCCTTGCGTCACCTTGTACTTCCACCTCGCTGCAGAGACAGAGATGATTCACGCGTGTTCGCGCTAGACCATGTCTCGCACGATCAGCTTCTCCGGCTGCTAATCGTCGAGAATCAATAGGGAATTCGATCCTTCGACGACACTGCCACGAGGAGAATCGCTGCGCAAAGTGATTCCGGTACGCGAGAATGCGCCGACCGGACTCCACGCGTGCCGTTACGTAATTCTCATTAGCAGAACGAGACGACGTAACGCGAGAGCGTATCTGAGATCGCGCAGGAAGGTCGACGTTCCGATGATGTCACCGAGGTGCCCTGCGCTCGGTACGCCACACGCTGCACGATCGATTCCGCGATTCAACCCTCCCGCCAGGATCTCGCTTTGCCGGCACTTTATTGCTTCGGCACAGTTAACTTCTGTCTCGTTTACGCGATACGTGACCTCCCGTATCGCCGGCCGATGCCAAGCAAACAATTTTTCCAGCCGGTTTTGCGAGCCTCTCTGTTTGGTGAACCGTTCCAGAACCAATAGGATTTAGGCGGATTTTATCGGCGATCGCCGATCTCGCTGGATATCGAGTCTCTAACTACTCTCAGCAACTTTTTCCCCCGGGAAATTGTCTTTATCGCTTGTAAATTCTATTCGATCTCGGAGGAGGTCTATATGGAGGTCAGAGTTCGCCAGCCTGTTTCCAATCCAGCCAGGCTCCGGTAATATCGGGAGAAGGAGAGGGCGCGATTAGTCGCAAATAAGCTTCGATAGATCCTCTTACGTTCATCTCTGTTATCGTCAAGCTCATTAACTTCAGGGTTTTCATCCGGCTCGTAAACCACGTACGAGATAAACTGTCAAACAAAGCGGTTTACAAGGATGGAAAAGTCGAGACAGAGAGAAAGAAGGAGAGTAATTTTGCATAAAGGACGAAGTTTGAGAAGCGGCCGGTTAAATGGAAGAAGTAAGTAATTGAAGTAAGCGGACAACGTGGTTGAAAGAGAGCGACGGCGTCAAAACACGAGGCTCTTTCACGAGACCACCGGTCTGTGGTTCCCTTTTTCTCGAAGATCGCCGCGACGCGAGCAGAATCCCTGACCTTCTTTAATTAGGAAAGCAACGACAAAGTTAACGGGCGAGAATTAACGAAGCCTGGCTGCGACCACGACCAACTCCGTGAAACGGGATCGAGGAACGTGGCGCGCAACGAGACCGTGCCTCGGATGACTCTATTAAAATTCTCTTCTATCAACGCTTCTCCTTCTGCTGCTCCCTCCTCCGCCGCTCTCTTTTTCCTTCGAGTAAATTAACCATCGTCTATACGACATCGTAAACGCGGCACGTAATTTGTTGGTCGTAACGATCGAACGGTCTCATTGAGATTCGATATCGAATACTATCTATATACTTTCGATAATTGTTCGTCATTACGATGATATCATAAGGAAGGAACGTCGAACACGGTCGTCACCTCGTTTCCCGTTAACGAGCGTCGCTTTTTCGCTCGTTCGCCCGTCATACATATTAATTTCCTTCGTGGGCTAAAAGTTTCCAGAATATCGTTTAATTAGCACGGACAGCTTCGGACTTATTTTTAACAAAATTGATGAAAGTAATCGTTCCGCGTCGAGTTTCATTGAAATTCCTGGATGATTAAGGGAGGCGACTTCGCTCCACCGACCCTTGTGCACCGACCCGTTTACCCGGCACCGAGGCACTCGAAATTACCATGTTGATTCGACGATGGAACGTGCCTGGCAGAAGACGCTCTCCGACGATACACCGATTTACGGCGAATAAAACTTTATCGGTCAGTGTTATGGTTGCGCCGTGAGAGAAATTGCGAGGAGTTAGGGGAGGATCGATCGATGTTTTCTCCACGCAACTTATTTTTACTCGAAAGAGAGTTTACTTTTTCACACTTTGCTTTCGTCCACCTTCTGCTCTCGTATTCCTCTCGTAGAGGTAATAATATCGACGCGAATCAAGGTGATCGTTTTAAGCGGCTCGATCCGTGTATTTCTGTATCCCTCGTCGGTGTTATTCTTCGAAGAACGGTCAACCGCGATAATCGCATTTGCTGCATAATCGTAAAGGTGTAATGTCCTCTGTCCGGATCGTAGCGAATCGAAGGGGACTTCCCCACTGAAACGATGTCCCTTTTGCTTTCGTAACGCGCGCGTCGCTGTTAAGACGTTGCTCTCTTTCTCGCTTGTTACGTAATCCTTCGAACACTCCAAAACAGAGTACGAAAGACAGACAGAACGAAAGTCCTTCGAAATCTCTGTTTGCGTTCTTCCTCGACGATATCATCGAGTATCCTGAAAGTAAGTCTCACTTTCGCAGTGAAATTTGATTTCCGAGTGCGAGGTAGATGTTGCAGTTTAAACAGAACCTGCCTATTTACTAACGTCTGACGTTTTACTCTGTCGCGAACATGGTAATTTGCGGTTCCATTTGCTGGAACCATTGACCTCTCACCACATACAGCGCAGCATTCGTAGACATTGCGAGAAAGGTACGAAGAGACTAATTAGCGTGCGCCGGAACATTAAGGACTTTAGGACTCGACACTCCGAACGATTTAACTGATTTACCACGGTTCGCGACACCGATACCGCTAATTAAAATTTCCGCGTCGGCTATCCTTCGAAACAAACATTCGCGTTCGTGTAGATGCCGAGTAGATAGCGGTTTAACTACGGTAATTGAATTAACGATGGTATCGCGTAATCAGCGAGTATCAGCCTTTTATCGTGCTAGCTACAGCGAAATAGCTTATTTCCTGTTGGAGATTTTCCGATTTCTCGCTGAGATAATAAAACAACCAATGTCTTGTTATCGACGCGTTATCGCCTCTTGCGATTGGTAACAGCCTCGTTTATCGAGGCATCCATAATACTTTTTATTATTTTCGCGATATACGGCCCTCTGGGTATTCGACGCGCGATTCCATCTAAAAAAAAAAAACAGTTTGTAGCTTCGAAGTGTTTGCGTGTTCTCTTTATGCCGATGTCCATTAAGGAGAAGAGTACTAAAATCGACGTTAAAATCTGAACCTTCGGTATCTGATTGATTTGCTAATTGGATCGTTAAACGTAGTAAACTGTCGCGTTAAACTCGGTCGAAGCTACGTTTTCTCCGTTGCATTCTTACAATGCAATGATCACGATGAAGAAACGGACCCTTGACCCCGTGGTTGGTCCCACCGACTCTTCCCGAGTCGAGCGTGTTGCGCGGCCAATAGATTTGGATGGAATCCAATCTTTGATTAAGGAAAAGGGTCTCGATCCTCTGCGCGAATAGTCGTGTTTCACAGATGGACTGCTTCCAACGCGATGGATGCTACAATGGGTCGTGATTACGGAAGAAGCGGACCATCGAATGTACAACTCGATTTCACGTAGCGAATCGCCCGTGTGAGATACACCGACGTTCCGCTTTTAATTCGATCGATAACGACAAAAAAAAAAAAAAAAAGTAGAAAATATGTATCGAGTTAGGTCCTCGAGCTGGATTCGCTTTAATCAGCGTCGATCGTCGACAAACATCTTGAAAACGGTCGGCGCGTTTGATGTCTACAACGATCGACATCTCGGCGCACAATTGTATCCCTCCGTAATGTATTCAATGAACTCGTTTCGTGTTCCAATTACTCACCACCGTCGTGTCGCCGTATCTACGTTTGCACAGCTTTGGTCAACCTCATGTGTTCGTTCTAATACCAATTAAATCCCCTGCCAATTTTTTCGACGTAAGACTCGATTTAAAGGTATCCAGGCCACACGAAAAGATGTATAGAGCTTTCCGATACCTTAAATACGTTCGCGAACACGAGTTTCGCGCAAGGACATCACGAAGAAACACCTTGCCGCTAGGCATCAAGCGCCCCCTAACCGGAGGAAGAAATTTACGAGCTGGAGGAACGTAAATCGATCGTGCATACACGTAAACCGTCGTCACGATCTATCGGATGATCTTTCCGTCTATTATTCCGCTTGCTTTAATTCGGTTTCAGATGCGGATCGGTTCATCGCCGCCGATGAAGCCGTGTGTAATCCTCGAATAGACAAAGGCTCGATAAATCGTTCGAGGGCAGTGATTTATTTCTCAATTTTGCGATCGGTCGCGCGCGTTCAGCGGTAATTTACGACGACTGGAAAAAGGAAAGCGGCGTTTACCAGTCGATTCGTACTCGAGGATACTTAACGAGACTGGATGATTTTCCGCCGTGAATCACGCGTGTCGTTAATCGCGCCAAGGAACATAATTAGCAACCCACATCCCGCCTTTGTTCGACGCGATCGGCGAACAGATGCTTAATTGCTTTTCTCCTCTTCGCGCTCTTAAACTACGCCGTGCTCTTTCCAGCAACGTTATTTTTTAATCGTGCGCCGCGCACCGAGAGAAACAAAGGCGACGAAATGTAAAACTCAAGGCAATCGTGATGCCGAGACAGCGATAAATTCGCGTACCAAACAAAACACTCAATTCCCGATTGCAAATGGGGAATGCTCGTTACGTAATTGGTAAGATGACGATAATTTCATAAACGATAAACAAAATCAACGGTTGAACGCATGGGAGCGAACAGGCAGTTCAACTTGTTGATGATACAGCCCATCGTGTTCCGAGGCAAACACTCGTGAACGAGGCGGAGGGCAAAAATTGAAGGTAAAGTGCACGCGGTTTCGAGCCGTTCCAACCACTTGGGGGATTAAATCGAGTTCTACGTCTCTGGATGTTCTCTCACCCTGTCCTCCGACACGATATTTTGCTGACGATTGCGCATAAACACGAACACGGATTCTGCCTACGCCGTGGCGCGCTGCTGCTGTTGCAATTGCAGCCGCGCACTCCAACTCGACCAACAACTGTTGGATATCGGCTTGACCTCGACAATGACTCACGGGTCATGGTACTGACCGTTTCTCTTTCACCTAGGACTTTCTTTCCGCTTCTTCTGCATAACCAACGATACTTATGCACGTCTCAGCCCCACGAAACTCTTCTATCGATCACGGCTACTCGACGTTGCAATCCACGTATCCGTTGCATGTACATACATGCTTCTATACGTACGCTAGGCCTTAGAGTCATTGACTCCGCGATAATTTTCAACGACCTTTATCTATTTTTATGGCGTGCACAGCTCTATGGTTACAGACTATGCGTGTTCCGACGAACGAAACGTCTGAAAATCGAAATGCATATACACGCGAATATTCCTGATGCTTTCAAGTATTGACTTGGTCGCAATACACGTCCGCTATAGCCATGACTTAACGCGCATCCTATTTCTATTCCACCCAATGGTAGGAGTTCTTAGGAACGAGCCGGAATTGAAGCTTTTAAGCTTGATCAATCGCTGCGAGTAGACGAATAAAAATACCGAAAGGGTAAACTTGAGCGCCATGGCCACGAGCAACGATTGTTCGTGAATCATTGTACGTGTTTGCTTTTCTAACTATAAATACGGATACACGGATCGTGAACTCGTTCTTTCCTTAATTCCCAAGCACACTCGACCAACGCTCGGTCTCTCGCGACGCGTCGATGCTATCAATCAACCGAAGACTCCGTTTCGCCGAGAAGCGGCAAGCGAAAGCATTTGTGTACGGAAGCTTATGAATAAGAACGATAAAGAGTGGTTACCGTCACGCGAGATAGGTCGAGAAGCGAACGAACCAAGTCGATCTACGCAGGGAAGGCACTATAAGCCCACGACTTCCCCTCATTCTCGTAATCTCAAATCGGCCACGTTGAAGAATTTCCTTTAACAGTTCGCTAAAAAGAACATTTTCACGTAGATACAGTCTGTGTTGTAAAGACGTTTTGAAATTTCATTAGCACTATGGCGAGACACGGCCATCATGATTACATCGATAAGGTGAGAAGCCAATCTGGGAATGTATATAGAAGTTATGAGATGTTTACCGGGAATATATATTTGGTCGAAAATTGGAACGAATAGCCGCCATCTATATAGTAAACGTTAAAAACGGCCCCAATGAATATCGAGGTGAAATATATACTCGCATTACATATCTCGTACATCATCTACGTACATTTACAGATTCGTTTGAAACTTTACGAGCATAATCAAGATCGCCGGGTTCCCATTACAATGTTAATATAACACGTATAACACGTATAGTACATACGCGGGAGGTTTTGTATAAGTGTGCAAATATTTTCGTGAGTCACAGTATATGTTCGAGGCAATTATTCACGCTGTACGCCAACATTTTACTGAAAACCAGCGAGATATATTCGATAAATGCCTTGCAACTTCCGTACACGTTTCCAAATTCGTTTCCAACTTGACCTCTATAATCGCGATAGACGCGTTTCGTTACGGTACCATTTGAATTACAAAACGTTTCCTACAACACCACATAATGGTTTCTACAAGCGTTCCAATACCGAGCTACCACTATATCGCGTTTGTTTTTCAATAAATTTCCATGTAAAGAAGAACAAACAAATATGTGTATATATGTTCCACTGGGATCGCTAAATCGAAATAGCCGCACACACAACAAACTCTGTCCCCTCGCAGGTACAAAAACGTGCATAGAATGTCGAACGAATCGAGACCAATTAGCGGAATGGCAAAGAATGTTAAGCGCCGCGACACCATTCGTCGCCTCTCTATTCATGTGCTCCCCCCGTCGATGCACTTGCCGCTTTTCGCGCGATATTCCCTCTCCCGCGTCGCCGTTATTAGCGGTAGCCTGTTTTCTCCCTTTTAGCGACTCCCGTCAATGTCAATGCCAGAAACGCGTACCGCGAGATTCTCTCTTCGAGTTTGTTTACGATCAGGAAGAGAGAGAGAGAGAGAGAGACAGAGACAGAGAGGTGGACAAAGGACGAGAAAGATGGATGTACATGCCACTCTATTAACATAATTATTGCGAAAGCCTTGGAGATACATACTATCCTCGCGTAAACTCGACGCAAATCGAGGCGATTTACCGACAGCGAACGTGTCGTGGGCATCGATCGATGAATGGTGTTCTCGCGACCATAGTGGCGCTCGCCTCGAAAACCGTACATTTTTCACCGGAAACGGGTTTACTCTTTAAGGTTGACGATACAATAAGGCGATGAATAATTCAGAGCGAACGATTTAGGAGATAATTTGTCTCGTTATTGTTAAGGTCTGCTGCGTTTCTGATGTCAGATCTGTCGCATTGAAACTCGAAGATAATAGTTAGAAATACGAATTTACTTTAGCGGAGAAGAGCGTAAATTTCAAATATTTGCTTCGTTTCCGCTGTAATTAATCCGTCGACGCTGTAATTAAATTACGAAGAATTCGAAACGAACAATTTAGAAAATAATTATGTAACTCGCTATTCTTAACTCTGCCGCGGTCCTCGAGTTGTTTATGTCTTAATCTTACTTTAGCTCCAACCTTAGTTTCGATCTTGCCCGAAACGAAAAATCACGCGTATAAATAACAGCTCTTTCGTGTTTTGCTCAAATTTAGGAGAATTTTCTAGAGATGAACGCACGGTACGCTTAAGAATGGCTCAAAAGACCGAGCGGCGCGTTAAAACGCGCTTTCCACCGAAATGGAAATACCGATCGTATAATAAGCAGATTGAGCGGATGGTGAGCTTGCTCCAGATATTCTGGAACGAGGTTTAAAGGAATTCGGCATTTATGAAGAGCAACGTGCGAGGAAGCGGAGTCATCGACGTACGAAACGAGTTCGAAAGGATTGTATGAAATTCATGGGCGTGTTTTATGTTGCGAGATTAAGAGGTGGGGGACAAACGGACGAGAATTCGAGAACGTTTCGCGTTCGAGGTACAACAGCCTCTTAATCGAATAACAGGTGTTCGGAATGGCCTCACCAGGACTGGTTTACGTCGATACTTCGTATCGTCCGAATCTCGATGCACGCCAACTCTTGCGCATCTGTTTGACACGTAGAAAAAAGAGAAGTTATAAATATAGTGGCTTCGCATTCATTCCCGCTCCTAGGAGAGGTTAAAAGTTGCTCGGCGTATAATTCACGCGGTAGCTTTAAGTGGTGATATTTTAGAAACAGCACCCGGTATTTATTACGTTCCCATTTTCAATTTTTCGCCTGAGATATGTCGATAAATACTTAGGCATTTATTTTCGAGTTACCGTATGATGATTGCAGCCAGACGATGTAATAATTACAACTTTGCCAGCTTTCTGATTTTTATGTTACTTAGCGATGAAAAGAGGGCACTTTAATATACCGTGGCTAAAAAGACATAATTAACAGGCGCAACCTACCTACGGTTCGAACACGTAAGCTCTTTAGCGATGGATATGAAGTTATACGAGAGAAATTAACAGCATACGGTAACGAATTTTAAAGTTGTTTTCATATATATATATATGTATATAAAGATAAACACAATTAACATAGAACTTTCCTAATGCACAGCACATACCGCAACGTTTTCGCACTGATGGTTCCCTTCGCCGTGTTTGTTTCTATTCTATTTTCCTATTTCAATGGAAGATGCCTTTCCACTAGTCGCGGTGATACGATACTCTTCAAGAAATTTTAACATATCGTCGTCGTTAATATCTGCGTAGGAAGTAAAAAAGCAAAGGAAAAAAAAAGGAGAAAAACAACTATAGTAAACAACTGGGAAAGGAGCAGACAGTAAACGACAGGAAAAGACACGCCTACGACAATTAAAGGCTTAAACGCATCGTTCTAATGCGAGCATTAAAAGAGCTACACCACCATCTTCTTTCCTTGTAATGATCGTTGGATCTAAGCGATTCGAGCATTGCTTGCGCTACAAGAGACAAACAAGGGGAAAAACAGATCATAGAAAAAAAACAAGATAAAAGATTAGAGAGAAAGATAGAGAGAGAAAGAGAGAGGATGGGAGGGAGGAAGAAGGCGGATACAAGCAAATAAAATCCGCGTTAAGACAGTGAGCAAACGAACGGCGTTTGCGGTGTAAATGCGGCTTAAAGATCGACGCCGCACTAAACAAGCTCGCCCACTCTCATCGGGCGGAAAACTGCGCTATCATCCTTCTGCACCACAATGATCTTGACAGTGACCGTAGCGATCAATGGCGCCGTCAATTAGGCGAATCGCGTACTCGGCTTTATGGCTCGGTGGCCAACGTATCGAGGACACCGAGCCACGCGTTATCCTGGAAATTTGACGACCACTCTCAATGTCCATGTAACATCGTTCACGCGCTTCTTTCATTCTACTCTGCGTCTCAGTTCGAAAACTGGATATAACCCACTACGAGGACTACGCGCAGGAATCAAACGTGAATCAAGTAAGTTATATATAACTCGAAAAAAGAAAAAATAGTTTATCATAGCGATGTATCATATGCATTATACGAGTCCAAACAAGATAAATAGCGGAAAGTCGTCATAAAAAAGAAAATAACGTACAGATTACCCGTTAAAATTCTAATTCTCTAAAAGTGCATTATCATTTTCTAATTTTTCTTCAATTTTACTACAAAGTTTCACCAACGAAACCAATAGCTTTCTGCGATTCGCTTGTTTATTTTATTGTATTCATATGCAAATCGTGTCCGTGAGAGATTAAATTATGCGATTCTAAATAAATAATGACTACACCAGTATTCAATAACTACAGTACTGTCAAGAGTCATGCGAAAGAGTTTGCGGGAGAGAATCAAATCATAGTAATCTTTATACACACGGTATGAGAAGATCGATATAAGGAGCATCTTCTGGTATTATAAAATGCTTTTCGAGAACTGAAATATTTGTTCACGGAGCATCATTCCAGCAGAACGCGTCGCTTTATAACATCGTTGAACTAGCTTGGTTGCCTTCGCGAACGCGGACCCTTTTATCTCTTTGAAGCTGGTCGGGTTAGAGAGCAGGCCCCGCTTAATGCAATAACGTTAATGCATCACCAGACGATTTTTATTTCGTCCGCACAAAGCGGGCCGGCCTTGAAGCGCGGCCGGAAACAAGGTAGATCGGTGTTATTGCAAATCCCCGAGCAGTGAATCGCGTAAAGGGAAGGATGGAGTGAAAAACAACCAAAGCTCGTCCATAATCGTTGAACATAGCACTGTAACAAATAGGTTTCGAACATTAAAGGTTTCATTTGTTGTCGAACGGCTCTCGTCTCGAATCGAATTTCTCGCTGAATTCTACTATCGTTACGGCCAGGCTAGAAAATAAGTGGTTAAAGTCGAATCGAAAGCGATAAACGGGAGGGGTGGGGTGGGAGGCGCGAGACCCGTGAGAACCCTCCAGGAAACCGGAAGTGTACGAAATTAGTCCAATTTCGTGCGCGACAAGTGGAAAAACGTCGGCCACTGGCAGTGGCGACTCCGCTCTCGAGGGCACACGCGTGCCGCAACGGGAATCCGCTAGGTGACTCGCGTGTGTATTCACCGCTTAAACCCCGATTAGCCTGCTAGAGGGCCTAATAACGAGTAATACCCTAGCCGCGTCATCGAGTTTAAACAGATTTCGCAACAGCTTGCGATCTCTTATGCATACACGTTCGGACTGACTTGACTGCCTGTTTGGCTGCTGATTCCCCTTTAACCTAACCGAATGTTCTAACATAGGTGAATTGCCATTTGTACGAATCTCAATTCGTTCCTCAATCTACTAAATTGTTTCTCCTTTCCTTGCTTTTAGACGAAACTGGTTCACGGTCGACGAGAATGCGCAAAGTTTAAGGAATATCGTTTGAAATGGACAAACGACTATATATATATATATATAGTCATATAGTCATATATATAGATGACGCGAGGAAGTGGCAAGGAGAACGAACAGCTTGTTTTCTACGCGTCGATAAATCTGCGGCTTCTTATCTGTCAGCAGAAGATTACAGCGATCGTCCGACGATGTTGTAACAGCTAACAGTCAACGATATATTGGACGAACGAACATTGCTAGACATTTCTTCAATGACGAGTGTACCATGTGATCTAAACATACGACGACGCGTTCCTCGCACGTCATCGCTTCGACCCGTGATCCTCGGACGCATTGGTCGCACAGTGTTGTCAAATTCAACCTCGAGGAACTTACGCATTGGTAAATATTATTTACGCGCGTAAGTAGTACGTTCGGTTTAATAAGACAGAGCTGCTGCACGAGCCGAGCTGTCATTGTAAATAAGTGATACATAAATCAATGAACGAATCCACTCTCGTCCCGTTGCTTTGCCTCGAATGGAATCAAAGGACTTGTAAAGCTGTTTCCTGATGCACAACGAATATTTAGACAGGACTGACTCGTAATTATGAATCGTAACAATGCTAAATTAAATGAACGTTTGCTGTACAGAGCCTAGAGAAGTTTTTCTAAAGGTCGTGTACTTTGATCGAAGGATGTAAAAGGTCTCAACGAGATCTTTTAATCGATCTAGGCTGATTTAATTTAGTTGGGAGTTTCGAGATCGGAAACACGGTAAAAGTTTTCCTGTCGTTTGTACCCTAACGATTAAAACTTTAAAATACTTGGGCTGCTGAGCAACGCAAACTCGTAGGCCGACACACCGGCCGCACACCTACGTGTTTCTAAATAAGTCTTATTCGTAGGTTGGCTGCACCGTGGAAGCGAAACTTATATCTTCCTTGATCTATCCGTCCGCCAAACCATTCTCGCTCGTATTATTATCTAAAGGCGAATCTTCACCGCCAGCGAAGAAAACAACTCTCGTAGCGTTGCGAACCGTAAGCATCGTATATTAATTGTGTACTATTTTCAAAAAACTACACCTACCTACGAATGAAAAATAATCGATCGTGCGATCATACACTTTTCATGATTGAGAAGCGTCTACGGGTGAGCACTCGGCGACACCCCGCAGGATGCTGCATCTGAAAATCCTCTCAAGCACCGCAATCGCCGGCAGGAGTTCCCCCCGAGTATGTAACCGGTCCCAAACACATTTGCCCGCTTTGGTCTTACGCCACAGACTATACTCTATGCAGCACATAAATCCCGCATGAAACCGGGCTTACCATGGCTATGACCCTAGTTCCAAGGTATTACGATTCACCACGTACTACTAGGCCGTGTTTACGGTGACACGTATATCTTTGAATTAGTAAAAACCATTAGTTTGTTTACAGGACGAATCAGAGTTATTGATGTAGTTATTGAATGGATGGATATTGGTTAGGTTCGCGTCGAGTCATCGCAGCTATATTACATATATTTTCATTCTTGTTTAACCGAAAGTTACTTTTCCGTGTATCATGTGGCACCGCGTGTGTCGATACGTAAACGCAGGTATACACACGATACTCGAGCGAAAAACACGTGCATATAGGTTATGTACGCGGTACGCGAGAAAGAGACGATGAGAGAAACCGAGCGTAGAAGTAAAGAGACAGGAACAAGTGTAAAGAGAAGGAGAGAAGCAAAGAAGACAGTAAGCTAGTGAACGAGCAACAGAGAAAGAGAGACTATAAGGACTACTGCCGTTTTATTGGCAGAGGTGAACGACACTGCCTACTGCAAGGTGGATGCCTGTATTTCGCATAACCGCTCGTCGTTGGAACGTGCTATGAGTTTATGGGTCACTACGTACTGTTTTCAAGCACCTTCTTGCGAAAATAGTATGAATTCGTTGAATCGAAAATATGTTGACATCAAAAAGCCGTCAATGTTTGCTTTTAGTATGCTTTGTTCATCTGTGGCTAGTAGTTAAAAAAAAAAGTTATTTCTGGATAATACAATTTCATTATTGCATCGTCTAATATCGATATTTCTTGTAAGAATAAGAATCGATAAAATAAGTGTTCTCGCGTTACAAGCATGCTCCAGATGATAATTTCCCAATAGCTGACTTATATTAAAACACGCACACGTTGTAGACACCTCATAATTTCAATGCATACACATACCCCTATGGAATTACCGCATAAACGTGCAGCGACCTTTTTGAAAATTAAGAATTCATTTCATGTACAACTTCTAACTGCAAAAGATTGTACAGGTTATGTAAGAGCAGTTCGAAGAACGAACAACAGAGGGGAACGGCCTGATCAACAAGAGTGGATTCTGAATTTAAGAATAATCTGATTTTGTTAACATTTGTTTAACGACTTACCAATCGACAAGATGAAACATCAGACCGAGCAATAACAATATATGACATACAGTAAGACGCACATGACGTGACAGAGATTTATAAAAACAATATATGTAAAAATATATACATATGTACATATATTTGAATTTGAATTTTTAATTCATATAGAGTTACGTGACTGCCTCCTAAACTCAATAATGAGTAATATTTGCAATTAAATTTTTCAGAAAATCGCTACTATAAGATGAAAAATTTGTATATCTTTTGCGTTATGGTCATCAGCAGTTATACACGAAATTTATATTGCAGGAAAATCGGTCGAGTAACGTGAACTGACCTCTGCTTTGCCGCTCCTCATCGATTTTCTGAACATACGTCAATACGAAGTACGCCAGACACGTATTCATGGAATTAAATACTACCTTCTTTTTCAATAGTCGATAAATAGAAATTTCTGTCAGTTTGTATAGCAGCCATGTTAAATATGTAAGGAATGAGAAATAAGATATTTTCGGTACAAACGTGCTTATCGCTAAATATTTTGAGGTTAGCTTCGGCAATTTTACGTTATCTTTATATCGAGCAATCTAATGTACATTTTGCGAAAACAATATAAACTGCGCATTATTTAATGTTTTATCTGACATCGAATATTAAATATTAATATTGCATTGTCTTATGTTCAATGTATTTCTACAAAATTTGTATCGACTATGAAGAATTCATTTGATACATTCGTTTAATCATTTGATCAGACAATTAGCAGAGGCTGCGAGAATTATATAAAAAGAGATTAAAACAAAATGTATCTCAGGAATGTATACGTTGAAATCATTAATGCATCACCTGGTAACTTTGTTTACCACACCAGGGTATAATTCCATTTCATCTGTATATTACGATTGCTCAATAAAATGACAAATATTGCCAATTGTATAACTTCAAAAATGTTTGACACTCGTACTTAATAAGTAGACGTATTATTGTAATAATCACACTGTGAATGTAATTACGTTAAATATACTATATACAACATACATTACTTCCAAAAAAATATAAAATAACACGATCAAAGAGAGTATATATTTTACATTCTCATATCTTAAATGAAGATAGGTTCGCTTAGTTGTAACATACGAAAGCTTACATTAAGTCAGGCACATCATATTCCTATTATTATGTAATATCTTTGTATAATGTATTCTCTGAATAATCCATCTCTGTATAAATGTTATAATATTATTGCTCATACTAACTACAACATCAAAGATGTTCAAATGAAGCAATAAATTTAATAGTAATTCCATGTACTTTAAGTGGTTATAAGAACATGTTATAAGAACACGATAATTTTTTGCTTTGTCTAAATACGTTTTATATCTTTAAATTTAGATGAGTAATTCAGAAAACTTTAGATGTAAATTCACAACATTACGTTATATCCTAGAGATATTACTCAAATAAATCATGATGAAAAAGATTGTGAGTGTTTCCAATAGTTCTTATATTCATGTGTCTCAGTAGTATCTTTGTAATATTATGACAAGAATGTGAATGCAAGGAACATCCAAGGAAGTAAATAAAGTATAGAATATCTGAACTAACCTTTGAGCTGCGGTAATTGCTGTAGTTCAACATCTTGGGAGTTACGATAACGAGATGAACCCTGTGATTTTTTGGATTTCTTCTTAAGAGATCTCTTGGCAAAGGGATCTATCCGGTCCACAAAAGTCGCTGACGACATGTTGGGATTAGCAGAGGCACTATGAGAGCTGGAGGGAAGTGAAATGCTGGAGGCACTTTCGTGCCTCGGCTGCACTTTTTCGGCGTTGGACGCGACTAAAGAAGATTGCATCCACCCCGAGGAGGTCGCATTCCGTGTCGAGGAAGATGAACTCACTACACACACAAGGAGAAAGCAACACTACACGATTACAAAGCGCACGTGGTGTACTTGAACACGGTAACCTACTGGTTCAGAGGTTCCTGAAGCAGAGAGGGGTGAAAATTGATAGTAATGCGTGCATAGCACGAGGAGTTTTTCCACAGAACCGAACGTGTTTTAATCGGAGGATGTTTGTCAAACGACGAGACCCATCAAGTTCACAGTTCGATAAAAATTCGTTGAACAATTGCCAGAGGTGGTTCTTGTATCGAGAAAAGGGGCGCGATCGCTTGTTAGGCGTTGTCACACGCGAACGCACGCCCCGTCGTACGTCGAATCTCCCACCTACACCGTGCAACACACAAGCGGCACCGTGTCTTTTTCTTGATCGTATGTGGATTATGCGTTACCTGAAACCACGACCGGTCGTTTGGTCTGTGGCTCACTTGTTCGATTTTTCTCCGTTCGAACAAATATTTGATTCACGCCACCGGGAGACTGTGGAACGGCTGGCAGGCTTACCGTACCGTGCCTGCGTGTCGGGTACGAAGTCGTGAAACAAGCACCGTTACGAAATAGCTCGTAACTCCTCTAGAAGCGGTGTTTCGCCGCGTGAAATCTATTCCACAGGATTATCTTCCTTCCGCACGCGGTAGCCGCACTCCGCTCGCACAGCTAAACGCACACACTCACTTAAACGCTTCGATGAGGGACACTGAGGCTCGAACAGCACTCGGCCGCCATCAGCTGCTCGGACCGACGAGCTTCTTTCATTTTTGCCGGAACGACCGACAGACCGTCAGGCGCTAAGTCCTGCCGAGACCTCTTCCAACATTGTACCTTTTATTACGCGTACACAAGATACTACAATTTCGGCATCTACCGCACGTAAAATTTAAATTAAAAAGAAAAAAGGATCCTTCCACCGTCGCCCTCTTCACTTATTGAAAACCCGTCAAGAGGTGCCTTGTGTCTGAAAATAGTAATGTGCACTCGACAATCATCGGCCGGAGATTTCCGATCAAACACGAACATCCACGATCGCCCTAGATCGCGCCACTTTACGAATCTTTACCGTTTTTCTATTGCGCCATTGCTTTTCCACTAGGAACATTCCAATTTGTATTTAAACAGTCGTATTATTAACATCGTTTTAAACTTTCGATTAAACGTTATACGTATTTTTATTTAATGTCCTTTTACCGCTGTTTATCGTTAATATAGCGTATATTTTAATCAGTTGCTTTCGTTTCTATGAACTTGCCTTAATAAAACCTGATAAAGCTATAATACATCTACATTACGTAGTTGGTACTTTTATATAGGAAACATAATATAGAAGATAAAAACTGATAAAAGCTTACAAATTTGTTCTTAAAATTCTCTAATATGTTGCATTATATATTGTACAATGTTAATATCTATATTATATATAGATATTAATTATATATATATATATATATATAAGTTTTATAGCTTTTATAATGCATGTTTTCATTTTATGAAATCATTTTTCTATGTTGACATAAAATCATTTTTAAACTCTTTGTAACATATTCCTTGATATATATTGTATTTGATATATGTGTAGATACACATGATATTACCGATCTACCGTCAAATGACGTTCCATACCTAATGATAGTTTACAAACTTTATTTGTAAGAAATACCATTACGTTTTAGAAACGAAGTGCTTCCACAAAGAGCGTATTTGTTATTCAGAACAATATATTTCGAAATCAATGGCATAAATAATTACAAAATTATATTATTGTACCGCATGAAATGTAGTTCGAGTTTTTGAAATCTAACCTTAAAATGTTCATAAAGCGTGTTTGTTGATGTATATTTTTAAATTTGAAAAAGGTGATAAATATCATAAATACTTATAAATATTGTTTTCATATCTATTTCTTCATGTGCTCGATATCAAAGGCAAATGCTTTAAATTCCTTAACTCGATGTCCTGGATTATATTGTGGAAGGGAACTGCTGTATGATGGCAACTGGAGTGACTGTGGTGCATGCCCTCGAGGGTTCAGGGCAAACGCCTCTTCGATATGTGTACTTTGCGAAGACGAACCAATGCTCTATGATTGGCTCTATTTAGGATTTATGGCACTACTGGCATTAGTATTACATTGGTTTTGTATTGATATGATATCTATGAGGCGTAAAATACTCAAAGAAGTGATTGTGTTACATTTGTCTGCTTTACTAGAAGTTGTTTCAGCATCATTGATTACTTTACAACTAACCGAACCTGTAGGTAGTTTTGCAGTTAGATCATGTAGAGCTACAAAACTCTCAGATTGGTACACATTGTTACACAATCCTAGCCCAAATTATGAAGAAACTCTGCACTGTACACAGGAAGCTGTTTATCCATTGTTAGTAATTACATAATTATTTTATTTAATTATTCAATCTAGCTTTTTTCTGTCCAAAAAATTAATGAATTGTTCAATCCTTAGGTACACAATGGTGTTCATTTTTTATGCTTTAGGAACAGCTATAATGTTAATAATAAGGCCAATTATAGCCAAGAAATTTTTACCAAAGAAAGGAAAATTTTCAATTTATGCTGCTCTTTATTTCTATCCCATTTTAGCTTTATTACATGCAGTTGGCGGTGGTCTAATATGTAAGTGAAGCAATTTCAACATAAGTTGTAGGGATAATACCTCCTCTATATTTTATTAACTCTTATTTTTACAGATTATTCATTCCCATATATAACTATAACACTGTCTGTACTATCTAATGCAGCGCATTTTTCATTTAAATTAAATCAGGTAATAATCATTGTGTACTGTTTATATTTAAGTACGTTTAAATACTAAATATGTGTTATAAGTATTTTATGAAACTCTACCTTTCTTTCAGTCAATGAAAGCATTGTTGTTGAGCTGTGTATCAGACATGAAAAATGCAATAGTTATTTTAGGTCATTGGCTGTTATATGGATATGGTTTAATGGCTGCTGCAACTTTCCGAGGTCTCGGCATTCATCCAGCAATGCTTGCTTTAGTTCCTTTACCTGCATTGTTTTATATTCTTACTGCAAGATTCACAGATCCGCATAAACTTCATATAGAATAAATATAATTATAAAACCTATTACAAACAATAAATAATTGATTGTAGAATACTATGTTTTCAATGCATCACATTTAGTTATATTTTTCACAAAAGCAGTACATAATTACTTATAATAAATGCCATTACATAAAGATCATAAGCAAGAGATTGTTATCGATCACTTGTAGACTTTTTTTCTCTCATACTTAATTTTGTGGAACAAACGTTAAAACAACTGTACTCTTGCCCGATATAGGAACTTTATTAGAAGGCAGCTTTGTTCTGTAAAAAAAATAAATTTCATAAAAAAACGGTAGTTTATCACAATATTATAAAAGAAATTGTTGATGTTCTATGAAAAAAAAACAAAAATATATTAAGTAAGTGATGATAGTGAAATAACATTACTTTATTGTGTCGCTGTCTTGCGCGTAATTAGGACTGTGTGCGACCATATTAACTTCGTCAGAAATCTGAGGTATTGTAGAAAAATCCACTACTGTAGGTTCTTCTGCCGATTGATATGCTACTAAGTATCCTGGATTGCCACTCTTTAACCTAGACATTTATTCAGTTTTAATATTCTTTCAATGAAGAACAAGAAAGAAAAATTGATTCAGTTTTTGATAATGATAATTAAATTAATATTTTATATTATCAGTTATTAATTGGTGGTTAGTCAAAATAGCTATTATTTAAAATTAATTTTACAAAATGCAGGCCTCATGCAATATGTTAGTAAGACGACTCACCAGTTCCTGTGTTTCATAGAAGGAAGCGTGGAACAGGGCAAATTGATCTTTGGTTAGTAAATTATACAGTACAATTTGTGTCAATAGTGTGAGGTGTATGAGTTATTTGGAGTTTAAGTGTAGCATCAAAGGATAATTGAAATGATTTATAGCAATTGTGAATTAAGTTGATTGAACTTTCTTTGATATAGATTAATACTGCAATTACTCAGTTTTATTCTTCAAAAGCTCTATACCATCCATTAATTTTCTGATACTATCCTCTTTTATTTTAAAGTTATACTTAGTGTGTAAATGGGTAAACATACAATACTGAAATAAGTAAAAATATTATCACATTACCTTGTATAAACAAATACACTTCCATTGACAGTTCTAAGCATTGTCTCTCCATGAAGGAATGTTAAGCTTCGTCGTGCTTTAGATAAAGTCGCAAAGGCGTCTTTTGCAGACAAAGTATCGTTCAATTTTAGTACAGGGGTTCCAGGTAAAAGTAATGTCATAAGTGCTAAACTGTCTGCTATATCTGCAGGCATTCTTTCTCTCAAACTAAGATTTCTACCATTAATCTAGAATGTAATATGATAATATAATATATATACTTTAGAGTACACATATTGTGGATACTTACATCCCAAGCAGGCCAGGAAGTGAAATTAAGCCAGTGGGAAAAGCCACGCTGTAAAGCCGTGGCATCTATATTGCTATCTGCGGTTGTAAGAAATTGTGAATTTTGTGGAAGATCAATCAGCCTTTTCTTCTCATTATAAACTTGTAGAATGTCAGTTCCAATATCATCTTGGAGGGCAAAGAACCTGGACAAACATTTTGTTATGGAACTTTGCTTGAAAGAAGGACTGAATATGCATAATACTACTATAATTATTAAAGATAATTAACCCTTTATTGTCTGTTTCATTATGAACTCTTTCTTGCCATCTTGCCAGAACAGCACCATTTTCTGGACGATCTCTTGTATAAGCATGTACTAATGAATCATAGTTATCTGCCTCAGTAGGTATAGTGCTCCTAAATTCATCATGAAGATCTGGATCCGCAGTTAAATATTGAGTATTAGCTAAACGGAATCCGCTGATCCCTAATTTTAACCAATGACTCAAAATATCCTAAGCATTAAAAATTAAGTATTATTGAATTTATTTTTTACAATTATTTTTTAATCTGCATATGAGAGTAACAATGACGAAATAACTTACTGAAAATTCTGTAACTACTACTGGATTATTGTAATTTAATTCAGGTTGTGCTATTTTGAAATGATGAAGGTAATATTGTTCTCTTTGTTCGTTCCATTCCCATGCTGATCCTCCATATACACTTAGCTACAAAAATTTATAAATATAGAAATACTACAAAGATACAAGGCATTTTTAACTTGAAGAAAGATAACTAACCCAATTATTAGGTGGAGTACGTTTACCATCGGTAGTTATTTTTGCATCTGCCCAAACGTAGTAAGAGGAGAATGGTTCTTCTCTCTCTACAGAGCGTTTAAACCATGGATGTTCAGTTGATGTATGACTGGGATCTAATTCTAAAATGATGTATTGTTCTTTGCTTTTTGCAGTTTTTACAAGAGCCTCCAGATCACTTGTAGTTCCTAATTCTGGTTTAATGTTTTTGAAGTCTTCTATTCCCCCTATGATTTAAAATGCAATATATTAATATCTGTTGTCATACTAGAGTAAAAAACTATTTGTGAAAGCTGTTGTATATGTACCTGTTGAACTTTCTTTAATCGTGGAAGCTAGAGAAATTGCATCTATATTTTGTGTTTTCAAAATATCTAACAAAGATTCTACGCCTTTCAAATCATGAGTGCTTGTTTCAACAGGATCTAATTGTATAATAGCACTTTTCTCCCACCATTCTTTGGGTTTCGGTGATGCACATTTTGGAGCTATTACTACAATAGCTATAGCACCAGCTAACATGGCAACCCAAAGTAACCAGAAAGCAATGAATAAAAACCATCTTAATCTAATCCAAAATGGATCATTAGCGTATTTCATGAGTTCTTCTTTCCCCATTCCGGAAAGAGCTTGCTTGACTGTTTCAATATCAATCTTGGTATCTCCATTTTCAGAAATAAATTTTACCTATTCAAAATAATCATATGTTACATATAATATTAACAGACATTTAATGCATGTATTTCTCTTGAATGTTAATGAATCACAATTATTTTCTGATGTAATGTAAAAAAATCAATCTTTCCTCTTCATGATGGTATGATGCAATAGTAAAAGATTCTTACTTTCGAATAACAAATGTAATACAATGTGCAAGAAATGTAAAATACGTAAAGACATGTGATAACAAAATTTGAAAATCATTCGAAAGCATATCAATTGTCTTTTATTATCGAACAAAAAAAACTTCCAGTCATGATAAAAATAGCAATTAGCTATTAATTATATTTAAATAAAATAGAATAATAAAACAATAATAGTGATAAAAAGGAGATAGATATCTTTAATCACGAGTAGAGGTATCTTTTATTGATCGTATAAAGATTAGATGTGACTTCCAAAAATGTGCTCATTAACATACCTCTGTTGTATCTTTCATAGGAGAGATTTTACTCTCGTCTTTAAGCATCTTTTCGTGGACCCCATCGTCGGTATCGTTTTCATTACTTGGTTTTCCCATATTTTCGACTTTATCTTGCACAGTTCCGTCCTCGTCCGGCAACGCCTTGTATGTGGCGACAACTGCCGTTTCTTTCGCGTTCCCGTTAGCTTCGATATTATCTAAATTTAACCTCCCACTCTCCATTATTACTATCGCACAACACCAAGGACGTTAAACGTTCTTATATGGCGGGGATGTGTGAAAATTCTTCTCTTCTTAATGAACTTTCGATGGATTCTCGACTCCGTGAGCTTCAAGAATGACTGGACAGACGCCTTTTACCCCATAAAGATATCTAGTTGGTTCTTATTCTCCTTTTGTCCCTGCTCGTATTTACTTGTACTACCACAAGCATAGGGCATAGAGTAAAATCAGGGACGACCTTCGTCCCCCAAAATTACCGTGACTTTACTAAGTATTTTAGAACAGTATTTGAGATTTATAATATGTTTTACAAATTAAATAATATCCAGAATGTTCTAATGTACCAAACAAATAACCTTTATTTAGATTGTAATACTTTAGTGGAGATTTATGTTTATGCATCGTACTAAAAAAATGTTAGTAAATTATAAGAAAATTAAAAAGAAAAATCCAATTAAAAATTAAGACATCCCTTCAAAAAACTTATGATTAAAAAAATATTATTTTGTAATAAAGTTACTAAAGAATTTTAATTAAAAATTAGTTTGCATAGGGTTCTTTACTGCCATAGTCCAGAACTGATTTAATTTTCCCCTTTCGATCAGTCGTTTCAACGACGAATAGAATACTCGGGTTGAAAAATAGCGCGAAAGATATTTCGTTGATTATTCACATCTTTTGTATAACAAATAAATTTATTAGATATTTTAATATTACAATCGTAAAATATTTAGAAAATATTATATATATTCATGTATAACAATGACAAATAGTGCTGTATACATGATCTCCTTAACATTTCTTATATTTAACATTTAAAGATTTTAGAAATATTTTGATCTGTATCCTTCTGCTTAACAGTAGCTTTGTTAACGTAAGCAAGGAATTAAACGGTTATCTTATATCTTGCTGATAGCACGAAAAAATATACTATCTTTATGGATACATCGATTTTTTATTTATTGACTTATTCACTAACATCCGATTGGAAATCCTGAACACGTTGTTTGTATTATTTTGGTGTCTGGAAAATTTACTGAAACAACGAGGGATTAAGGCGGTTACATAATTTGAGATATCGATTCTAGGATGAACAAAATTCATAATTTCTGTTCAAATACTTACTGTATCTGTTATAGTTATAGTAGCATTGTAGCATGGTTTCCATGCAAAACAGCAGTGAGATAAAATGAATAAAATAATCACTACTACCAACAATGCCCATAAAAACCAAAACATACACAAACGAATATTCATACATACTGGATCGATTCGGTAGTATCTAAAATTATCGCTCGCTGATCCTAAAAAATGGTCTTTTTATATGTCTTTTAACAATATCTTTTGTAATTCTATAAATTTTAGTTGTAATTTAACACTTTTACATATTTTTCAAATTCGCGCGAGTTATCGACCGAATCTAGATTCGATATCTTAACTACAAACTTCCGGTCTCGAAATGCATGTTGCATACAGCATACGGATGCGCGAGCACATGTCTTATGATTGGTCCAATTTAAATTTCAGATTTAGTACGAACATTGTTCGTTGTCATTTTACAATTAGTGTACGTGAATCTTTTCCATTTTGTGAATAGTGATGTCAAACCTGTGTCTTGTGATTTTTCTTTGGATCCGTCGAATTGTACAGCCTCGTAGATCGATGCACCGCAGAAAAGGTGAGTAGTATCCACTGATTTATCCATTGTTAATTCCTTCTGATCCGCTTGGTACTCTCCACTAATGCAATAATCAACTAACGGATTTCTCGAATCATTATTTTTTCCGCTGCACGTTCGTTTGCTTCCCGATATGATAGGACTATTTATGTTTACACAAGTGGGGCGCGATTTAGGCTGACCGTTAACGATCGGTGTTATAAAACAGCGATTCTGCGACATTCTGTTTGCGATAAATATAGACACAACGAGATAACAATTGAATGGTGAAATTTCTTTTGCCGCCCCTATTATTGTTTGCCTTTCGTTCTTATCTTACGGGAGATACGTTAGACTTGATTGAACATATTTGCGTCCGTTCGAAGCCCTGTCACCATGATTAACAGGGAATCGGTACATATTGATAAACCGAGTGACAGATATATATATATATATATATAGAGATATATATATATATATATATATATATATATATATATAAATATATCCAACTAATTATAAACGCACTGTTTGTGACCGCGAATTTAACAAACGATATATTTTCTCTGTTTACAAGACAACGAACTGTTTGACAGTTTCTGATATTTCTTATATGTATCTTGCCTTACTTCACATTTGTTTCTTCACACACATTTACGTATTGTAAATAATGATGATATTAAACTCACGCCGTTGCTATAATTATACCAGCAAGAATACGGTTTCTACTCATGATTTTAGTACAGATACAACTGGCTTCTAAACGAGACATTCACTTGGGACCATTGCTTAGCTTATTATGAGTCATTCAACACATTCGTTGCTTCATGAACGTATTTAAACAGCGAGAGTATTTGTGTTGTCATTAATATAAATTATAGCAGCACTTCATAACCATAATGTTAACATCTGAGGACAATGCCTCTCTTGACAAAAATAGACTTCCTATTTATAGGATATACTTATATACTAATTCATGTAAAGTAGGGTGAATTGAACATACATTTGCTGTTACTTTAGACAAAACCTCTTATTAATATAGGAACGCTTAAGTACTAATTATAATCGCTTTATACAAGTTCGTAACTAAAATTTTTATTCTACAAAATTTGGATCAATGAAACGTTAAAATATTCAATAACACAACTGCGATGCTTATACCTGTTATTAACCATATTACTGAGGAGGAAATAGCGGCAGAATTTTTCTCTGTTGTATGTTCAGGAATCGAAGATGTTGCGGTTGTACTAGTTCCTCCGGGTTCTGTAGATGATTCACAATTGTATATTTCCTCAGCTTTCAGAACAAATCCTACATTTGCCGTGAGTATAACATTTTGTGCCGAAATATTTGACCTACAAAGTGGAATTAAATATTCCGAGTTATCTTCGCGTATTCGGCAGTTAATCTCTTTTGATATAAGGTATACACTTACGTAATTTTAACTGTATTACTGGATGTGGTAACAATTTCTACCGGATCTTTTAAGTTCGGATACACCGACGTTAAATTAACTGTTTCTTGTCGTATACCCAAGTTAATAACAATGATGTATGTAGGACTGTTTGCTAAAGATCTAATAAAAAATAGTATTAGATACTTATTGAATATGTAATGTAATGTATTAGATATTCATTATATATATATATGTCATTGCATTACAAACCTTTTAAGGACAAATACACGGTCATTGTTTAAGTTTGCAAATTCATAGTTTCCATGAGTGAATACTTTATCTTTCCTAAGAGTAGCAAGTGATTTATACATCTTCAAATTGCTATGTGGATTTTTTAGCTGTGCTTCGACGTTTCTTTCTACGTAATTTGGATGAACAGGAAGATACGTAGTTTTATTAGATGAAAATCCTGCTGAGGTACTAGAGTCCCATTGCATCGGTGTTCTTGCAGGATCTCTGGAATAATTTCCATATATTTCCTTTGACCTCGAACAACCCATAGGGTCAATTGTTTCATTCCATAACATTCCCCTGTCTAACATTCCAATCTCTTCTCCATAATAAGTATATGCTTGACCAGGTAACAGTAGACTAAGCATTTGAAACCCATCGATGTGATTCAATCCAACTCTTGAGGCTGCTCTTGATGTATCATGATTGGAAAGCTAGAATTAGAAGAACAGACGTATGTAGTTAAATTTTAGGCACACGATGGGAGATGATTGTAGCAATATACGCGCTCTTACCACCCAATTTGTGCCTGCTTTGTTTGGAAGTTTCTTAAACCAATTTTCCAGAACATTTTTAATATGTTCAGCGGTGCTTGTATTCTGAACAGAAGTAATAAACCGGAAATTAAATGGTGGAATTCCATTGTGCGTAGCATTACCATAAAGCGATATCAAAACTTGATCAGAGTCATAAGACTCTGCAATCAACAATCTGTGAATTAACAGTTGCAATATTTTAATATAAATACTATAGAATAAGTTAAGGTCAAATTTGTGATATCTCTGTACATACTTTGAAGGAGCATTATTCTCTTTTACCCAATTGTCAATATATGAACGAAACTTGTATACAAGATCTGTGCTCTCTGGTAGACCAGATGTGTGAGTTCCATTCCCTACAACAGGCTCGTCTTTTAAATCCTTATCTTCATAAAGATACGACACTGCACCTATTCGAAAACCATCAACTTTTCTCCTCAGCCAAAAGTTGAACACATCCTGAAATACGCAAATAAGGTTTTAAGCATACGTTAATTTCTTATTGAATTACAAAATACGGTATCGTCGTAATGCAAATACTTTACCAATAATTCTTGTAACACATTTTCATTTCTCAAATTGAGGTCAGGTTGGGATTTGTGAAATTTATGGTAATACCATTGCTGCCTTGTATCGTGCCATGTCCATGCAGATCCCTCTTTGTCACTGTATGTGCTTATCTAAAACAAAAAAGAGCATTAGCAGACATTTGTCAAAATTGTTTCATGGATTATGAATAATTATTTACCCAGTTATTAGGTGGTATCTTGTTGCCATTTTGATCTTTGGATCCATTTGCCCAAATGTAGTAATTACTGTATCGCTTATCATTTTGACTTGACAGTAGAAACCATTTGTGTCGGTCGCTTGAATGATTTGGTACTATGTCCAAAATGACCTTCAGGTCTGGAATAGTTTATTATCATTCAAAAAACTGATAGGTATTCAATGAAACAAATGTCACTAAATATTGACGCATACCACGTTTATGTGCTTGTTGTACGAACTCGTCAAAGAGCTGGAGATTACCAAACAATGGATTTATCTCGGTGTAATTAGAAATATCGTATCCAGAATCTTCCAATGGCGATGAGTAGATAGGGTTCAGCCAAATTGCGTCGATTCCAAGATCTTGTAAATAATCGAGCCGATTGGTTATACCTGTGTAACATTGGATATTTATTTCATTAACCACGAATTAAAAATGTGAATTAAAAGTTAGAGATATGATATCAAAGTGAAATATTTCCAACACATCGTGTGCAAAATTTGGACAAATATTTTCACCACGTGTCTTTTATTTACGTATATTCCGCAGAAAGATGTCGTTGTCGAAGTCACCTCATCGTGTTTCCCATAAATTCAGCGCGATCAATCAATTGGAAAATTATTCCCATCGCGCGATAAATTGATTCTGCGTTATCAGTGGCACACGGGAAATCTGAAGTAACTTCGGTTGGTACCTTGACCAACGAGCGATAAACGAGTTACGTTAGTCGTAACACAAATCCGAACGCGAAGCTAATTTTTCACTCGTTTAGCATTTACGATACGCTCCCGATAGCTTTAAAAATAGATTTACGAGGTTATGAAATTCCACGACCATTGTACCCGTTCTATATCGCATTTATCTAAATTTTCATTTTTACACGCGCAACTCGTTTTACATCTCAAGTTAAACAACAGCGAACATTCGTGTAAAAGCTGCCTCGTTTACAATTCGTCGTTGAGAAATCTCTATGCAGACTTTTAATCGATTCGATTTTCAAAACGCAAAATGGCACTATAGGTAAAAGTTACTTTCGCTACGAATTTTGATAACGATACTACGCGATTATTATCTTTTATTTTCGTCACATGCACCCACTGTCGAACACGACACTTTCCGGTTTATCGAATTTCTTGGTATTTCGTATCTACGATATCCGCGCCGACTACAAAGTAGATATTTATGCAAGTTCATATTTTCACGAACAGAACTAGCCACAGTTTCATTCTACCGAATATTATAACGAGTATTCTACTTTGCATATTTTATACACACTTCTCCGAATCTCCGAATCTTTAAACTTAAATGCATAACGATAAATGCATAAATACTCGCAGTCTAGAAGCCACAACGATCAAACACACCTGTAGATTCCAATTTCCGGTTCATAACGTACCCTTTAAGTCACCCTCGCCGTCTCCATCGGTATCCTGAAATCCTCTCGGCCAGATTTGATAGACCAAAGCGGTTTCCCACCATTGTTTGTCCACCAACTCGGAACTTCTCGATGCCACGGTTAGGAGGCCGAAAACCAACAGCAGAATTCCACAGAATTGATCCATTTCGTCAATCGATGTACAAAATTCGACTCTCGATCCGCGATTTCGTCCTGTTATATATATTTTTGGCAGAAAGCAGGTTATCGCTTTATCTGCCGCTATCACGATGACTGTGGTGTCCTTATCGCGCTTATTCCTTGCCCCATATATACCGAAATCGCGTCATTGTTTACGTTAAGAATAGAGATGTTCCTTTAATTCCTGTCGCTGCCCGTGGCGGATCACCGATCGCGATAATAATTTTTGTTTGAGCAAAGAAAGAGGAAAATCTAGTACCGATTATATCGAGAAAAGGGGTGTAATTGTAAAATGTGTCGGCCATAACAAGATAAGTATTAGGACATTGGCCGTGTCTGGACAAGATACGATATTTAATACCAATCCAATGTTTTGCTTCCCGCTGTTTTATTGGGTCATCTCGTAAGCAAAGAGTAGTTTTGGGAACGTCACTTGTTTAAGATAGCGGCAATCGTTCAGTGAAAGTAGGGCAGCACGTTCGTCTGAAGAAGCTTCGCTTTAACAGGGAAAACCGTCTTGAAACTAGCGAGTCATACTCTTGTTTATTACTTTTCCCGCACTCGTGATTTTAAACGCAGCTTTAAACGCATTCCACGGGATCTGCGATTATTATCGCTGATCGGAGATTTAATCAAGCGAACTTGGAGCGAGCCGATCGTTTTCGAGCTGCATCGTTTTCACCGTAGCAAATTCAAACAACGTATTTTCTGCGACAATTTTATCTGCTTTAGGTGCTTTCGTAAACGTCGGAACTTTCGTATTTTACGTGGAAACTTCCTATGCAAAGATCAGTTTCGAACACCTGACACAATGTCAGCGTGGAAGCTAACAGATTCGCCAGGTTAAAGATCTTTCGGCATTCCAGACTCTGGCGATTGTCCTAAGCACTTTTGACGACGGTTCCAACGATCAGGTAGATACAGCGTCGATCACTTCGTCAATAACGGACGAAGATCGCACGGAAGAAGCACGACAGGTTTATATTTGTTAATCTTCGGATTTTTACGTCAGTCCGTGGTTAAAAGATATTTCGATACACGACTTACTTTCCAAATATCATTACTGGATACATTAGGTTGTCCGAAAAGTTTCTTTCGTTTCATAAGGAAACAACGGATGCGCAACATTTTCCCTTTTATATTATTTTATCGAATTACGCATGACCATAACAATAGAAGTGGAAGAAAATGGATCGTACGAAATTCAGTAAAATAATACGAAACAAAAAAGTGTTGTGCATCTATTGTTTCCTTACGAAACGAAAGAAACTTTTCGGACAACCTAATATTAAGACGCATCAGCTGGAAGATAGGTTACTCTTCAACCACAAACAATCCATCGTCCGCTAGAAATCCAAATCACTCGATCGCTCACCGACAGCCTAAAATCTCTCGCGCTCCTCGTATTCCACTTTTCTTTCTTCCGTGTTTGCTTTAGCGCGCACCACGTCCGCTCGAAATCGTACGTTTCGCGTAACTAAATTTCATCGGTTGGCGCTTAATTAAAATTCCGCCCGCGACACGTAAAAACACGACGCGGCGCTGTTTTAATTCGCTCGCGGTAACATAGAGGCGAGGCCGTGGCGTTTTCGCCATACGAAAAATATACCACCTTCGTTCCCTGCTCGTATTTCGACCTGCTAGCAGCCACCTGCCCTAGCGACGCGATTCTCGCCTCGCGGTAATTCATTCCCGCGGTTAACCCCTTTGGCTGCGCTCGAACGGATCTCTCGAACGTTCACCTGGCCAACCCTACCTCGCAATGCCTTATTGCGTCGCGTAACTCATCGCCTAAGCCTCTTACGAGTCGCAATTTCGTACCGCGTAGCCGTGCATGATTTATTCGCCTCGTTTTATACGCAGGAGTTATTGTAAATTGGAAGATAATCGATGCCATGCGAAATAGCCTCTATAATTCGGCAGAGAGCACGCTATTGGGTAAGCTACCAAGGGTAGGCGAACCTTTGGTTATTTATCGTGCCGACGCGAATTATTGGAACGCGCGGCAACAACCAATCGATAACGTGGCAAGTTCGATTACGCGATGCTTCTCGCCATCGTCCTATCGTATTTGCACTAATTCGAAGATTGCAGGGGAAAAGAACACGATGGCTCGTATTCGCCATTCCTTACACGCAGCTTTTTCTTCCTCAACGTCGTCCATCTTGTTAACGTTGCTCGTCGTAATAATTTTGTCCCTCGCTTTTACGCAAACACCTCGTCGATTTATTATTAAAAAAGGTTCACTTTACCTGGAAAGGCTCGCACGCGTCGAACTCGACAGGTCGTTTACATTTTCAACCACGTCGCGTTAAAATTCACCAAGTTCGATCATAGAGCGCCAATGAAACGAGAGAATTAGCAAATACGTACTTGTCGTGCTTTTTCCGCATCGCAGGTAGAATAATATCTATAAATTTGTATAAATCGCGAAGTTTGTTCGTACCGTCGCAGTTACGTACCTTGTGCGCCGTTCCTCGATATTTTACACTCTGTATTCGCTTCTCGATTCCCAACGGTGTTCGTTTGCACGTTGGAGCTCGCCGAACAGCGGACCAGCTTTTGGATAATCAGGCGGCAGTGTAATTCGAGGAACGGTGGAAAGTTGCGTTCTCAACGGAGAACACGGTGACAAGACCATCCTCTGTGTTCATTCGGATCTGTTCGTCTCTCGACTGTTCGTGGATAGCTCGGTATCGTTTGTGTCCCGACCTCGAAAAGAGAGAAAACTAACCGCGCGCAATTTGCATAGTTCCAGATAACTCGGCAGTCGATCGAATTCTTTTCTTTCCTTCTCGCGTCTACGCCCACAGACGAACGAATAATTCTCCCTCGATGAAACCAGCGAAGGGCAGATTAATTCTTATTCGTAAACTCGTCCCTTTTCCTTGCAACCACTCTTTTAACTCGTGGAAATTCCTTATTTCGTGCGATATTTGCGGCGAACAACAGGAAGAACGTCTGACGTTCGAATCGTTAATAGCGGACGTTTGCCTGGGGCGAAGGAATCATTGTGGCTTTATATTCACCTCGAATATCGTTTCGATATACGCTGCTCGAGTCGGTGAAATCGATTAACTCTACGAAGAAAACGCGTAGAAACGTTACGATAGTTCAGAGAATCGAAATGCGTTTTTCGAAGCAAATAATTCGTTTTCTCAATAATACTAATCACGCATCTGGACAATAGAAAATCAAGAAACTCGCGAATAGCGGGAATTTGTTACCTTCTCGGAGGCTCGTATTTCGCGTTCCTTTGAACGTTTCTTTTGCCTCGGACTATACAAACCGATGTACTCCGTTAAAACGGACGTAGTTGCTTCCAGTTTAATTTAAGCTGCGGTTTCATTTTTTCGCCAGAACAAAAAGTCGAGGATTCCGAAAGATTTACGATCTTGACAAAGTATCAAACCGTGACTCACCGAGATGGAAGAGTTTCCCGAAAGGCTTCGTTGTTGGCGCGAGCCTTGTCGCAAACGGGCGTGTACAATTCGCGAAATCAGTTTCCCTTATGCACGCGTAATACATTCGTCGCGTGTCTCGCGTCTCGAGCACGTTCTTCCGGATAAATTAAGTTTGCCAATTACCTGGATTCTGGCTGCGGGGGAACGGTGATCGAGCAGCCCGAGCAAAGCAACTAGATTATTTCGATACGGAATATCGCGCGGTTCGTCACAGCGACAGAGAGTGCACGGCGAAAACAGCTAATCGCGAGTAACTGCGTTATTAAATTTATTTCAGGGATTAATTCGTCTTTTATCGAAGTACTTCGAGCGCGAAACATCGTTATCTGTTTTCTTGGTTTCTCGGGCTCGCGTCGGCCGATATCTCTCCGCCCTGAGTCGCTTCTAATTAAAAAAGGCAATTATTCGCCGTTTATTTACGTTTAGACGCAGCCGTTGGTTTCATCGAACTCGCTCGAGTGTTTGCGCGGTGACGGAAAAACGCTATTGGCGAAGGAATTTCAAAATGAAACGCGTGGTTGCGAAGTAGAGAAGTGAATTACGGGAAATTGAATGGTCACGGAGGCAGGCGGCTACCTAAATTATCCTCGTTGCCAGTGGTGAACGCCATTGATGCACGCGTTATTCCGACGAACGTAATGAAAGTCGATCAGGTATTCGTACACATCGGCGAAACTTGTTAAGCGACGAAAATTAATCTTCACGGGGACGATGGCTGGCTCGCGATGAAAACTCGCCCGGGAAAAGTTTTCGGGCAAACGAACGTTCACGGTTCGTCTTCGATCGAGAAGAAGCGAGCCGCGGCTTTTTATCGAAATCGAATGCATCGAAAGGCAAGGCAGGGCAGGAAACAGATTGATTTTCGGTTCGGCGGAATTTATTCGTCTCGATTTTCCATGTCTGGTGAAACTGGCCGATGAAACGACGAAGATAACGTGGAACCGGCGTTCAAGGAATGCCGTGGAACACGCGTTAGTCGTATTAGCGGCGAATAATTCAACGCGTCGCGTTCGCTTATCTCTTTATTTATTCATAACAAGTGATCGAAAAACACGTGACAAACGCGTTGCACAATTTTCAGGGAATTCTCGGTAAAGGAAGAAACGAGCGCGGTGTATTGTCCGACCGAAAATGAGATCGAACATCGCGATATCTGGCGCGGTATTCGTGCAACACAGGAAACTACTTAACGATAAAACGAGCAAGTTCTCGGAGCGCGCCTCGTTACCGCCGCGCCGCGCCGCGCCATCGAGTCCCCTTGTTATTTATCGCGTAGACCATTTTGCGGCATAATAGGTGAACCGTGTCAGTCTCGCGTCGACACGTCTAAAACCACCCTACATATTATATCAGCGAGGATTCAGCAGCGAATTCACCAGCAAGATCCATTGTTCCCGCAGACACAATAGCACTATTTCCAAGCCAATCAAGCATCTCTGCAAAACAATTAGTACTTTCGCGTTTGCACAACAGCCGGTTAATTTGTAAGCCGCGATGTACATGCCGCGATTATCGATTAATCCTTTTCACGTACGATTCTTCCCTTTCCTCCACATTTCACCGACTTTTCCCCCATTTTTTTTTCTTTTTTTCTTCTCCGATTTTTCTCCGCCACGGCAGCCGGAAGTCGTTTCAACGACGGAGCGGAGAATTTTCTCTTCTCGATTTGTTCCGAAAGGATGGAACGCTCTTGATGGAACGGCGTTCGTTTTAAGACAGTAATAACGCTTTTTCGTCGACCTGGCCGAATTTCGCGAGCGGCGAACGAGAGAAGCCGATGGCCATGTAAACGACGCGGCAGGGTAAGGCGGTCGTAAGACAGAGTGATAAACGGCGACGAAAGGTCTTAAGTTTACGAACCATTACGATCCATTAAAGTTTCACGGCGATCAGACTCCGGCATGAAAATTATTAAACGGTATTAGGCCACGTGGTTCCGGCAATGGGTCACTTAGCGGTGTCCGTAAACGCCCATTAAAGTTCAAGGTGTCGCTTAATGATTCAACGAATCCATCGGTCCGTGGGTTAGCGCAGGGGTTGGCGCGCTCGGTCGATTCGTTGCGAAAGTTTCCCACGGTTTATCGAGGCCCTGGGATTATTCGCGAGAGACGAACTCGGCTATCGGGATCTCGTGAGGTAATTAGGCTTTGGTGGGCGGGAACGTCTGCAAGGGAGCATGGTCCGAGGCTGGACGTTTCGGAATCAATCGCTGCGCCGATGTAAATAACATTTAATGTCTGTATATTTTGCACTTTCGACTCAGTTACAATTAATTGATTTCTTAGTCGATCGCGTAATGCTGTTTCGGCACGCGTGATCCGCTTGCGGTCGAGCAACGAGATCGACGACCGACTACGAGGAGGAAAGTGTCTTTCATCGCGTACACGTAGAACGGGTTCTTTCGAAAATATCTCTTTGGCTTTGTATCTTCGGTCTGTGTGACTTCGCGCCAGTTTCTTACGATTCTCGGCGTAACGATTAACCTTTCCTTTAGGATTCTCCTCCTAGTTCTTCCAGAGGAATATTTCTTCGTTGCGTCGAAGGCAAGCGGCTCCCATCGCTTTCTCTCTCTCTCTCTCTCTCTTCCTTTCTCTCCCTCTCTCACACTCTTCCTCTCGCTCACATTCTAACTGCTCGTTCTCGCAACGAGCTGCTTTGGCTCGATTCTTCTTAGTTTTCTTTTTCTTATCTTTTTGTTTCCTCGGGGGTTGTCAACGAGATCGTACATCAACAATTAACACGTTGTTCGTCCCTTCGTCGTTTGCGCGTCGTTCAAGGAGGGGAGGGCGGACAAACGGATCCTCGAACAGTTCACCACGTCCGTTCGATCGAAGCGCGTAGCACTTGAATGGCCGCAAGCGACGAACGACGAATCGACAGTATATAATAATGCCAATAATAATGAGCGTAAGCATAAAACGGCTTAACGTCTTACAACGATTCGTGAAGGAACCGGACCCCGGCCCTTTCTTGCTCTCCTGTACAATAGGAATTATACATAGAAGACGGAAGATAAAGCTTTATCGCTCCCCGTGGTAGAAGAACGAAGCGGAAAGATCGATACCTTCGTATAATGGGACCCCGCGTACCTCCAGGCTGCTGGATATCTTTCAGACGTATCTTAAGTCGATTCCCCCGACAGATATAGAATTTTTCTTCCACACACGGATACACCGTTTTGCATCTTTATCGACTCTTTGTTCGCCAACGATTTTATCTCCAGTTATTCCCATTCGGGTAGACGAGCTCGACGTTAGGGAGGCGGCTACGAGAGCCCGCGATCCTCAAAGTAAACGTATCGGCACGAAGAATTAAATTGATACGACTTTACGGTAGGTCGGTTGCTATGAACGTTCCGATATACCACGCGATAGATTCGAAGACCATACGGCGGATAGACGAAAAGTTGCCTTTTCTTCATCCCCTGGCTGCTATGTGCCGCTTGGTAACCGAAAACAAGTACCTTCGTACGAAATGTAATACGAATGGAGGATATTTCGTGCGAACAGCCCAATTCGATAGAAGTTTTTCAATAAAATCTGACGTGCAATTGGCCAACGACGCGTTTAATCTGAAGATCGCTCCTCCGTCGAACGTTTATCGTGTTTTTCATGCGTCACCTACGTTTGTATCTTGCTGCGTGAATTTGCTGGTCGAATGAAGTTGGGCGTAGCATCGACGAGAGCGACGCTGTGGCCCAAATCCTTTGTTCATTACCGTGCATCGCGTTATCTCGTTGTACGAGTGGGTTAATTGCTCGAGCCTCCTCGGGCAGGTATCGGCGGCAATACGATTACGCGATAAGTCTCGACCTTCCCGCCAGGCGTGGCTGCCTCCTGTAGGTTGGTTAAACAGTTTCTCGATTCAAGCGATATACAATCGTGCGAACGCTTTTACGAGCGCAACGTAAATTTAATCGCATTTCGTTGTATGGCGCAAAGGTTGCGGATAACGCAAGTTCGGGCGTGACGTATCGAAACGCGGCGAACGGCGAAAGTTACTTGAAATTAGACGGAAGAAAGCGATAGGAAGGGAAAGGACAGCGGATGCGATTGGGAAGAAGGAAGGGAACGTATGGCGAAACGATAGGAAATAAATAAAAGGGCGAGAAGCAAGAGGAGTAGCAGTCGTTCGTATAGATTCAACAACGATTCGAAGCAGCATCGTGGCAGATCGATCGCCTATCGATCGGAGGGACGAGAGGCTAGAAAAGAAGGAAAGACAAAGGGGATAAAAAAAAAAGAGCGACGAAGATAGATAGATAGAGTGGAAAGAAGAGCGGGGAATCCGTGTGAAGTGTCTCGGGGCACGGAGAATGTTTCCTCGTTTCTGCAGTGTTCGCTATGTTTAACCGTAGACTCTTTTTTTTTTTCTTCTTTTTCGTATCTTTTTTTCTTCCTTTCCTCTTTTACCTTACATTGAACTTCTCGGTTTGATTACTTTTTTTTTCTGTTTTCTCTTTAAATCTTCGCTATGGGCTTAAGTTCTAGTCGGAATCCTTACGCGCTAACGGGACGTGTGCCGTCCACCGTGGATCTTACGATTAGCAATCGATCGAACAGCGAGAATTATTCGAGGCCTCTGAACGACCTGCGAGGAAACGGTCAACGAAACGACGAACTTGGATGCCGCCGATGCGAGCAAACGGACGAACCGTTCGCTCGAGCGATCGCTAAAAATCATATGCTTCACGAGTGCTCTATGCTCTACTAACCGGTGCTCGTAAATATATTTCGACGACGGTCGAAGAGAGGAACTAAAAGTCGAACAAACAACCGGCGACGATACTCGCACGGTTGCACGAGCGAACGATCTCCTTCGATCTCGCATCGATGACACTCGTAAATCTCATAAAATCAGCAATCTTCATCTTCTATTTACAACACGACTAATTATAAGGTATCGATACTCTACACTCGTCCTAATCATCGGACAGACGTCCCTGATGGCAAGGAAGAAGAAGGTTTTACTTGTTTTATTATTTGTTTAATTCTCCCGATCGTAGTAACGCACCTATCGTTAACTCGTTAGGCAATAACGCAACAATACATATATACATCGTTTATCATTTCTACTGGCGAGCAGTATTTGTGTTGTATTACGCTTATACGGTAGAAAACTCAGATTCAATGTGCATCCACCTCTCCATTTCGTTCCGTACGCTTTTCTTCCTCCGTTAGCGCGAATAGCGCTCTTCGACAATATCAGCCTTCCTTCTCCACCTCCACTCTTTTCCGCCATCTACTTTACAAAGTTTTCATATCTTACGGTATAACTTTAGTTCTCGAAATGTTTCTAAGGAGCGCGGCCCGACCGCCCTCTTACAACTCTTTTCTTATTTATATCGGCGTGGCGAACGAGGAAGCGAGTCCTCTCCTCTATCGGGTCGCCGTTGTTTTTTCGCTCGTCGAATCTCTCATCATTTTTGCTCGTTTGCTTCCCTTTCTTTTCGCCAGTTGTTTAACTCGAGGACGCCGGGCCGCTCGATAACGCGCGACATCCTCGATTCGTTCGACGAGGACGATACTGTCCTACATATGCTTTTATGTTTGATTAATAACGCATCGGTTTATGTTTCTTTCGTGTCTCTACGAGAGTCGTGCAAGCGGTGAGTAAAGACGTCGATTAAAGACAAACGTTGATCGGATAGATCAAAGAGCAGAGATCTCGTGTATATACGTAGGTATATAGATAGGAATACATTTTCTTTTTTTTTGTTTTAGTTATACCTATAGAGTGTATAGCGTACTTTAGAGAACGAGAGATAAAAGTGTACAAGTATAATAGTTTTTCGTGGGAGTAAAATTGAATAGAAATCTCGATACGTTTAGTGGGTATAGTAAGTTTAGTACGTTTAGCTTTATTCGTAGAAGAGACATGGCCAGCCCCGATATATCTCGCCAAGGAGAAACGTTTCGACGAAAAGAAAATACGAGCGATTCGACGAGCTGCGGGAATCGCGCGAACGAAAGTAACGTTTTTTTATCTGTCATGCCAGTTCGTCGGCTCGTTTCGCGAGTCTCCGATTTGAGCGAGAAGCGTCGCAACGATAAACGATAGTCGTTCGATTTACTCGGACTCTCGTCAAATTGCTGGACGTTTCGCGCGCAGAGCACGGCTCGTCGAACATTCGCTTTCGAATTGTTTGGTCTGCATGGGAGGTTCTCTCTGTAGAACGTTGGTCGTTTCGCGTATGCAGTTGACTAATCAACGGACGAAAGTCGAAACTAGCGTATACCGAAGAAACTATAGAGACAATATCGCGTTCAATAGACGATTCTTCTCTTCGAATTTGCAATTACATGCTGGTCCAAACTGTGCGTATAACCGTGACGTTTTGATCCTGATTCTCTGGATCAATTGATCGATGCAGATACCTTGTTTCAGTGATAATTTGCGCAAGAACCGAATCATAACCAGAAACCAACTGGCTACCACTGGCTCGCGCGCGATCTCGTTGATTTTTAATCGAACTTAGTTCATCCAGGTTTACGCGTACAAACGCTAACTAGAAAATCGACTAGCTATGTTTCTTTTTCGTTTGAAAATCACAGCAATCGAAGCTGTTGGAAGTGAAAGTAGATAATCAGTGGTAGCTATCGATGTTAAATCAGCCTACTAACGCAGCCACGTGATTGTACGTGATTGTCAGAAAGAAACAACGAAATTGCCCTTAAAGATACGGAATTCTGGATAATATACGTGTACATATATATATATATATATACGTACATACGTAGAATTCATAGTCACCACAAGAACGGAATCATCGAGACGTTTTCGATATGACTGAAAGCGATAAGTAGAAATTGGTCTGTAGAATTCGATTTGAAATATTCGGATAAAACGACGACAATTCGTTCCGCGAGTCTTTTCAAGTCTTATATATCTGAAGAATCTGCATCTACCGGTTTTGGTTCCTTCGTTTTCGATAACAACTAAATCCTACCGATCGATACATCGTACGTAATCTAGAAATGCCAATTTCTAAACTAAAACCCTTCTAATTTCTATCCAACTAATCGCCGCGATCGTTCAACACCTTCGTATAGAAAATACAAAACGTATAAACACGTTGGCTCGACGCCTAACAAAGTACGTTTCGTTACATAAGTATTCGATTTAATCAACCTACGCGAGAACACTGCGATGCGTTTCTAATTGTTCTAATTCGTTTGAGCCGAGCGATCGATGGTCGATCGCCTCGAGAAGGCTCCCTTCGTTTCGTAATCTTTTTCTCCGCTGATACGCGGTTCGTAGAACCAGCGGACCTGGTACAAAGTAAAAGAGAAACTGTGAAAGAAATCGGCGTCGAAGTAGACGTCGGTTCCGACGACGATCGAATCACGCGAATTCCAGCTATCAATTTTCCTCGACCCGCAATGTCTCTCATCCCTTGCGACGTATTTGCAATCGATGTTACTCGCTCGAAGGTATCTGAAAACCTTGGCAATACGAGGGGCAAATTTTAGCCAGTTTCTCGCGACTCTATGGAATTCCACTGAGGGTTTTCGTTATCGATTGGCGACGTCGACGGGAGCCGGGGCTGGCCACGGGAAAACCACCTTCTTAAATTCCAGCAAATAGAGAATGTCCATCAAAGAGGAAAGCACATTTTCCGCTCGCTGTCGTTCGATTCTAAGTATCTACTTAAACAGCAAACATCGTCGGTAGGCACGATTAAACGGAGAATGGTCGAGTGCCGCGAGCGAGCATTATAATTTTCGTTACTTTCGGTTTACGAGGTTTTGTCCGGTGGTCTGCTTGCGTTTTGTTTACCGGGATATTCGTTTCCGTTCGAGCGGAATGGCTCGGGTCGTTTATTTTATCGCGACTTCGATTAAGAAATTAGTTGTCCGAGTTTCCAATTTGTTCCGGTGCGATACAATTTGGTGAAAGAAACGCTGGGATTTTGGCCAGACGATACGAACACGGCACTCGGCAACCTTCCCTTTAATCAGCGCTCGCCCTAATTCTAACGAGTGAAAAACGCTTATCCGCGAGCTGTCGTTCGACGACGACACGAATTTCAAAGTATTCCATCGAACGAAAAAAGGTAGAAACTGATCGCTGGGTCGTTGATCACGCGCGAACCGCGCGATGCAACGAAATCGCCCGATGAGAATCAAACTCGTTTGTTCGCAAGGTGGCGGACGCTTGGTGACGATGCTTCTAATAGAAGAGAAAGAGGGGAAAAACTGAGGGAAGGAAAGTAAAACGAGGACGAAGATAGTGCCGCTTCAAAAACGACGCTCGGCGAATAAAACGAGCGAATTCAAACGACCGTCGGTGGCATAAACACGCGGCGATTGAATTCGTTTTGTTGCGAGTCCGCTTAGCAGGATTGAAAGGACCTCGCGCGAGAGGCTGCATGAAGAGTAATTGGAATAAATGCACGAAGAAGAGAGATCGTCCGTTTCCATAAATTCTCGCCGATAACGTTGCTGGACGCGTCGATCGTCGAGGTACGCGTAGCACTTTTGATTGCGTCTGATCAATCGCTTGCATTTTCTCCGTGTGCGACTCCGTGCAACTGCCTGCAACGTCTATAAAACACCCTATCGATCTTCCGACGTACTTGCACCACGAAATTCCGTATCCTGTGAATTTCAAGCGAGCTTCCGGCTCGTGTGAATTTCAATCGCGAGTGATGAATCGCGTCCGATCGCGAGAAAAACGGCGCGACGTGCGGCAGACGTGGTTGCTCGAAGGGAGCGAAGGAGGTTTAGAGTTACGATAGAAAGATTCCGTTTGTAATGGTACATACGAGCGAAAAGTTAAGCATCGAACGTTACACGTTGGTAAAATGGCTGTGTTAGCGAGCAACGGACGGCCGTCTAGACGGCCGAGTTGCTCTTCGAAAGCAAATTGAAAGGTGAATCAGGTACTTAGTAGCAGAACGTATTTTCACGCGCATACCGTTTCCACACGATGAAACGCACGGTCGCGACGAAGCACCTCGTTCAGAACAGAAATCGACGAGTTTTCTTCTTCTTTTCTATCTCTCCCTTACTCTTTCCCTTTTTTGGTTAACGGCGACGTTTCCCTTGCGATCGAAAGGCTTCGATAGTTTTCTCTCGTATCGATGACGATCGTTCGTCCAGCAGTCGAACCTCGAGAATTTGGTAACTTTTCGGATCCCATTTACGGTTTATCACTTCAACGCTTTGCTATCGAGTGTCGTCTACATACGTCCTACTGTATGTGTATACTTATACATGTATATGTGTATATATATATATATATATATGTATATGTATATGTTTGTATATATATTAAATCTCTTTGAACGGTTCTCTTATTAAAATATCTATATCGTATGTATACATACACTATATACTTCTTTTCTCCTTTATACACACATATGTATATCTGTGATCTTTTTGGCTGACATGGCGACCGTATCGTCGCTTATGCGACGCTTTCGCCGATTTTGCTTTTTCTGTTTTAAAAATTTGCTTCATCATACTAACATCAATTTCTCTCCCCCTGCGGAGCGAAATGGAGTGAAATAAAACGCGAGACCCTCGGCTGGGGTGTATAAACGGTTATACGGCGTACACTGGAAGGTAGTACTCCGCCTAATTGGCTAAGGTTTACGAGGGATCGCGTGTTTTTTAAACTCCGCTACCGTCGTTTGCAGGCAGACCGAAGGGAAGAAACTCGACGGAGACCTCAACTTTCACATCGTGTTCCTTTGATTTATTCATTTCTCGTTCCCCTTCTCGCGGACGATCAGCGATCACCGAAATGGATTTACAGACGCTCAAAAGCAAATTTATGCGCGTGGGATTCGATCAATCGACAAGTGTGCACGGCACGTCGTACTATGCTTCGTCGTGCCCTAACTGCGACCGAGTAGCTACGTGCGAAGCTCAGATTTCCGGGTAATTTCCTACGAAGAATTTTTTAACAAGCGAACGATTCTAACCGCGAAAGATTTCCTAGACCTAGACCCGGAGCGTACAAAAGATCTTGCTAATTTGAAAACCAGCAACCCGATTAGAGATCAAATACACATTGGTAGACTCGTTTCACAACGAAGGCGGTTATTCTTGCGAGAGAAGAAGAGTATTTCTTCGCAAGAGGTACTTCTTGCTCCTTCGCGCGATAAGTTGGGAAATGTAATTGGCTCGGATAACATCTCGAGCCTCGTCAAAGAAACTAATTCATCGTAGCCTTCGCTACCAGGATAATGGAAACATCGAAGAAGAACGATAGCTTGAATTTTCTGATGTGCGTTCGGTATTTGTTCGTCGAGCACCAACGATGTGTCCGCGATACTTCGTATAAACTGTTCTGCTAGAGTAAATGCTGTTCCAGCGGTAACAGTGTGCGTGTATTTTCCTTTGAATTTCCTTTCGACGTCGAGTTATTTGAAGCAGCCGCCCGACCACCACGAAGTGGCTCGCAAGCTATCTTCAAACGACCTTCGAGCGATCTCACGGTGAAATTCTTTTTCGCAGGAGAAGCATCGAAGAAACGCGATGAAGATTTCAGAATCGAACATTCTACGAAGCGTACTGTACAAGATTATATAGCGTGATTTTTAGAATCAACGAGCTCCAAGTGCCAGACTCTGTTCCCGCGGCGGATTCGGTTTCGTTCGATCTTCGACTCGACACAAAAGGAAACGTGGTAACGCGGTGCGGATCGACGGAGTGTTCTCGCCGGAATTCCGGCTCGTCGCAGTTCCGCTTGACCATCCGGTGAACCTTTCCACGACTCTTCCGCGTCTTTTTACTCTGCCGCGCGCGTTCAAGCTGTAGCCGCGCTTTCTCTTGCGTTTCTCTGCCTGCAAACGACTTGGTATTCGCACGAATTGATTCGCTCCCCGTGAAAATCCGCTTCTCCTACGTTCCGCGTCTGCCGAGAGATTCTTCCCAGGTACACCGGGCCGTATTGACCACTTCATTACGTGCTCGGACGAAAAGGGAAGCACGCCTATCCCTTGTACGTCGTTTTCTCGAAATCGTTTAAAGGCTCTTGCGCAATCCGCTCGTAAATAACGAACACGACCACGATTTCCTTACGACTGGCCTCTTTCATCATTTTCCTGTTAATTACGCGCGATTCCAGGGAGATAAGGCTCGTTCGACGATCAGAGCGTGAATCATTCGTCAGCTACGTCCGTAAATTTTAACGACCTCGATCATTTTTGTCGTTCCTCGGAGCTGAATACACGGCAGAACTCTCTGCTATATTTAATCCACGACGGAAAGGCGAGAGTCAAGGACACGCCGATCAGAATCCGTATCGCGAGACTGATTCGTATCGCGCACGTGTTCTCCTCGATTACCTCGGTGCACGGTGAAAATAATACAGTAATACCTTAGTCAGTTACAACCTTTGCAGTGTTAGTTAAATCTCTACGTAACTATAGCTTTTTAGACGACTGCCTGTTAAGGACACGTTCAACTAGATTCAGCCATGCGTCGGCCGGTCAATGTTTCGCTAAAATTAATCGAACAGTTGTTCTCACTGAGAACGTTTAATAAGTCACTGTGATTCTTCGAGTATCCGGCGGATATCCGATATCAATGTCGAACCTCGAGCACACGGTTTCAGAAACTCACGGTTGCTCGTCGGTGCGGCTGTTTTTAACGCGTGCTCGCTTTTGTTCTTTTTTTTTTTTTCTTTTTTCTTTTTTCTTTTCCTTTTACATCGTACGCGCTCTACGTCGTTCTACTAATGTCCATTGAATCGTTTTAACGTTACTCGACGCGTCAGGGGTTGAAGCGACCCTCGATCAAAGGCAGTGAACACCAATGAAAATTTCGACATTCGAACGAAGGCCGCCATACACCGCATTTTTCATTATGTTTGTCGCACTACCTAATTTAATTCTTAATAAATAGCAAACATGTTTCATCGTGGTAACGATCTAAGCAATCGCTGCGGCGAGCTGGCTTATTATCGAGATCGCGCTTCTATTAATTTCTATATTTTCCTTTTATTTCCCGTTCGAGAGTCACGGCTCGATTCGTTGCGAATAGGCAAAACCACGGTCCAAACGAAATACTCCATCATCAGCGTATTGGCTAAATCGATAAGTACGCTCGATATAACGCGATTAAAGAGACTGTTCGTCCAAAAAGGAATCTCGCCAGCGTCCGAGGGATCCTGATCTCGAACGTTTGTCTTCGTATTTGAAGAATCTTATCCTCTCGCGAGGGATTCGGTGAATAATTCGCGCTTTCACTGTACATTGCCTTGCTCTCGCCGCGGCTGTATGTTTTCAACTTATCTATCTACGTATAGTATTCCTCCGTGAGGTCGCGACTCGCGCTTTTCTCATGCAAATCGATTCCGATCTACGACTTCTCTCGATATAACAGAACTACGGACGCCAGCGAAACTTATCGCGACCGGGATCGCGAAAGAATCGACGAGCGTTCGGAAAGGAGCATCGTATGATAATATACGTTTATATAAAATTAGCGACATCGTTCTCTGGCGAAAGAGGAATGGCAATACAATCCGCTACTAAAATATCATAGAAACCTGTGTTCCATGAAGGACTAAATAAATACGCTATTTATACGTACGTGTGTCTGTGTATATAATATATGTATATAATATATCCTTCTCTGATTTTTATTCTCTCGCATTCTATTTGATAAGAAGAGCCGTGAACGTACGAGCCACGGCCCGAGACTAGAACGCGTTCCTTTCGTACGTCTTATCCGTTAAATTATGTTTAAGGCAAACTCACTTTACTTCCTCGCACACGTAAGCTTCTCCTTTGTCCATCTCGTGTATCCTCCCTTCTCCTCTTCTACTCACTTTTCTCTTCTACTTCTTCCCTTTCGCGTGATTAACTGCTTTCGTTTCTTTCCTAATTATTCGCTCCTTCTCACACATACTCGCGCTCTCCCTTTCTCACGCTCATTCTCTCAGGTACCTACGCACATGCACGCATTCGATAACGCCACGCGATCACGTTCGTTGTTGTTCATCCCGCGTGTGGGAGGGTGAAAGCTACCAGTGATTTTCCGGCGCACAGTTCAGACAGTTCGTTCGCCAGCGAAATCGCACCCCTTCGATACCACTTCCCTTTTGTCCTGAAAGTAGCAACGATAAATCGGTTAGATAAAGAATTCCTCCCGAGCAACCGTCAACTCCTTATACTTTCTCCTCTCTTTCCTTCCTGCGGAGTTAACCCTTTGCGGACGGAGCGCAGTTGAGGAAATATACACGTTGAACGTTCGCGTTACAAAAGCTAAAACTTTACTCAAATACAACAAGATTTTTTGTCAATATCCAAGAAAACGTGATTTGATCTCTATTCTTGCATGGTGTGGTATCTTTCGAAACAGTCGCCTGTATGCAAAGCCGGTTCAGCCGAACAAGAAGCACGATAGTACGATAATTCTTCTTCCACGTTTGATTTTCCAATTGGAACGTACCACGCGGTCTTTACTTCTTCCTGTTCACAAAAAATATATAAAGAGCTTGTAGATTCGTCTGGTAATGCCATCGAAAGACTGAAATTCGTTCCGACTCGACCATCATCCTACACCACGAGTTTACGTTAAACGGAAGATGAGATTTCATCGCTAAAGATTTGTAATTTTCTTTCGTCAAACGCACAATATCGTTTAGTTTACTATACCCGTGCGTAAATAAGCGTAAGATTATGGCTCGGAAAGATACACGAACGTAAACCGCTTGAAAATAAGTGTCCCGAAACTGTGAACAGATTCGGGCAGATATATCTGCCCGTGGTCCGCAAAGGGTTAAGTTCGTTTCGTTCTGATCTCGCCGAGGCACGAAGCCGAGGACAAAGTTGCATACTTCGCTCTTTGGTAGACCGACGCGGCTCTGATGCTATATTTATACTCTTACGCAGACCGTGCCAAGTGTAGTAAAGACGATAGAATTTCCGAGCTACGGCAGAACTAGAAATCTACCTGAACTCGTTCGCAGTGGCAATAGGATTCGCGTGGCAGCAGTTGGCCGATTTCTTCTACTATATTATCATTTTTCCCGCATATCTTAGGACTTCGAGTTCCGATAGGTAGATTCGATCGATAGGAGTTGAGTTAATCGGGCATTAGCTACGATCTCGTTCTACTCTAATGTTAGATTCAGTTCTACCGCGTTGCACAGAGAGTTGGAGAGAGTCCAAGGAATGCGTTCTGATTCAACGTGACGGATTAAGCTCCAATTTTACATGGACTTTTGACCGCAGCGTTTGGCTGACCAAAAATCTACCGATCGTGTCGTCTCACCAACGAAATTCCCGTCATTTTTGCAACTGCGTCTAATATCTAGACGCACCTTCGTGTCTTCTCGTCTTCTTATCTTCCGCGTACAAAAAAAAGAAAAAAAATAAAAAGGAATCATTGTAACAACGTAACGTATTTGCAACATTGTAATGACAAGAAACGTTTGGTTTCGCTAATGTTCGAAGGGAGTCTGTGCACGTTATACTTGCCGAGAGAACGTTTCGTTGAGCACACGTCTTGGCGGACGCGACGAGTTTAAGATACACGCGGAGCGGTTGTAGGCCGATGTTTGCGAGCGTTGAACGGGCTCCTTTTAGAAGCCCTCGATGTAGCCGTAGGCCTCGAGGATCGACATAATGAGGTAGAACACCCAGAGGAAAAAAAGGACCAGCGACGTAATGAGCTTCGGTACGAAAGGTCCGCCGAGTTCGCCGCCAATGTTCTTCGTCCGCCTCAGTAGCAGAATCAGGATCACCAGGCAAGCTTCCGTGCAGAACAACGTCACGCAGAAGGCTAAACTGTTGCAAAGATTATTATTCTTCCTTTATTAATATCGTTCGCCAATACTTTATGTATAAACCTATCTGTAATTTATTTATATATATAGATATATATATATTCGTCCGAATTCACGAAGAGGCAAACGGTTCACGTATTCGAGCGCAGTTCGTACGGCAAGAGTTCGTCGATCTTCTTCGCGGCGATTTTTCGCAATATCTTACGAGCATTCGCAACGATATCCTACGATAGGAGTTGATTTTTAAACAAGTGGAATCAACGGACGAGACTCCGGTTAATCAGGCACTAACTAAAACTTCGTTCCGATATACTACCGCAAGTGTACCTATATTTGACACAACCGTCGATCGAGTTTATTCGAGCTTCTATCACGCGGATGGAAAATAACCGATAATGGGAAAAATTAGGAAACTTCTACTGTACGAACTGTCGAGTTGTACGAGCTGTTTGTTCTCCAGCGAATAAATGGAGTTTTAGAATATAGACGGGGACAATAGACGCGTTTCATAACAAAGGCGAAGTGAATTGCCGACGTGGATGACGTCGAATAGACCGGAAATCTCGCTGTATTTCGCTGTTGGAAATCGCTTCAAAGAGTGACACACTGATAAAGCGAAATAAATCATAGTCTCTTTACGTCAAACGCGCGGTACCCGGAGTCATGTTATCAGATAATGGATGCAAAGTCGAATCGATCGATAGCCGAAACGCAAAAACGATCTATACAACGTTATATCGCCATCTGTGCACACACCGTGCAACTACGATCCTTTGGTGCCGGTTGTTCGCGTCGCATCTGTTGCCGTTCGAATGATTTATAGCTTAACAACGGATCGATGTTGGACAATTTCGATTGGAAAACGGTCAATTTATTCTTAGATCGATCGTTTCACCGGTCGTGTCCGGATAACTGACCGTTGCTGCATCTAAGCGGACGCTTGTTTTTACCACGCGACACGATTTCACACAGCCCGTGAAATATTCCCTGCGAAACGTTGGCCTGGGCGCGTTCGAGTTTGGCGGAGAGACGGGCTCGAAGAAGATTCGTGATACGTTTTACCTCGCCTTGGAAATTTATGCAAGGCAGGTGCCGCTATCGGTAGCCTAGCTCTAGCAAGCGAGAAAATTGGGCGCAGCTAGAGAATCGCATCCGCAGCGTCTTACTCGAGGGAATGCATGATTACGACCATGAGTTACGGTTTGTGGTAGGATCGAGCCGCGCAGCTTGCCTTCTGTAAAGCAGCGCTCGCGCGCGACCTACAATATCTTGTATTTTTAATAAAACTTCGATATTCCACGTGGGTTACGAACCTTAAGTGGCACATGCATTTTGCAAATACTACATTGGCATATCGTCTTTGAATAAAGAGTATCAAGCTAATTTCCTATTCCTATATCTACCCGACGACTATTTATCTTTCTCCACCGTCGAAACAGACAGAGTTACTGCCCTGAGACTTTTGGGCGGGGCTGTACATTTTCCCTATCGAACAGTCTTTTTAAACGGGATACTCTATATTTTGTAATTCGACAGAGTCATGGCTCAGGAGGAAAAATTGATAGGAAACCGTACCGCTTCGGTCATCTACACGGCCGCTGTCGCGTTAAGAGTAATTTAGATTCCATTTTAAATGGCCAGATAAATTAGCCCCTAAGACTGTAAACGTTCTGAGCGAACCCTCAAACCGTACACCTGGCTCTTTCGCGTCCGATGCATTTTTCAGTAGGTAATATATTCCTGCGAAAAGATTCGCGTAACATCTTCGAACGTCCCGAGTCAAGGTTACCATAAAGCTTCTGCCGAATATCTTCTTCCAGGCGAGGGGAAAACAGGTTTTCTATCTACTGCCTTTCGCGAGAAACTCAATCCGCTCGAAATAATTCGGGATAACGAGATATCCATCTTCGCAGTTCGAAGGTTGAAACGTAATTGACGTGGTTCGCTGAGAAGAAAGATCACCGTCAGCGGCGAGTTCACGTTATCGAGCTACGTTTCTCTATTCCTATCTTATTAGATTGTCCGAAAAGTGTCTTTCTTTTACAGACGCGTCTTTTACAACAGTGCATCTTTATACAAACATGAAAGCTAATCTGTCGAACGTTGTGATCTTTATCTTGATAGAACAAAATGGATCATACGTAATTCGATAAAATAATATAAAAGAACAAATGTTGTGCATCCATTATTTTCTTATAAAACGAAAGAAACTTATCGGACGACCTAATATATTTATCGTATTAATTCCACCGAGAATACGGCTTTGTTTACTAAAAGTCGAAGCTCTGTTCAACACCTACGCGCGTCGATGCGATGATCGACAACGGACGACGATAGAAGGTGTTCCGTTAGGGATTTCCAAAAAGAGACGTGGACGGGGCGGGTATTTCGAAATGCGGAAATTTATGCCTGCACGGCTCTTTACAGAATCGGGCGTCGTCCGTCCGCGTTCCGATATTTCACGTCGTCGGTAATATCCGTATCGCGTATTACGTCGTACACGATATTCCTGCCGATACGTCACGGATAACAATTTTCTAGACCAGGACGCTGTCACCGGTGTTGGTCGCGATTCAGTACATAAATCGATGATGCACCGCGGCGCTGGCCAAGTTTCTCTTGCAATCTCGGAGCGAATTTCTTGAGAGCGTTTCCACCGTACGAGATCGTAAATGGCAAACGACGCTCTGTTATCTGGCTTACGTGCTCGTGTTTTACCTGATATTGTTTCATTTCGCGTCATCCACTCTTATCCGGCGCCCGTAGCAGCATCGACGCATCGCGATACGGATGACTATCTCGGACTGCATTTCCAGCTATCCACGAATCTACCCTCTGCGAAACAATCTCCGAATCGAGATTCATTTTGGGGGCTGAAAGCCGTTCGGTTGGTTTTTTACGACCGGACTGCAGATGCTCGTCGAAAGACATCCGCATTACGAAAACTATACCAGCTGCGACTGAAAGTATCGTATTTCGTCGTTCTTCGTACATCGTATAGGCTTTGCGTCACCATGTAAGCGCTTGTACGCGAAATCGATTAAGCTTCAACGTCTAAACCGACGTCAACGTTTTCCACCAAGCCAATATATCGTACAGATCGAGGACAGCGGGAAAAATGTAAAGCGTCAGAGAATCGGACGCGTATTCGTTTGGATCGTCGCAAACGAAACGATTTCGTCGATCTCGTTGTCCATCGAAACTGCCCGATCTCGAAAGTTCGTATCGTTTTCGCTAGTTTCGTTACGATAGATCGACCCCGTCAAACCTGTTCTCCCGTGCTCGCAGGCGAAAGTTTGCAAACAGACTGTCGAAATTTCCACGTATCGAATCGTTCGCGAATCAACATAGCGAGACGTCGTCGCGACCTTCGTTCCTCTATACTCGAACGCGTTACGCTATTTTGAGAAATTACCGTTAAATCCGATAAACACAGACTGTTTCAAAATCGATAATCAGCATTTCTATAGGAATTTCGTTTCTTTTCTTTTCGATGCTACAATTATTTGCTTTGAAACAACCTGTACAAATAGGATATCGAGAAACAAGAATGAATCGATACTGACTTGCCCGGTTCTACCAAAAACTTTTCACCGTGCAAGGCATGGTAAATGGCTGCGATGCTCCATGCAATGCCGATCCCCAGGAAGACGTTCACCGCGTTACTTCCGGTCACGTTTCCCACGCTCGCATCGGCGTACTTGTCCTGGCAGGCGGCCACCTTGCTCGCGAACGTGTCTGCAATAAAGTCATACGCTTAGATTTTTCTTCTCTGTGTATCGCGTTCTTCTGTTTTTTCTTTATTCCTCCCTCGTTCTCCCTTTTAACCACTTCTCCGATATAGTTTATCGATTTCGAAGGATTTCCGCTTACACAGACCACGCAGTACGGCGCGCACACGCTTGTTTTTACTTTGATTTGTCGCGGATATAGGAAATAGGGACGAGGTGACGCAGATACGTGTGTCGTATCTCGAAACGAAACTCGGCGAAGCTCGTGGCACAGCGCGATTTGCGGCAAAATCTTGACACAGCTAAAACACGTTGTTCGTAACGGTTTACGGTTAGTTGCTCGTTTCGGTATAGAATCAGCTTTGAACGTCGTATCGTTTCAACCGTGACCTACTTAATGGCTCACGAAAATATTTGAACACTTTCAAAAATATTTGACCGATCGTTGTGTGCGTTATACGAGACGTTTTCAAATTTCTGTAGCACCGTAACGAGATCCAAGTGTCCCGCGTATACGTACATTTTCAGATTCCTTCAAATTCTTACAAATATAATTACGACACTTGTATCTCGCGTGGGTATTCGCGAAGTTTCAGACTGCTTATAAAATATACACGAGGTACTTTTCCACGAAATACTTTCGTCAGCCACCGTACGTGGAACATCGATACAGCGAGCAACTCGATCAATCGCTTCGTACTACACGGATGTTCGGTAAAGAGTTACGATCGCCGAGTCGTCAAGTCGACGGCCCACAGAATGGTAGCCTCGTTAGGGTAGAGTTAGGTGCGCGAGACAAAGATCGAGGTTTATGTAGGAGTGTACGCCGTGTGTGTCTGCCGGAGGTTGGGAAATAATCGTATTTCCGGTCTGCGGAAGTCATTCGTGGCAGCAGAAATTCCCAGCAACTTTACGCGCAACTCTTCGATCCTGCGCTTTCGGTAAACGTCGTTAAACCATCGACCAACACCAAGAAAAATTTCTCGTAAATCTCGTTGCAAGCTTTTTCAACGATCTGATAAATACCCGTGCTCCTCCTAGCTTCCGCAAACACAACTTGCACAATGGTTTCGAGCAAAGTCGTTCGAGTTAGCTTACTTATGGAGAGTTATGCAAAGCGTACACGTTCCAAAAAGCGGATATCCGGAGCAAGCAACGGCGTTTAATCGGGAATATGTTTCGCCATATGCGTCGCCGCTACTTTCGTCAGTTCTTGTTACTGGCCGTTGCACGGGTCCTATCGCGACGAGAACAACACCGTGTACACGGATGCACGAGCCAGCTGACGTGAATGGCCGAAGGCGTACTTACGTATTCGCGTGTATATATGTATGTATGCTTTCGGATTAAATCCGGCAGCCTGTGCACAGACTCATTTCAGCTACTCTTTAACCGACTATGTACATATATACCGGGAGCTTTTCGCCTGGGAACTTTGACGCACCCGATATCGCGTATTTGGCTGCCGATGCTGAATACACGTTGCTAAGTTCGTGAAAGATAGAGGCGGAAAGAATTAGCGACGATCGTCGGTTTGCTTTCAAGGTGAATCTGCGAATTGGCAAGCCGAGGTTTTTCAGACTCTAGCAATTTCTACCTTCATGGGAGTTTCGGAAATACCCGCTGCACTTTCTATCCTTTCAATCGTTTCTTTGCCTGCACGTTAAACGCGGCTTAATTGGGAAAGTTAAATTCAGAAGGATCGATCGTTACGAGTAGACACGCGCGTACGTGTTTGGGCGATACGTATAGGGTGAAAGCAAAAGGGAGTCTGGTTGTTTCTTCTTTAATCAAAGCGCCTTGCTAGGCGTACCTTTTAGAACTTTAATCTCGGCGAGGCATCGGCGACTCGATTATCGCGGCAATTTGCATATATTTCGCGACCTTTAGAATCGCCATCTATTTCTACTTTGCAATTGAAAAATTCTCCGGAGAATTGCGTCCTCTTCCACCCTTTCAATTTATGCGCCGAGCAAAATTACAAAAATATACCGCTACAATCTCGATGATTTTCTCGGTTTTTTTTTTAAATTGCTGTAAATTCCCAGCTTTCGGAAAATTCGGAATTGCACCGCTTTTTTAATCACCTGCCATAGGATGGTGCGCCATAGCGATTTTTCCCTGTAAGACAGTCACGGGTACGAAATTAACGGGACATTACGGCGACGGCGTGTTCCTCCATTCGACGAACCCTCCATTCGCGCAGATTGCGTGCTGGCCATTCGAATCAATTACACGGTCATTCGAACATTTCTGGGAATGTCGGCGATTCGATATGGAGAAAATTTGTATAATTCACGGCTCGAGGATTATTCGGGTAACTATTGGCTTTGCGAGCGACGCGTCCCGTACTTTTTACGAGCTCCGGGGAAACTTCCTCGCTTGGTAAAATCTCATCAATATTTATGCCCTGGTTACATGCCTCGTCCGAGCCAAGGATCCAGCCAAGCTTGCCCGCATCCTCGCCACAATCTTCGTCGATCGGAATTCTCCCTTATTGTCCTTCCCTCTCGAGAAAGATATCGGAGCTTCTGCTCGTGAAACATCCTAGCAATGGTGTTACGTCGCAGAAACGACGTCCATCGATAAGTTTCCAACACCGTTATGACCAAACTGGCGTTCGTTGCTTGGAACGCCGAGCTTTTCCCTCGCTTTCGTGGATTAGAATCCAAAGCAATGTTATTCGAAGATACTGTAAGGAAACTTTCGAGGATCGATGTTGGTTCTAGCGGAGACTCGAAATCGTACTTGATGTATCTTGTTTCTTTTCATCCTCCAGTCGCCTATTGTTACATCCGTCCATTGTATCGCTTATTGTACGACGTCTCTTGGCGAAGAGTTGACGAGAAGAATACGTATCTACCGGTTCCTACGTTTTAACGCTACAACTACCAGGTCAAGAGATAAACAATTCGATGTCGTTAGAAAAATTTTGTGCCTTAAAAACGGTGCATTCACGGAGATTCGAATTATATCCCCCTTTTGTAAAATACGCGAACACAAGGTTTCTGATTTTCTTGCCTTCTGTGCTTCTTCGTACGCTTCCCATTTGATTTCCCTCGCATTAGGTTGTCCCGAAAGTTTCTTTCGTTTCGCGAGGAAATAACGCGCGACATTTTTCGTGTTGTATTACGTTCTGTTATTTGTATATATATATCGTTCTGTTACCACAAAACGGATCACGCATAATTCACTGAAATACCACGAAACAAAGAACGTCTTATGGTATTTTAAATCGTTTGAAATCGAATCGTAAAGACGGGCAAAAGCTGTTATAGAATGATCGTAGATCAGGTGCGAAAGCTACAGAACGATTGCACGGGAAGATCGGACAGAACTCTACGCGTTGCCTATTGATTCGCTCCTCGAACGCTGTCCTGTCGAACGTCGCCTTAAAAATCTCGCAGATTGGACCGTCGAAGACGTGAAAATACGCGCTTAATTTGCCAATGAACGGGACAGCCAGGCTGTAGAGACGTCTTGATAATTCGGCTGGCAAGGATGTCTGATAATGGAAATGCGAGAAGCTTGTTCCTTTGCCTTGTTCGGTCGAGGACGTGCAGCCAGGACCGACGATTGATCGAAGCTAGCGAATCATTACGCTCGTTTCCGCGTTGGCGCTGCATAAAATTGGGTAGCCTCGATTCGATTGCTTCGCTTCGATTCAGCAGCTGGCGATGGTAGTGGGCGACCAAGGGCGACTATAAATTCCAAGCTGAATAAAAGTTGTCGAAATGGAACGGTCGAATTACGGATAATAGGAGTCTTCAATAAACGTTATTACGTTCAGCATTAGCAAATTATTCTCGAACGACTGAAATACGTATAGTTAACGTGCGTGATTAAATAAATAACGTGGAAGCCGGAGCTCGAATCCTCGATTTTTATATTAAATATAAATTACATTTGAAATAGAAATTACATTTGTTATTTTGTATTATTTAAATTTGTTATTATATGATGCAATGGCAACGAACATCTACGCACGCTGCTTGTCCACGCTGCGTTTGTCCATTTCGCAACTTCGGAAGCTTGTTACACGACGTAACACAGTCGTTGAATGTTTTCTTCCGGACGAAATGTCTTGCCGAAGACGTGGCATGGTTCGAGGAACGAACGATTTTCACACGATAACGCGAAAAGGTTCATCCAATCTATCGGGCGAGAGGCATCGGGGACAGCGAGGGTGTGGCGCGACCTCGAAGTACGAGCATTGTTCGAGCTCACAAAGGCTAGATGCGATAAATTATCAGCGAGCACGGGCCTGCCGCATATCACCACGTATAGTAACCCCGTAAAATGCAGTCTGAATACGGGACAGGCCAGCAAAGGCGGAGCCGCTGTCACGATTGTTTGATAAATTCCCGTTACCAGTAATAATCATTTGCCGGTTTGCGATCTGCAATCTGCGTTGACCACGCTCTTTCCACTAATCCGCGATCGACTAATTGGATCTTTCTGAAAAATTTAGTTTCGTTACTCCGGAAGAGAAGCGAGAAGAAGAATAGTTACGCCGTGCGATGATAAACGATGTTGCACGTAGGGTCAGTGGCATTTTGCGCCGCGCGATTTCGTATTTTTCGCGGTTTCGAGCTCGGTAAACTCCGGTTAATCCTAGTGGTAGCGCGCGTAGCATCAACGAACAGGCGAATGGAAATTAAAAGAAGAAATAACGAAGCTCGCTGGTCTAGAGGCGAATTTCACGGGTTCATCGACGAGAATAAACGTCTCCGGTGTCGACCTCGGTATGTTTTCCACGCAAAGGTCGGCTGCCCCGCGGAAATGAATAAAATAGTCCTGGTAACGCATTGTCGCGTGAAAAGCATGGGCAGCGGCGTGCAAACGCGTTTATCACCGGTCTGTGTGCGTTGGGGTATGCGTGTCAACAGGCATCCTTGTTACACGCGTATGATTATCGGAATAAATCAGCCCTCTGTGCTTTTATTCAGCTACAGCGCGCGTCCATTTGCATTTCCGTGGTCCACCGTTCACCCAGTCGTCGTAATTATGCTCGTCTCCTGTTCGTAACAGTCGCGTACAGTTCCGTTGCTTTTTGTTCAACGGCGCGACGCGACGCGACGCGACGCGGGAAAAGAGGCTTACGCTAGGCGATTCGACACACCTTAGCGACGAAAGTAAATTTAGGCCAGAGTTCTCTTCAAAGTACGGTGGCGGTTTCAACGCGTTTAGCTTCTCGGCGAGGTATGAAATTTTCCGTCGACGCTTTAAAAATATCTCGAGCCGTTCATATCGGAAAATACGAGCGTCGTTGTAATTTGCGGATGTTGCGCGATTAGAGGCGAACCGGGCGTTGCATTCGATGGCCGAACGCGAGTATTCCAGCTTAACGCTTTTTGTCATCGGACAATACGAGACAACGCGACATATTATAATCTGCGGACGTTATTTTCTTTTATCAATTTGCAACGGGCCATTGTTAGCGATAATCGCCTGGGACGATTGTCATTAGCATACGAGGCAACGATATATCACGCGACGCGGTTTATTTTATCCGAGTTTCGCGTTCGTTCGAAAACTCGCGATATTCGTCGATCTTGATTCCCTTATCGGTTTGCGTGCGATGGTGTCGGAGCGACGTTCGTGCATTCACGACGAGACAAATTTACGGTTGCGTCAAGACGATGTGGCTGCCACACGTCTGCGTACATAAATGTAGACGCGTCGTACACGCGGCTTCGGCGCGCTTGTTAAAAAGCATCTCCTCTCTGGCGAAAGAAATTTCCGGACGGGCTTTCCGACGAACAAACGAGCCTTGAAAAGGCAAAAAATTTCGAAAGAAACGGCAGTCGTTTGAAAAGCGGTGAAAGAGACCTGCTTATCGCGGCTTTTCCCCGTTACGGCCACAATAAGCTGATACTTGATTTTATTCAAAAGGGGCCACGCAGCGCTGAAAAAGGCTGTCCTGACCGCGCCGTTACAAATTTCGCAGAGCTTCTCTTCCATCGCGCTGCCGACGAATAAACGCGTTCAAGCGAACCCGCCTCTCAATGGTCTCCTTCCTTTGAATAGCGAAAATTCATTCGGATAAACGGGCCACGAAATTAACCTTACCATCTTTAATTAAAAAATTCACGAGCCATTTACTTTTCTTCTTTCTATTCTGCAGCTATCTATTTTTTCTTATTTCCACGCCGATAATCTCGCTCTTCCTATCTCGATGCGAACAAGCCTCCTTTCTTCCTTGTCTCGATTTCAAGTCTTGCCTTTGTTTTATCGACGTCACGACGTTCGTAACTATTTTTCCACCGTAGTTTCTATATGTTATAAAAGAAGGTCGTATATTCGACGTGTACCGTTGGAGAACCAAGTCGAACTACGTTGCCAATTATCGTCGGACCTGGAACAAGGGATCCACCGACGCTTGTTTAAGCGTATTATTTTATCGTACGACGTTTGGGGACGGTTACGAGATTGCGCCATTTAAATTTCAACGAGACTCCATTGTATTCGTAGACTAATGGCCAAGGCGGCTCGAACTCGTGAAAATTGTATCGAACGCAGGCCGTTTCTCTTTGCCGTTTAACTTCCAGATCTCGAAAGTCTCGTCGAGCAGCGTAGCCGAACAATTCCCCTCGTGACTTTCTTCCACTAGAAGTCGACCATCGTTCCACTGGAATCGCGAAAGGAGACCGCAGGGAGACCGTATTTCGTCCACGCCAGACGAAACGTCCCGCAAAGTGACACCGTCTCTTGCAAGATTTATCGCGGGGTTCGAATGGATCCAGCCGACGTCGTTGCCCGGCTTTCATCTCGACATCGGTTGGTCGAGAATACCGGACAAAAAGCAGCCGGACAAAGAGGGCTCTGAGCTCCAGCAAAGTACTTGCTGCGATCCATAGTGATAAATGTGTCGTGCAAATCGCCTGTTTCAAGGCGTCGTCGTTAATTTAACCCACGCGGGCGAGCCGGGTCGTTTGTATCCACGGCTAAGCTTTTTATCGGTCTTCTCTAGGCTTTCTTAAGGGTTTTCCAAAATTCTGAAACGCTTATCGAACTTTCTACCGCGTTGTACGACCGGCTTCTCAGCCACGCGTTTCGAAGAGTTTGCCCGTGGAAAATAGAGATTCGCTCTCGGTATAAACGGCTAATCGCGAGGTTGGCTGGGTAAAATTGTCTGGGAACGAGACTAGAGAAAAACTTCGTCAAAGAATCGAGCAGTTCTTCGTGCAAAGGTTAAGAGGAAACCAAAAGCTTTCTTCTTGCTCTCCAACATCGCACATTTCCAAAGTTATTCTGCATAGCGCTTGTAAATTCTATCCCTCGAGATCTCTTTCACCGAGTTACCAAGGACGAAGGATCGTTAGCGCCAGAGGTAATCTCTTAATTGTCCTCGCGTTTCCGTATTCAGCATCGGGGTGTCTTTGAAGTGGCGCATACTTTTCACGCGTAAAACAGCCAGCCCGCAATTACCGCTAATTGCGTCCCATTCTCTCTCTCTCTCTCTCTCTCTCTCTCTCTCTCTCTCGTTCTCTTGCTCGTCATTGAAAAAGAACTTATAGCTAGCGAGGAGTTTGTCATGTAGAAAATTCGTTGGAAATTGCCGCGGACTGTGAGCCTGGTATCCTTGCTTCGTGGTGTTTTTCCACGGAAATGGCGGTGGCGCTCGACTTACCGGGAATGCTGGTACCAAGAGCGACGAAAACCACCGCGGTAACCGAGTCCTTGATTCCCAGGGTGCAACCGAAGTAGGATGCGACGTCTCCGATTACCGCCGTCACCACACCGATCCCGAATATGCTGATGACAAAGCACAGGTAACCACCGGCGATATCTGAAAACCGATACAGTCCAGTTTCAGTAAATTGCATAGCTGCCGCACGTGGAAACCTATCGAATTTCCAGGAAATTATTTCCGCGAGGTTTACAAACGCGTGCCGCGTGCGTCGTAATGGTTCCAGCGAGGCCAGAAATTTCGTACCGTTCGAAGAGAACGACGTTTCGTTATTCCGGGTATTATTTGACACGCTAGAACTCTGTTTACGTATACGAACGTGTCGGTTAAGTTAGTCAAGTTAGTTAACAGTTAATTGGTTGAGTGGCGATTCTACGTGCAAAAACAGGTCTGCAAAAGAGAGTAACGATTTTTTCGTTCAAGGTTTCGTTTTCAAGAAAAATTGCTTCTGCTTGTTCTTGTTATCTTATCTCCGGCATATCGATTATTACCTTCCCTCGTTCGGTATTTAAATCGAATGGTTTCATGAATAATTCGCGAAGAGTTATTTTATTAAGCAGGAATCGCGACGTTGTCCGTGTTTAATAATACAGACGCGAAACAGAAGTTTCGTAACTAGAAACTTTCGGTTAACACACGGTAGCTGATGGGTTTTCAAACTCCTCTTTTTCCGAGAATCTTATCCTCTACGACTTATCTTTGCACGTAGAATCATCGCCTGGTACTATGACTAAGAAAACAACCTGTGCGTATAATAAGAGTTCGCTAATTCGCCCAAATATCTGTAGTTTGCGTTCAGATAAATAGATTTCCGATAATCGCACGGCCAGGATCTGCAAATATGGCAAATCAGTCTTATCTAAAGATTTCTGATAATTTACATAACCGAACATCGAGTCACTCTCGCGTCAAGAACGAAGAGAATATGGTTTGTCTTATGTTTGCGGGAAGACTCGATAGGCTCTAATGCCGAAAAGGAGGCAGAAACCTGAAGCAGCAGATAATTAAAGAAACGCATAAGTAGAGAAATAAATATGAATGTTACGTATTGTGGTAGTTAACGCTCTGACGGCGCCAGTTTCGCGACACCTTAGACGTAAAATATACTTGAAAAATTCTGCCAAGCTGAAATTACTCTGGTTATTTGTATTCGCCTGTTGGAACAATCTTTGTTGCGCAGAATATACATCATAGTTTCGTAATTAACTCAGATTAGCCGAGAAAGACGTCGCACGTTCTTGTTACTGATATTAACGAGGAAGAAGCAACGGAGTCGTTTGAATTAAATAACGCGCCGACGTTTGTTTGCGCGAAGCGTTGGCACACAGGCACGATTAAAGCGTTAATTAAGCTCGTCGGACGGTGGTGTATATTTTTCTCTTCGGAGTCCTTTCCATTTTGATTAAACGTTCGCTTCGCAAGGCGCATAAGCCGGTCACGCGATTAATTTCTTTTCGCGATTCATCTTCCTTTCTAACGTCTCGGCTCCGTGACATCGAACATTCGTATTATATATTCGCCGTTTAATATCGAATTAGACGGAAAATTAGATCGTTGGAGGGAATCGACGTTCAAAAGGAGATTCGCAAACGCGTGCGATATAATAACGTCGTGTTTAGTCGAAAATGGTAGCGAGCGATCTTCGACACGGCGCGACACCGATGTCTCTTAACTTTGATCAGCGTGGTGGAAACCGTGGCTGTGTTTGCTAATCAGCATAAGCTCTTGAAGTTCATGCTAAGTAAACGCGACGGGATTAAGGATACCCAGTTATCTCAACGCCTGAGAATGATGTTCAGCCACTCGTATCTTGTCTGGAGAATAGATCGCTCGACGATACTTAATTGGCGAAGTTTCGGAACGATGTTACGGTAACGATGCTACTCCGTATTATTTATCTCCCATCGTATTTATCCCCAACGGGGACGTTTTTATTAATTCTTCGCAACGCGTCTCGCACTCTTCATCTCGCCGTGAAACCAGTTTATCGCTCCATCGAGCGAAGAATTTGCAAGACGAGGTCGGACCGAGTTTCAATCACGCGGTCGAACAGTTTCGCCAAGTTTCGCTAGCCGCGCTTTCATCCAGGCGATGGGTCACTTCGATTTCCATTTGCTCGCCGTGGTGAATTATTTGTTCCCGACATTCCGGCCGGGGAATTGTAGCCTTGACGGTTTGCCCGATCGATATAGATGAATTCCGCGAGGCAAATGGAAGCGTCGTGTTAGCAGCGCAATTTGCATTCCGCACGTTCGTTTGCATTCGCGTGCCCGTTCCTTCGTCTCTTCGTGTTCTTTTTCCTTTTTCCTTGCCAAGGGGATTAATTCGTCGAACGACAACGCGCGGCTGTTTACGTTCGATCAATGCGTATCGGGCTCTTCCTACGTACTTTCTCAACAGCCGGAGTCGTTTGGCGATTCTCATTGCCAGCGTCAAAGGAATTCCTCGAATTCGCTAGCTCCGGCTCTGTTTCTCCCAACGATGAAGTTGCGATAAAGGAAATTAGAACAGTTGGTTAATGAGGTGCTGGAGAGGGGCCCTTTGAATTAAACAAAGCCGACGAACAGAGCTACAAACTGTTGAACGGCAAGAGACGAGAGTCTCTGGCGTTTCGGTAAATTCCAAACTGTCCCGACGACAAGCGGAGGCTTAACTCTTGAACTTTAATAGGACCGAGTTGCACGGCCGCCGCGCACGCGCTAACATTGCACCAGATGCACACTCGTAGACGCGTAAGTTTCCCGAGTGCCGTTAGTGCCGAACAATGAGCTTTTTGTGTAAGCTTGTCATCCATGTCAAACGTTCTGGTCGTTAGAGAGTGGTTTATCGTGGCGGGCATCGCTTACCGGGCGACGCGGGATTAGGATCGAGATCGAGCGACTCGTGTAACCGTCAGGATTACGACAGCAATCCTTCCGCTGTAAATGCGTCTCGGCATGTCGAAGACGTCCGACCCTAATCCTTCTCATAGCGGAACCTCGGTCTCCTTGGTTCACCGAAATCGTGCGATTCCAGCTAGTTTCGCTCGTAACACGGCAACAAGGGAAATTTCCCATTATCGTCGTCGAACGACGGTCACCAAATCTAACCGTTTACTTTGTCGTTCACTTCGAAAGTCAAAGAGTGGCGGATAATCTGGGATCTTACTAAAAAATCTTGCCAGAATTCCGAAATCTTTCGGTCGAATCTGCGAAGACTCTGTAGGATTTGGAAATCCTGCTGGAAGAGTGAGCGCGTTTTTAGATCGAAAGGACATTTTACTGAGATCCGCAGGATCTTTATAGAACCGGAATATTTCGCAGGTATCTACGGACCATTCGGTAGAGTTTGACGATTTTACTGGAGCTGTTCCACGTCGGGGGACCGTTTTACGGGATTTCGCGAAATCCTTTGTAAAACTACGATTTTTTTACGAGCATAGACAAACAGAATTCTGGCGGAATTGGAAATCTCGGTAGGAAGATAATTCCGGACCGCAAAAACTTCTCACTGTAGTTGGAATTTTTCGCTGGAATCTACAGAGATTCTTTAGGGTCCACAAATTTTACTAGAGGCACGAGATCGGAAGATTGGAATCTATAGAAATTCCACAGGGGGCAGAAATTTAACTATAACGTGTAAGGATATTCTACACGATGGAACTTCTCGTTACAACCCGTGAAAATTCCCCGGACGATGGAAAACAAGGGGAATTATTGCGCAAGTTAATACCTGTTGGGAAAGATCGAGGATCGCGTTCACGCGTTTGATTACTTTTGGGAGATCGTTGAACGGAGCAGTTCGAGATAGATAGAATTGCCGGAGATCCGTGGAATTTTATTTCGCTCGACGAAAGTCTGGCTTCTCTCATCGTCTACGTTTCTAAAGTTCGTAAACAGGGTCGGTTAACCGCCACTGTTCTGGAATTTGTATCTGACGTCTGATCCTCTCGTAGATCCTCGAAATCTACCGACCCACGAAGGAACTTTCCTGCAGGATTTCCAAACTTCGTAACGACTGTAGTTCGCTCAACCACGTGCGAATGCCTGCAGCATCGAAACTGTTCGAACAGGCCACGTACTCGACGAAGCAATTAATTTTCCTTTTATTTTTTTTTTTTGACCAATAGCCATAGACGACGGTGATCGATCCCGTCGACGCGAATTGCGTGCTTTTATCTCAGCATCGAACGGTATTTAATCTACCAACCCGTGTTCTACTTTAATCGGAAACTTCTGTGATCACGAAATTAACAGTTAAATAGGAGCGTGTCGATTTTCATTCTTGCAAGTATACAAGCAATTGTTGGTAGAAAGGAAACGTCGTATTAAGAAATAGAAGAGCCGTAAGTCAAGAAATTATCACGTCCAAGAGGTGGAAGATTCGATCGACGAATTAACTCGTCTTCCGGTTAATAGGTTGACCGGCGACAAATTGCTCGATATCGATGACAAAGCTCGGACGATTTTCACAACACAGCGAGACGACCCGCGCTATTTTATTCGCCCATAGCCGAATATGGTTAACGCTTCGATGGCTCTGGCGCGTCACCGTTTTCCCAATAGACCCGCTTCCTACCCTTATTGGCTCGTACTTCCACCCTCGCAACCCTCTTTCTGTCACGCTTCTGAAAACTACCTGAGGAAATAATGGTACTACGGATACGATGATAGATGAGAGCACGTGTCGCGTCATGTAGGCAGACCGGTTCCTTGAATTCAATTTCAAAATGTTTCTGTTGAGACTCTCTTATCGTCGGAGCGAAGTCACGAAGGTAAAATCCTGCCGGAAGAAATTTCCAGTAGTCAGTTTCCATCATGATCGGGACACGGAGCGGTTTCAGCAACGTGGTTTGCCAATAAATCAAGTCGCTGGTTGACCATCGACGCAGCTAATACTCGGGCAGACCAAGGATCGATATAGCCACGAGTCGACCTGAGAACGGCGTAAATGAGATCGACTAACACGCGTGGTGGATCATCGATAACATAAATCATCTTACCGCGTCCGGGACTTTTCCCTATATCGATCGATTGGGAAGGGGAGCTCGTTCCATCGCGGGAACATCGATCGTCTCTCGATTTAAAATTCATGGCAGGTGGTTGTTGTTTGCGGTCGTTTGACGTTAACGTCCATTTAATATCGTCCGCGACAGAAACGACAATATTGCAGCGAGCTAACTCCACGTAATGACGTACAAATATATTTTACGAGTTAACATCGTCGAATATTGGATCTACGATGTGTCTATCAAAATTAGCGTCCAACTTTATAAATTGAACTTTAATGAACCGAGACAAATTCCTAGACGAACACGTAAACGTATTACGTTACTTAACACGTATTTTATTAATGATCATCGGACTAACCATACTTTGATAACAAATAGCGATTCACATGATAAAAAGGCTGGAGAAACTCGTCAACGACTGAAGCACGACGATTGGTTCTATCGATCGAAATGATTCCTTTGCTTCGTTAACCGATCATAGAAGTACTCCTCGTAGAAATAAAAACTTATGATAAACGCGACGCGGCTCGCGCAAGTTCGATTCATTATCTCGTTCGTGTTGCAATAATCACTTCTCACGCTGTAATAAAACTCACGGTAACTGGATTTAGCTTAATTGCCAATAAACCTACCTTCGTGCCAGATAATCGATCGTGAAACGTGGTTTCGAAAGGTGAAACGTGCATCATCGTGGGTGTTAATTCGGCGGGGCCGTTTCATCGGCCGGTTCACGCCCATCTTCCGATTAAAATTATTCGTCGGCGAGGACTCAGCCGACCCTGTACAGCGTACATCGATGGCCAATTTACCTAACTCTCTGTTGCGTGTAGGCGACGAGCGAGTCGGCCCTTTGGTCGTCCCATGAATTACACGATATTATCCCTAGTAAATTCGGCGAAGCGCAATGCGGCTCCTGCGTTCCCGCAGTTCCGCTTTGTGACGCCAGAGCCGCAATTTACCGGCCGTGTTAACGAAACGCCGACGATCGCTACGCGATAGTCGATCTTTTCTCGCGATCGATCGGAAATCGAACAGGTTGCGCGGATTTTTCTCTGCGGCTGTATTGGATGTCGAGATTCACGTTCGAGATTATCGGGAGTTCCGTTCGACGGATGCCGCTTTGCAACGTATTTGCACGAGAATCTGGCTTTAAAATAAACCGATCTCCTTTATTTCGCGTATGCGGGAAGACTAGATGGGAAAGACACGATAAGATACGCATTTTTCACTTTTAACAGACGAGTGGCTTCGGCACGTCGCCGATTAATCGCGCGTTATCCAGATTGTCCTTCTGTTTGCTTTTGCAACTAAGCGCGCGCTCCCTCGTGCTTTTCCTAACTTTAAGGATGTCATTCGTCGCTGTCAAATATTCCCAGCAGAACGCAACTGATTCGACGATAAAGTCCCGCCGTGACCGCGTGTGCTTCACGAAAACCCGCAGCCCTCGTTTCTGTTTCGTCCAATTTATCTATCCGGTTATGGCCATCGTGCCTTTCCCCACTTTATTTGAAAATTTCGCACCATAGTAGAGAGGAAATTAGACGCGTTCACCGGTCAAAGACGAAACCACTTGGATTTTTCCCTTTGTGGGTATCCGGAACATGGAACGATTCGTGGGGCGTGTTTATGGTTCGCTCGGTCTGTAGAATCACCGGTATGCTTAGCAGCTGCAGTCTCGTTAGTTTTGTTCGGCGAACGAACGTGACCCGATTACATCGTATAGATTATACTGGGCACACGTGGCACAAATCCCAATGCACTGTAGAAACACGATCCAACCGTGATACTGGTCCAGCTCTCCGCATCTCGACCGAACTATTGCTCCTTTTTTTATTTCTCGTTCTTCTCTTTCTTCCGTTACCCCTCACGTTCGGGCTTTACATTTTTCTGAAATTCTGTTCGAGGCCGGCCGGAACTTGACGAAACGGAAGCTGGTTGAAAGATTTCTTCGCGCGTTGTGTCAAGATTGCTCTTAGACTCAAGTTAAAAGCCAGCGACGAAAGAATTTCGATCGTCTCGTCCTCCGGAAAATTCTTCGTCGTATTCGGACTGTTCGATGCCAGCGGTAACAGAGTATCTCGACGAAACGAAGAAACACGACGAATCCATAGTCGAAGGATCTTTTTCTGATGTTTTCAAGGTTTGGTAGATGCCGAGTTTGGACCAGAGGCTGGAAGGCAGGGCATTTCGACGAGTAGTTTCTCGCGGTTTTGGTAAAATTGTTTCGGAGATTTGATCCGGGCTGTATGTTTGCCCGCGAAGCAGCAAACAGCGGCAAAGTGTTTGGCAAACACGCGGCGAACACGATTTGCTCAAGTCGGCAAATATGCGTCGTTAGGTTTAATGAGATCGATTCCGTCGTTCGAGGCTGAAAGATGCGCGCGTTACGTGGATCTATCGCCTCGTAAAAGAAGGCGGAAGATCGCGTGCATCGAAAGGAATGTGCTCGTTGTCTCGGTAAATAATAAATCGTTGCGCTATCTGAACGAAAAACAACGGCTACCGGCTTTCATATAGTTGGGAGAATTTTTTCTCCCTCGCGATATCATACCAGATGGCAAGTTCGATCCAGCGGATGAGATTGAACTTGCATGTACCATGAAGTTTCTTGCCAACGACTTGCGAAACTCTCTTTCGCCATAAATCTCCGACACGGGAATTATTATTCCAAAATGATGGCGCGTCACGCGTGTCGTAATAAATCTTGGATAAAATTCGCAAAGAATCACGAGGGAGAATCACGTTCATCGGAATTTCAAGAAAAGGAAGAAGAGCTCGTCGTGCACATGGCTGGCGACTGGGAAAAAGCTCGTGCAGCATGGTGTAAAATATCGAAACCGGCGAAGAAAGCTTGAACACGAGACGCTTACCTTTGGAACGGAGGTTTAATTAAGCGGAACGAAGGTTGGAGAAACGAGTGGTTCGCAGATTCGACTCGTCAGCGATATTTTACGGAAGCGTATCGCGCGTGGCGCGGCATGGCGTCGCGATTTTTGACTTTATTCCCATTCCTCGAGGGAGAAAGCCTCGTGTTTGCATCATGCTCCGAAGCATTCAGCGCGACGTTGATTTATAGGCGAAACTCGCCGCTCACTGTGGTTCACTGTGAGCTAAAGAACGGGAATAAACAAAGTGAAGCGCCGCGCCGGCAGCTTGATACGGTACTTTCGAGAGCTTTTGCCAATTCAGCAGGCTTTTGCGTCGTTGTCCGATTGTGCCCGGCGAAATAAAGCGCATTCTTTTTTCCTCCTTGCGGTCTTTCCGCTCCGCCTTCTTCTCTCCTCCCTTGCACGTTCGTTCTTTAGCCAGGCTTCTCGCCGTTCCTTTTTTCATCCCCCTTTTGCGGACCCTCGGACACGCCAGGTTGCTCCGCAGACAATGTATTATTCACCTTCGCATACAAGCTTCTTGCCCGTGTACCGCGACAGCCCTTTTCTCTTCGTTAATCCGGAGATCGATCCGCCGCGCGAAAAGATGCGTCGCGGACCTTCTCCCGAGAATTCCAGCGGAAAATCTTTCCCCGCCATTCGAATCCCTTTCAGCCTTTAAGCGACCAATTTCGAACACAATCCGACTGTAACGTCGAAGACGAGAGCAGAGGATTCTTTCCAATTTCCTCGCCCGCTCCAATATTCCTCCCTGGCGTATATATCCATTTTCCATTTCCACCGCGAAGCAAATAACGAAAATTCACGATACAGCTTCCACGGTGGGTCGCGGTTATTCCAAAAGTTCATTCTGGCAATCAGTTATGTAGAAGCGCGGAGACCATTCCCGTTCGCGTAGTTTTGCAACTTCCGGATCCAGTTCCACGTCCATGGACCGACGATTCGAAAGGCTGGTTCACGGTTAAATCGCGAACGGCAGACTAGAACAAAGAAGCGAACTGCGCTCCATCCTGTTCCATTTACTGCGGTTTACGGCGTGCCAGTGGTATAGGAACGCGCCGTGTCAGACGCTACGACGAGCCCGCCGGCTTCCTCGATGCGCGATACGTATTCTTCGAGCGCTGGTCGCGTTTATCCAACGATTTTCGATGCAGAACGTGGCGAGACCGTGAAAGTTTGGCGGGGAAGCCGGGCGCGAAAAGAAATTTCGGTGAAACTTGCAAGGAAACTTGCGAAGATAGAAGTTAATGGCTTAACGAGAGCCAGGGCGTTAGACGTCACTGGAAAACGGATAAAGTTGCTCGATAGGAAAGTACAAGGGTGTCGCAGCGAGATAGCGAGCAACCTGATTTTCCACTTTCCGGATATTTGCATCTAAAAGTCGCTGAAACGATGAAATCGCAGATTGTGCGACTGACTCGATTTCGCGACGGGCTCGACGATTTTCTCTCTATTTTATTATCCTTTAATGCGCGCTCTATCTACAGTACCGTGCGCGAACGAACGATTTTTGCAAAACTCTCCGTTTATGAAATATTAACGCCATACGAAGACCGCGCATTACCAAAATTGTTTTTATGTTTGAATTTGCAGCGCGTTCTTTCACACCGCCGCTCCCTTTAAAGCTTCGAAAATATTGTTACAGCGTAGCCTGGATACTGTTATAAAATAACCACATCAAAGATATCAGGATATTGGTTGTTTCGCTATCGGATATCGGAGTTATCCTCTTTTTCGAATATAAATTTCCTCGTCGTATACGTTTGTTCGCGTCACGCTATGGCGGTATCGTGACGAATTTCCGCGATGAACAATGTCGAGAGCATGATATCCACGTAAGCTTGATAATAGTTATTGTGACAGTAGTGGACGCAATGGTAATAACGTTGGCGGAATGGTAGGGTATATCAGTATGTTGGTCAGTGCTTGGAATTCGATGTCCTATATGGAATACAGACAGAGGTGTTCGCGTGGATTGTACAGAGTCTCGAACGACGCGACGCGACGTAAACGCCGGGCTAATTGCACGGTACACAATAGAGCTCTCTCTCTCTCTCTCTCTCTCTCTCTCTATCTCGTTGTCTAATTTTCTCCTCCTCCCACGTCGCGCCGTATTCTGTGCAGAATCTGATAGGAAGTCGGTCATGAAGGGCATATATCTGATGGAGCCTTTAAATAATTTCCACGGGGCAATCGATCATTTCTCGCGCTAACGAAGCAAACAGCGATGTTCGTGTTTTTCGTGTCGGACTGAAATTTTGGAAGAACCGGTTGATCGAGCGTCGAGTGGCAGACGAGGGTGGATCCTTGAAAGTGGAAAAGCCGAAGGGTTTTTAATCTTCTAGCTACTCGTAGGATTAGCGAAGAACCCTCCGTGAGATTAATAAGAAAATCTCCGGCAAAAAGTCGTTCGTTTACTTTGCAAATCAGACGAGTGTTCTAGCTACTTGAGAGGATTAACGGGTTTAATCGAAATGTAGCTAGTGTTCGGTGTTTTCTTCGAAATAAAAACAGTATTTTTCGTTGATGCCTCTATAATCGTCCAAATTTTCTTTCTTTTTTTTTTTCTTTTTTAACACCTTGTGCCTTGTGAAAAAATTTATCACGGTCGTCACGATATTCGTTTGTACGTTTGTACATGGTAAGGCTCGTAGCCCCGTTCTGGGTGCCTTATCTCGTCGTACCTTCGCGCGTTTATCCCGCTATCGCGACATCCGAGGGAGAAAGGGATCGCATACGTTGCGGCCAACGTTTCTAGGGTGCTCCTGGCCTATTTCTCCTTCGCTGCTACAGGGAATGCTATCCGATCCTTTCAGCCACTCGTTGAAAGATTCACGATAAAACGTGTGACTGACGTACCGACCTATCTGATGCGTTATTCGTCTCGTGTTTTCAACGCGGGATACATTTCAGATAACGTTGCTGCCTACGTTGGTGGATTTTCTAGCCGGTGAAAGAGAAGAGGAAAGAAAGGGGGATGAAAAGAGGAAGAAAAACTGGAAAGTCAAGTGAATCTCGTTTAATTTACAGTGGAAGCTCGAACGTTTTAAAGAGATTGGAATCACTTAGAAAAGTCATCGTTTCAGCCGACGATTAATTTCTTTTTCTCAACAAAGGGTGTTCCATCTTTCTTTCGCTTCATTCTCAGTTCGTTCTGCCAGGTACGCGCGTCTCGGTTCGTTTTTACGGAGAAAATAAAAATACCGTATCCCGATGAATGACAACGCGAAGGAGAATTTACCATCTCGTACACGGATCGTTACCGTTCCAGCCATTTTCGTGGCATTATTCGTCGGCATTACCCAGTCTATTCTCGTTGAACGCGGCGAAATTCAATTTCTTCCCTTTCCTTGTGCCCGTGTTACGCGATAAACAGCTAAGTAATAACGTTCGGAAACACGAGAAGATGCAGCCGTGTACACTGCTATACGGGGTCTTAAAACTTTTTTGCCCTGCCAGTTATTTCGTTTCTGCCTTCCGGAGTGGAGTAACGCGACTCGTGAAAACCGAAGACAGTAGCCTCGTCCCTCTTTATACCGCAGCCTTGGTAATTGATAAAATTACTTGCGCTCGACGTTAAGACGCTCTAAGAAAAATTATTCGAAGAAACGCAAGGGAAATTATTGTAAGATGCACCAACGTATCCATTCTCTAAGAACGCGGAGTAGCAGACAGGCATCCCCTTGTTAAACATGAAACGACGAGAATAAAACTATATTGTCTCGTTGAACTCTGACTCTCGGTTATTCTTCCACGATTCACTCCCTCGTTTCTCAATCGTATCGCGGTCTTAAACGTCTCGTACGCACAGTGTGGCTTCTTGCCGCGCGTATCACGATGTCTCGTATAAAGCTCACGCCGGTGAAACGTTGGAATACTTTCGCCAGCCACCGTATACAGACGCAGAGCGAGCTGGCGGAGCGGCTTGTTTGCGTTCGCGAACGAACGTTTTGCAATCGACATTAATATAAAGGAGAGAAGATCGGTTGCGCTGGCGAACCACAGGCAGAATAAATTAAACTGCTTCGTGCGGCCGTTCAGGGCCGCGGATCGTAATTGCGCGGATATTTTTCTCAATTAAAAGCGTAATTCCGCTTGCCGGTGAAGTTTCCGAGCGGGCCAGCCGGCGGGATGCGTTTACTGTAAAAATGAACACCGGTTAGCAATGTCGATCGATATCCGGCAGCCTGCTGGGATTGCGGGGCCTGCGGAAATTACCTGCGGAAATTTCATTTCGCCGGGTTAGGCTCTAATACCGGTCGAGAGCTATTGCTCTCTGTATACTAGATCGTAATACCCAGATACGCTAGACGTACGCCCATAGACTACTACTGCTTGACGCGTTCGTCCAACTTTTTATCTGGCAAACTTTCGATCATCGCCGATTTTTTATACCTGCGCCGAAAGAGGCTCGTGACAGATCATTATGCGTTTTCGGTGTTGTCGTTCAAACAAATCACGATTTCGTATTAACGCGGCCTGGAATTCCCGGTAGAAGATAATTCCAGTTTCTCTCTATTTCGAATTAACAAACTAGAGATGGTTCGTGTACGGGGGGCTTGATCGTGATGGATCGTTCCCGGCTGACCATATTTTCGTTCAGCGGCGGTTAGAAGATAATTAACGCCCCGATCGTCCATGACCAATGTCCTGGATTTTCCCAACACCGATGACAGATGGCTGGAAATATTCGTGAAAAGCGAACGCGACACGCTGAGTCTTAATTTGACGTTAAATCCTAATTTACGATGATGCGGCACGTATTGCGTAGTCTTCGAATATCGCGCGAACGTGTGCGGCAGCCCATTCTTGTAACACGAGTCGGCCGCCGTGTGCGAGTTAGTCTTGAGGGTGAGTTTAAGCTGGAATGCGGGTTACCCGACTTACTTTCCATCCCCTATTTCTAGCTAGGTTTATGATCCACTGGTTTATCATAAGCCAGCCTACAACGGTTCTAATGAAGTCCAACGCGAGAGGCGAATAACAGGCAGTCAGCTATTTCGCAATTTACTGTCTCAGGAAACGGAAGCTTGCAACCCTTTACGGCTCGACGGTTGTTTCTTCGACGATTACCGATCCGACGAAGGGCCGCGTTAAATACACGGTGCCCTTTCTTCCCGATTACGACTTTTAGAATCAGAATCGGTATCTTTCTTCCTTTCTTTTCCTTAGGATTTTATTCCACTATCTTCTTAACTTATTTTCTATCTTATTTTCTATCTTATTTTACTGTCTTCTAATTAACACTAAACCTACCGACAACTCTTGTATACTTATTGACCGCTCGCGATAGGCAGGACAGACTACAAATTTTTCTTAGAAAACAAAGCAAACTAGAAATAGATACCGAAGAATATATTGTTTGCACATTTTATGGAAAGTCATAGATTAGCAAGCGATATGACAACGTTTAAGTATGGTAAAGTTTAGTGTTAACATATTTATCTTATGACGATTACGAGACACTAGTGGGTTCGACGAGAGCTAACGAATCTTCTGACACGGCTCAGGATCCTTCTTCTCATTTACAGGCAACTGTAACTCGTTTTTCGATCATGACCACTAAACGTTTGAAGCTAAACGAAGAGAAAGAAAGATGGAGAAACATTTCTCTTTTCGTCAGTTGCAAAATAGATAGGAGATTTGAAGTAAGAAGAGCGAGCTATAGTCTGTGGTATAGGAAATTTCTCAATGGAGTGATCACTTGCTGCAAAGAAAAGGTTGGAAGAGCAACTTCCGCCTGCTTACACGTATCCTAAGAACCTTTATAAGTCCATTAATATAAGTTTACGTTAGGTTTTATACATATTACACGAGCACGTGCACGTTCCATCGGCCGCGTATATTGCTTTACGTGACACACTGTTCCATAAGACCCTCGGGTGCCATCGGTTTTAGTTTACGAAGCGAGCCAGCCCCTAGCGAGGATCACGGTTTTTTCCTTGCCGTGCTCTCGATATAACTTCTCGGCGAACTCTCGATTGGACAGCTGTTAAACAGATCGTGTATCTTTGCATATTTAACGGCGGAATATCGACGCGACGTCGAGCAACGCCGCAGTAGAATTAGAACATTTAATAAGCGATGTAACGAGTTTCCTTCGTCCGGCTTTATACGTTTCAGAGCGTCGAATTAGAAAGGAACGCGTCGCTCTACGCACACACGTTTGAAATATTCTCTCGAATAACACGGCAGGATCTGTCGTTGACAGGAATTACGTACAATTTACTCGAACAGGTTTGCTCGACCGCGCACGTCTGCTACTAAAACTAAACTCTTCGATACCAGCTTTGTCCAACCGTGTTCCGCTTTCTTTTCACGGCCTTTGGACTCTTCATCTTTTCGCGTTATATCTTGTTTCTTACCTCGTTTATGCCACGAGACAGCAACGTACGCAACAAAGAGTTTGCTGTTTATTTAGAAGGATTCTTAATTTCTCATTTTATAATTATCGGCAGGAATAAGCGAAGCGTAGCGAAAGATAATTACGAAAGGGAGAATCGGATGAAGGATTCAAAGAAAACTCAAAGAACATTTCAGAGAAGATACTTCGACTCTGTAATACTCTTTGCATCTCCAAAGGCCGCAACGTCGGATCCACGGTATTTACAGTTCCACAAACTCTCGGCGAAGACAGGTTCTTGTTGTTCGTTCCTCGATTGTAATTATGAGCGTACTTACACGCGGCCGGAGGGCATTTGCATCGCGAATTATTCCGTAGAAGCGGAGAATGCGAAAGTGCGACAGTGGAGTAACGCGGAGCCAAACGGATCCGTAATTTGTTTTTCCTCGGCGGAAATTAGAATTTCATTACGGCTTGGTCACAGCTGCAGCCATTTTGTAGATACACGCGCACGTATCGCGTGGAAACTTTTTGCAATCAAATTTTGCAACGTCCCCACCTTCGCGTAATCCGCGACTCACATAAAAATCACGCGATTTACGTCCTTTTTCGCAGCCAACTCCACCACCACGCAACTTCCATTTACTTGTACAATTTTTTATACTCTCTCCACGTGTCCTTGCGTCTGACGCATCCCTTTTTTTCCTTACCCTTTCGTGCTTTTTATCTCTTCCGATATTTCAATTTAAAATTAATGCAAAGTTTCGATCATGCATGCAACAATACGGTAACGCGGACTACGATACGAGACTCGAGTTTTGAAAAGGTATAAATTAATCATCAATTTGTATTCTTGATTATGCCAATCGTTTCGCTGAAATGTTGCCTTTTTAAACTATGTTTGTATGATCATCATGCGTGTATGTATTAGGTCGTCCGATAAGTTTCTTTCGTTTTATAAGGAAATAACGGATGCACAACGTTTGTCCTTTTATATTATTTATTATGTATTATTAGTTATATATTGTATTATTCGACAGATTAGGTTTCATGTTCGTATAAAGATGATTGTTGTAAAAGACGTGTCTGTGAAAGAAAGACACTTTTCGCACAACCTAATACATACATAATTGGGCTATGGTACGTTAATAAATGATACGATAATATTAATTGAAAGTTATACCGCATCAGTCTCAGAAATATCGAACTAATCAACACGACAACGCAAGTTTTTCTCAGATAAATGTTCCTGTACTTTTCGCGAGGTTTGTCCGTGTTCCGTGTCTGGTTTGTAAACGTTCGAAATAATTTTACGCGGCAGAAATGGAGAGAGAAAGAGAGAGGGCAAAGTATCTGGCGAGTAGACAATGAAAGCCCACAAAATCTCCCCGGAGTAGCGATCCCTTCTGCCGGATAATATCATCGCATCGAGCTTCACATTGTGGAGAGACTCTTGCCGACGTTCGACGAAGACTTTCTTGCTAGTTAGGAGATACTTACTGCGAGTTGAAGCTCATCACGGTCTCAGAGACATCGCCTATTATCCGATCTCAAATTTACTTTGCCATTTTTTCGCCACTTATACTCCTCGGATCAATTTCGTATTCCCTCTTGGTTTCTCAAAGCACATTCTAAATTTGTTTAAATTGTTTTCGGATAATCTTACTTATGCAAATTTATCATTTTATCAACGTGACCGGAGCAACGCTACGTACGCAGAGATTTCGTCCACGAAAAGATAACGTCACCGCACTGCGGATTTTTATGCAAATTCATATTCTCATAGACACAAAGACAGGAAATCGAGTCTAAAGAGAGAGAGAGAGAGAGAGAGAGAGAGAGAGAATTGCTTAATTCTCCAAATACCACAAGTCTATTTTACAAATATTCTATATTTATGAATATTATGGGTATATTATCGTATCGTTGAAATTGTTCGTAAATGCGTAAAAGCATCTGCACTCGAATAATCAGAATATTTCGAACGTAAATGCGTTATTTCGTGTTGAAGTAGTTAACGCTTCTAAGAAAACTCTACATCTATTCTGTCTAGTTTTCTCAATCGCTAAAGCCATCGACAGGCCATAGACGAACGACAGCCATATGGCAACCATAGGCAATAGACAGGCAACGATGGCTTCGGGGTTTTCAGTTACTAAGTAACACTGCTAGCTTGCGGATCTGGACCAGCTCAAACTGTATACATACACTTCTTTGTTAAATATACTTTTCCATCTTACAATTTATCCACGCGTTCTTCTATCTATATAACCAATAACCACAACATTTCGGGATCGTAGAAACGTTCTAGACAGTTAGAGAATTTTGTACAGGCCTATAGGGATTCCAAACTCGGCACCATTGGGCGATTGCTGTGTTTGCTTCGCCACGAAGTTTCCTTAATCGTTGTTTCTACCACTTAAAGAAGTTATCTTTATAGAAAGCGGCTTCCGCTATTGCGATGCTTTCCTCCACTCCGTTTTATCGACTTTTTTCAAGGATTGTAGCCTTGTTTCTTTGGAAAGTGCTTTTTTCCCTTGTTTTACACATATCGAGGGATTTGCAGAAAGCAATCTCCTGATTTTTCAAAGGTTGTCGAACACGTTCTCTCTTTCAGCCGGCTGTTTCGCGTAACTCTATCTCCGGTGATTGATGGTCCCGTCAACCCGTGATCTATCGCGTTAATCACGAGATACCCCGTTACGGTTTCATTCTTTTTTTTTTTTTTCCCTAACAGTCATTAAACGGATCGCCGGCACTATATCGAAGGATCTCGTCGGTGTCTTAATCTTCTCGCTGCCGTTTTGATTTATCGTTTCCCGTTATCTGCCTTCGTTCTTCTAACCAACGAATGATCGAATTACTTTTTTCTTTCCGACCAAACGTATTATTTAGCCACCCAAGTGGATAGCTGTAACACTTCCTAGATCATTATCAATAAATCCTTACAATTCTATTCTTACAATTACCATAGGCTGGAACCGAAGCTTCCACGATTTTCAAAGCTTACGTTTATACCGCGAAATCTTCGTTATTTTTAGGCGGAACCTCCGAGTCGTCGAATTCTAGGATTAACACTAAACCCATCGACGCTTCTTGCATACTTATATAATTTTCCTTAGAAAAAAGAAGCAAACTAGAAATAAGTACCGAAGGATATATCGTACGCATATTTTATGAAACTTAGATTGGGAAGCGATTTGATAACGTTTAAATATGATAAAATTCGCGCAGAAATTTGCAAGCGGTCAATTTGACCGCCGTGGTAGGTTTAGCGTTAATAGGATAAAAATTGTATCTTATTATTTGAGCAATGGGAAGATCAGAAACTCTAGGAAAGCCACGTCGCGCAAGTTAGAAGGTCGATTACCTCTAACTTGTTCGATGTGTAATTATACACTGCATTACTTGCACGTGCAATTATATTGTTTCTTCTACGAGACTCTTCCAAACCAATTTCTACGATATTAATCAATGTCAGCCAGCTCTTTTTCCAGTTTCAATCATACTCGTTTCTTTTTATTTCCATCCTTTCGACTTTATTATACCCACACGGGTCGTACGATGACCTGTACCGTCGCGGTCTTCGTCAAAGAAAAGGAAAAAGCCAAACCGTAAAGGGTACGATATTTCTGTCGATAATTGTCAGGAGCGCGGCCCGTGCATGTGCTCTGTATTTCGCGTTCGTTTGATGAAACGGGCTAAGGTACACATCAGCCGTTCGTTTCATTCCAGATTACGTCCTTGGACATTTTCTAGGACATTGCAGCAGCCCGGTTTCCCGCGCCGATGATCTTCACGCGGCGAGGAGCTTTCTCTCCCCTCGTTACGATCCGCGGCTATCTTGATCGTCATCCTTATCTCTGCGGACAAACGCTGCTCGAGACACCGAGAATACTTAAAAGAGGCGATACAGCGACGCTCGCGACGATTTTTTTGAAATAAATCCATAGTATCGAGCAAGCATGGGATCGAAGCTGTCGAAGCGTAAGTCAGAAGCGAGTCGTAAGAGTTCCCTTTCACAGGCAGACAATTCTTCTATTAATTTGAATTTAATTTGAATTTAGAAACCACGCTTCTATTAATTTCTCAAATGCGACGCGCGTGCACGCGATTAATATCGAACTCTCGAGAAGCAAATGGCTCGTCTCCCGTTAGGCAAGGTTCATTTTTAAGGATTCTTTCACGGATCAAGGTATCAACCTTTCGTCTAATAAACTTATTAATTGATCAATTGATTAACAAACTTCGCCGTGGAGATTCATCCGCGGCGCGCAAGTTTGATCAACAGAAATAAACAATATCGAATGCTTCGAGCGGTCGCCATTCCATGGCCACGGACTGTAGTTAAATTGGCGTGATCAACGGAGAGGTAGACAACGATAATGCTCAACGATAGCCAGGTCCGTGATCAGCTCGTGCGAAGAATCCTTCAGCTAAATCTAGAGAGGCTATAAAGTGGTTTTTCCTGTGGGGCGGATTATGCAGAGGGGTCGGTTTCGATCGGGCTTCGATCGGCCGCCAGGTCGACAGCCACTCGATAAAAGCAAAGAGGGAGAGAGAGAGAGAGAGAGGAAGCGCGAAGAGTGTTCGTGACACGCCCTCGAGGTAATAATTTGCGCGGTCGCCGGCGTAAATTTACATGGATGCGATCGCGTTGCTGGAATACGAATTTCGGCGGATCACGATCGTAAGAACGATCCTCTGTTCCTATATATTCCCTTTGCATTCCTTTCTGCAGTAGCAAAAAACGTAATTTAATCTTTACTTCAAAGAATCATCGTAGGAAATTGTAACATATCGAGGTAGCGCAACTTTGATCTCGTTGAATCGCGTGGACGCGTGTCTTGATAAAATATTTCCTGAACGCGCGAAGAAGAAGATGAAGATCTCAGTAGGCGGCGTAAGCACGAAGTTTCTCGCTGGAATTTTTATTGTCCCGAGGCAGCTTGTCGTAGCTGAATTTTCCGTCTCACGATCCGTAGCTTCGAGCGTTAATTTTATAAGCCGCTGTCCCGCTTCGCATTTGAAGGAACCGCTCGTCGTCGCGACGTTTTCTTTTTCAGCGGCGAAGAACCGCGATGAAAATTTAAAGAGTCTCGGAGAAAGGAGATCCGTTAGCCCCTTAACCAGCGGCCAGAGACACCGTGTTACTACGTTAAAAAGTCAATTACTCCCTAAGGCGATTACAAGGTTTATTTAATGAAGAAACAATTACAGATGAAAGAGAAGCAAGAACTTGGAAACTGGTGCGACGAGACACCAGGTCGTCTTTCGTTTCTCACCCTCAGTCTGTAGCGTAGAAATGTATTCGGAAATTTGAATGTGCGAAAATTGTAATATTCGAAAATTTAAATACGTAATCGTCGAAATTTATAGGCAGGAATTTCGCAACGTTCGCAATTAAAATAGAATTCTCTGTCTGGTAATGACGATAATCGATCGCGTACAGGGAAAACAAAGTTACTCGGAATAAAAGGATTTAATTGGAAACTATTACGCCGTTCGTTTTGCTTCGTACATTTAGTTGGCGCCGATGTACAAAATTTTGAAAATGGTATTTGATGAAAAATCGCCAAAACGGTGAAACATAAACCTAGAAAATAACGGATAATTCGTCGGAGCCGATAAACATTTTGCGCTTCAAAACTGTCTGAAACTACCTATACGTGTAACTTCGATACAATTTCTCATTTCGTAAAATCGTTACTAAAAATATTGTAAAATTATCGCTAAAGTTACAGGACAAAGCGCGACGTTACTTATGGAATGACCTGTGACATGGAGCGAGCGTTGCGACTGTTTCGACTGTTGTTACGCTATGTACGCGTTTTCACGATTTTACGATCGATCGATGACCATTGACACGCGACTAGCACACGATTACGTTTTTTCCCTGCACCATTGTCACGAATCGAGAGTCGAGGTCGCGAGAATTCAACGAGTCCATTTTTTTCCTGCATTCATTACACGCTTTTACGACGCGAATTTCCCTTTCTTTGTACATTTTTCCCTTGCTTTTCCGTATAGCAACAAAATATGGCAAATTAATTGCACTACGCGTACGGCGCGCGCCGTTTTACGACGCTTTTCCCCGATATTTCGTTAAACGGAATAATTATTAACGCTTGAGATGAAAAATCGTTTATGCTTTTTTCCACGCGGCGATTATTGATTGCGGACGTGTTTTATCTCTCGCGTGAAACAAAATCGCGTTTACACGTTAACGCCTCGTTTTCGCGCGTGCATAATCCGACACTTCCTCTTTATTGGATAGAACAGCCGTAGAGCGTGGATTTTACAATTTCCAGCTTGAAATTCGATCGTTTATCTGCGACAGGGAAGCAAGAAGCGATTAATTCCGCCGTTTTAAGTAATTTGCCGGCCTTAGTTACGGATTCCTCGGGAAATTATTCACTCGACAATTTCTGAAACGTTTGAATTACGCGCGATTGACAGAAATTTATTCCCAAATATTAGGAGGCTTGTGGTCAGTAACTCCAGCTCTGCGGCGATGTAGTTTAATTCCCAGTGGAAATGGACACAAACGGACATCAAAGTTGTCCTTGCTTGCAGTGGCAAATTGCTATTTCCAGGCAAATTTCTCCCTTAGACGTTAGAATCAGGCAAACGCGTATCTGCACAGCGGTTCAAATGACAATCTTACGAACACTGTTTTTTAACTGCACCTCATAATTTCCTGCTATTTGCGTCATTTTCTTGCTATCGTAAGTTTATTTACCAATGAAATCTCGTGGAAGTAAGAGACTTTTGTCTCTTGAAGATTGAACATCAAAAGATCACGTGTGCGTATGTAACAAAAATATGAAATAGACAAAAAAAGATAGAGTCGGTCAATTCGACTCGGAAAAGGCTTATAAGATTCCCATCGTGACAACGGCGTTTAATCACCGTCAATCTAACGCAAAACACGATCTTTTCGTACTAACGAACAACACGTTTCGATAAGGTACGCTGCTCACAAAAATCCCTGTGGAACGTACCGAGTGGAAACTAGGAATTAGCTTCGTTGATTCTTCGAAACTGGAGCTCGACGTAGCGAGTAGCAGAGGTGGATAATAGTCAGGCGACTTTTAATTAACCCTTATCCTTTGTCGCGTGGTCCTTCGATGCTCGATCGTCGGAAGCGCAGTTCCAAACAACGCGAAACACACAGCGAACTACCGTTGTTGACGAACGAAGACGAAACGATAGCGGTAAAGACGAGAAAAAGAGCGAAGGGCATGTGGCGTGAGTTTAAACGACAAACTCGATCCACGGGGAAAACTCGGTTTCCATTTCCTGGCAGAGCCCTTCTTCCAATAAAAGTCTCGCTACTACGTTGAGCGTCTCTTGATGCTCTATATGTCCTTGTAACTCACTACCTGTCCGCAGTAACCCGTCGCAAGATCTTTTCCGTGAGAGAATTCTGTGCCGGTACTTACCGTCTGCCTGCGGCACAATCTGTGCGATTCTTCCGCGGGACAATGAAAAATCGCCAGAAACTGTCCTCGAGGTTATCGCGATCGCTCGTCGAAGTATCTCGGGCCGGTTGTCGGATCGTTTTTATGGAGCAAGCGTGTAGCTCGACAGCTGGCCGTCAGATTAAAATCGCCGTGACTTTCCAATCGTTCTATCGATTTAATTACCTGTTAAGTACCTTTTGAGTTTCCTGCCGACAACGACGTACTGTAGATAATTTTGCGGATAACGAGCGAACCGATATAAGAACTGGAACGTCGGCTGGAAAATCGTAAAAAACGCGGTCTCCTCGAAATATAGGAGAATAAATGGTCGAGATGCGATAATAAATAATTGACAGGCATAAAACGGAATAATCGCTGTATCCGCCTGATATGTTGTAACATATATTAATCCGTCAATACGATATCCAATGTACTGTTTTTATTCCGCTTGATAATTCTCCGCAAGAATTTTCCATCTGCGAAACGAAATTCGTTGCGTATCATTGCAGTCGTAGAGCAGCATGGCCTTCGTCAGATTAAATTCGCTCATAAACAAGGCCACCATCTGCGATTTTTAATTTACAAAGCGTGCGCGGGCAAGCTCGTGTCGCGGGGATACCAAAAATATTTCAGCACGCGCCTCGTACTCCACCGAGTATAAGTGGATCTCGCTTGGCTGTCGACAAGCATAACTTACGCGTGCCAGATGCAGCAACGCCACAGGAAACCAGCCTATCCCATTTCCGCCCTTTTCCCCGCCGCAGGAGCGTCCATTCTTTCGAGTGCAGCTCGATATCGCACAACTTACCGGTTGGTGGGACGAACGCGAATAACACCTTCCACAATAACGTCAAGCCGTGCATCAGATAATCCAAGGAGGACGGTGAGACTGGTTCACCAGCACCCTCGCCCTCGCCCTCGTCCTCGTCGCCGCCGCTCACCGTCAGCGCCTCCGTGAACTGTTCCTTCCACGAGCTCGTTCCTGAGGATACGTATTTAGCGATTATTACGAGTAAATTCATTTGGTCGAGCGTCTATGGTGATCGAGCACTCTGGAAAATGAGAAACGTGGATAGTTTACGAGGTAGACTCGGCATTAGGCGAGACTCTCGTCTCTTCGCACGTATTGTAATTCAACGCTATCGAGTTACGGTATTTTTGTAAAATACTCCAGTGACACGAAGCACGCGAATACCAGAGAGGAAGATTTGTAGAGTCATAGAAATTTGTTCGGTGTTTTCTTCCTTGCCTGCGGATCCTAACGAAAATTTATTAACAGCGCGTTGTAATCCGGCATCGCTGTTGAGTTACGGTATTTTTTTTTTTTTTTTTTTTTTTTAGCCGAGCTTCGGAAAATGAAAAACGCGAACAGGGTGAGATAAATTTGAATTTGTGGAATTTGCTGGGAATGCGCCTTTCTCTTCCTGGAAATTCAACAAGAATGTATCGCAGGGTCGCGGCATCTCCATAGCGAGATAAATAGTTTTGACGGTGCGTAGGGCGTGCGCTTTCTACCTCTGCGGATTCCCTCGTTTGTCCTCGGATTCTGCAATTACGTCAAACGGCCCTATCCTATGCGCAACGCTACGATCCAACATCTGCAAATTGTTTCCAAGGAATTCCCTTTCTAATCGTCGAATTTTTTCTTACTCGCCCACGGTCGCGTCGAACCGCCGCTCGGAGAAAAGAATTTGGCGCCCGTCGATGAACTTTCGAAGCTTTTTCCCCTGTCTGGATTTCAAAGTTCCCATCGGGAAAGTTTTTATTTCGCCGAACGATAAATCAACGCGTACACCGGCGGCGCGCATTTCGCGGAGCAATTGCAGCGTGAAGAACAAAACGCGAAACCGATGTTTCCGACGTGGATTCTTCCGTTTGGATTTTTCTCCTTTGCCCCGTATAATTTACGCGTTTGCCCGTTTGTCCATTGCAGGTAATTGGCGAGCGTTGGTTATCGCAATTTATTACAACGCCATAAATCAGCATCTAGCGCTTGAGGTGCTTTCCGCGATAGAACGTTGCTGCGAGGACGTGTATCGCGTCCGATCGATTTTTCCCGCCGATAATTTCCACTTAGTCTTTCAAAGGCTGGCACACGCTACCTGGTTCGAACGGAATTTTTCTTGTCGAAGGTTGTTTAAAGGCTAACGCGTCCCGCCTCGATCAATTACTCTCGGCGTCAGCCTCGGGGCTGAAACGACCAGCCTGAAACCTCGAAGAAGTTATCTATCCAGACGGGCGACTGCAAAATAGAGAGTAGCTACGCCGGCTCGCGAAATTATGCCAACGGTTACCGTACAAGATTTCCATATCGTGTGCGTTGTATAAAACATTCTGAAACTTCGTTAGCATTTCAACGTGATACGAACGTCATTTGGTCGTATCGGTACAACTTGGAATCAATCTGAAAATATGTGTAGAAGATATACAGGGTGCGGCGGAATAACATGTACAAGCGGGCACGAGGTGATTGCTTGTGAAAAAATTAGAACGAAATATGCAATAAAATTCCTTATTTAAGGTTTAGTTTTCGAGAAAATCGAGTTTAAGGATTTGTCAAGATTTGTACATTTTGAAACTGGAGTTTCTCGTAATCCGAGCCACAAATGAAGAAATTTTATTTCATATTTTGTTCTTATTCTTTCATAAGGAATCACCTCGTGCTCGCTTGTACATACTATTCCACCGCACCCTGTATACACAAGATATTTGTAAGTTCCGTATAAATTATTATATAGCGTAAACGTATGTTTCGTAAAAGATTAGCATTAGCTCGAATAACCAGCCGAAACACACGTATGTGATAATACGCGTTCGCGAGTTTTCCAATGGCTTCGCGAGACCGCGTATCTTGAGGAAATTTCAGACAAAATTATACAACTCTCGTACGTTTCCCCATATTTACGTTTTCACTTTGCCCGATATGCAGGTAAACGTTCGAAACAGCCGCGCGTTTATTCCCAAAGGATACACTCGCGTCTAGCACGGCTCGAGAACGTCTAACGAAACTTTCGCAATTTTACGACCGATCTACGCCAGCGCGGTCGTAAAAGTTTCATTAATCCGTCGTCGTTTCTTTCTGCTATGGCGATTTCGCGAAACGGTTACTCGTTTCTTCCGACAATTTGCTTATTTATTTATCTATTTACGGGACACGCCTGGAGAGACGTTGCGTTATACGCAGCGCGAATAGATCAATAAGATATCGTTGGTGCGCAATTCCAAATTTCTCATCCGTATTGAAGATGCGATGAAACGAGTGTCCGATATCGCGATCGTAACAGCTTGAAATCTTCGTGGAACGAGCGCGATGGCAAAATGGAAAAACGAGTGGCAAGACAGAGGGACGAGAAAGAACGTAAAAAGAAGGAGAGAGAAGAAAAAGAATTAAGTAACGTCGAATTAGACGGGAGAAACGAGTTTGGCGGCAAGAAAACGACACCTTAGCCGGTGTTGGGAGCGTTAAAGGCTGGCGATCGGAAGGACAGGTCTCGCAGGATTCGTTGTCGCGGATATGGGTCGGCGTTTCTTGCGGGAACGCCAGCGTGCGACAATTTTCTCGCCTTTTCTCTCTGGAACATTTAATGATTCGTTCCGCGTGGAATACTCATCCTCCCGAAAGGTGGACCCATCCTTCTCGTCATTGCCATGCTCCGCGTTCGATTAATCCGACCATCGACCTCGCTAGACGATTTCGTTCCCCTCGTACGCTCTAAAGATCTCCTTTATTTTCTAAGCGGAAGGAAACAACGAGACCGGAGCACATACTCGATCGTCGAAAGACTCACGTTCGCAGCAAATCTAGCGAGCTAATTAATATCCCCGAATCAATGTGCCTCCTGTTTCTTCAACGTTTCGGTGCCGATTGCTTCGAGCGATTACGAATCTGCCGATTTAGCGAACTTGATCGGAGAAAAACGAAGAGAGGAGCGATTCAAAGGTCGTTGAGTAGAAAACGAGTAGGATCGAACGCGTTTGGATAACAGACTGACGCTTCGTGCTTTCGAGTTAAAATTAACCTCCCCGAGGGCAGTCGAGGGTGCGCGCACAAAGGGTGCGAATTCTTCGGCACAGAGAAACCTTTCTCTTTTCTCTCTCTCTCTCTCTCTCTGTGTCTCCCTTTCATCTTTTTCTTCTTCGTTCGGTCGAATAAAAATTGCTGGCCTAAATGGCCATTTAAGAAACTCGCAGCAAGAGCAACGAACGACGACGAATTTATGGAGCCCCTTGCGAAACACGTCCGTGGCAGTGACGGTGAATTAATTAATTTTCAAGTAAATTACTAACCAATTATTTTTATCGATACGTACATATGGTTTTCCGAGAGAAAGAGAAGAGGCGAAAATTAGGCCAAGAAGTCGGCTTTGGTTCGTTCGTTGTATATATTTGCGATAATTTACAAACGTCCGGACGGTATTGAACGTAGAAAGGAAATCAAATTTATTCAACTGGGAAATAGATTTTGTTCGTTTCGCGAAACACGTTGTTTGTCAAGCTTTTTGCTGCCGGGTGGTTCAATTGTTTATGAAAATCGCGTGCGCATTCCAATGCGCCGGAAACGTGGCGTTTCATCGACAGCTGTTAGCTGATGACGAGCGGATGCCTCGGCTTTTTCCAGATATTTCCCACCCACGTTTCGCGTTCCGGCATTTTTGTTTCCTCTCTGTTATGTTAATCCGAATTTCGATAGATCCGCTGTCGCGGCAAAGAGGCGCGCAGTAGCTGCAGTTTGTTGGAAAGGTATATCGAGCTTTAACACGGACTCAGACGCGATGAAATAATTCTTCGGTCTGCGTTCTCTTCGCTTGTCGGATGAATAACGACACATTCGGCAAACTGGTGGAATCGCGGTAACACGATTGCCAGAGAAGCTTCATTGAGCGAGCAGTCCTTCGAGCTGGTGGTTGAGATCGCAGTGAAACAGATTCCAGCCGGTAAACGCCTTCGCGCACTGCCAGGATTTACATTTAAAGCAGCCAGGCTGTGCAAGTTCTCGTCGCGTGGTCGCTGTCTTACAGCCGCGTGCATCTTCAATCCGAATTGTTAGGAGGAAAGTTCGTTTATTTGCTGCGGTCCTCTTAACGGGACGATTTCATTAGCGAAATCGTAAATTCGCCGGATTCCGCTGCGTTGAAAATTTACAAATAGTTTCGCTCCAAATTACCGCGGATCGTTAGCGCCACGAAAAACATACAAAAATTCGATTTGCAATCGAGCTTGAAAATCTTGACTCCTCGCTCTAACCTATTCGCGAAACGTCTACGAATCCCTCGATTTCTTTCAGTTTCATCAAATTATTATCCAAATATAAAAATATTTAGGAAGGAATTCCTAGAATTGGCAAATTTTAGTCGCAACGATGCACGCAGGAGCGAGTAGGCGAGTCCGTCATCGACTGGCTTATTCTACCGTGGAATCGACTGGTCTCTGGAAACACGCGTTCCGCAGGCCTTGTACTCGGCCCGGCACGAGCGTCGTTCTTCAATTACGAACGCGTAATCGAATTTGTTACGTATGTCGGAGCCGGTGGTCGCGTAACGAGCTCGTCGGCAAGAGGATTCTTTTCTCGATGCGCGTTTCGTTCGCACGGTACACGACGGTTCCTCTCTGCAGATTTATGCGGTGGAAATGTTCATCGGCAGCCTCTATTCCCATTTCCCTTTTTTTCATACGTCAAGTTTGGGAAAACGTGGCAGATTAAAAGCAAACGATTTCAATCGGAAGCCGAATCCGAACGACGTTACGTTTAAATTTCATTCGTGTCTCGGTTTAATTTCATCGAGCCGGCGTAATGGCATCAGGCAAACGCCGCAAGATTATATAAACATTGGAGAATATGGGATGAGCGACTGGCTCAGAATACCGGTAAATTTGTTTGAACGTTAACGACCATAACAAATTAAGCGTACGCGGAAAAGGTTCACGGGTTAATTTTCCCTCTCGCCCCTGTTTCCATTTCCTTTTATTACCGCAGTGAATTCTTTGACGCAACTTACCCTCGATTTAATTCAACGGGGCTTCGTTTGAAATTAAAATTCTTTCGTCTCCGGTTTAACAGCGTAACCGGAATATTTTCCGCAGTTGGCGCGGATGTTCATCGATTCTTCGTTACCATCGGGAATCGTCTGCAACAGTTATGCCACGCTCGAAAGCAATTCTACTCGCGGAATTAGACCAGACTGTCGGCTGTGCTCGATTAACGAAGATGTCCTCCGGCTCGACAGACACATTGCCCGCCAATAAATCAATCGGTGCGACGCGTCTAAACGCGAACGGCATTTCTTTGCCAACGACCTCTTCAAAGGACTTCGACTTCTCATCCGGCCCGAATCCATTAATTTCGCCGGCTCTCTTTGTTTCGTTTCTCCCCTCTGTTCCGCTGCGCCCTGGCGAATTCCGTCGGATAGATCGCGAGAGGACGTTGCTCGATCCGTGCAGACGAAAAGGCGAAAACGACGAGGAAACGAAGCCCGTCGAAGGGAAGCGCTTTATCGAGGCGCGAAGAAGGCGTGTCCCTGGCGATTTCCTCTCACGAAAGGCAAAACGTGAAATGCAAAACGGCCCGTCGAACAAAAGGAGTCGCCGTGAAATAGAACCGTGCCGATTTACCGACCCACCCGTACTTCCTCTCAACTTTAGCCGCCGCCGGATTCACCGGACTTTGCGCCAACTCTGTCTCGCTCTCTATCTTTATCTCCATCTCTCTGGCTCTGGCTCTCTCTATTGCTCTCTTACGCTCGACGATACAAGTTTGAAACACAATATAACGACACAGCGATCTCGGATCTGATATCAATAGGGAAACAGGCGAAACGATGCCAGCAACTCGCACGATCTTTTTTCCAAACGTCTACCATCGCCTTCGTGTTGCAGCGCGTCTAGACAATAATTAAAGCCGCGGCATCGAGCTAGTTGAAAAGGTTTACCATAGCGGAACTACGAACGCATATCAAACGAATTCTCCGTTGCATAGAATCGCTAAACTCCAGCTATCCGCCCTCGCAAACTTCACTGTTCCCGCTCGAATTTCGTTTCCGTAGGCGCGATCCAACTTCAAGAAGGTTTACGCGTTGATTCAGTGCGCGTACGCAAGCAGTACTCTCGGTTTTAACTCTCTCTCTCTTCCTCTCTCTGCGTATTTCGACCTCGTTGGAGTATCGGAGAATCTCCTCGTTTCTTTTTCGTTTCATTCGTGGGTACGAGCACGAATCTGTTTACAGAGGAACAACGTTGACCGAGCGTGCAGGCAATATCGATAGCTACGAATTAATAAATAATAGAAGGGTAGGGGGATGAAAGGAGGTGGAAGAGAAATCAAATTAAATAAATGGATTAGTCTACGAGGAACTGCGCGGATTAATATCGAAGAAGAACGGATTGAAAATACGCCTATAGGATAATCCTCGATCGACGAAGACCGAGTTAATTCCGATACACACGCAGATATTTCACTTTTATTACTTTGCCGGTTAAGCCCGCGTATAAACTTCCTGCCAAACTTTCAGGATTAAGCAAACTTGTTACCATTTTATTTTTTCAGCGAACTCGCTATAGAACGAAACGTTCTACGTTCTTGAAAATGACCCAGCCTCCGTTGATCGATAGCGATCACTGGGTCAGGGAAAAGGAAGATCTCATCTGCGAAGAACCGTGGCCGAAATGAAAGCGTGTATCTGATCAATGTGCATATAGTTCTAAGTTCTTCTGTCTGTGAGAATTTCTTGTACCTTCGTACATCCTTGAAATATCAGAGGCATAAAACGAGCCAGTTTTATCCAATTGATGGATAGATAAAAGTATCAGCAACACGAGCGGTTAGTGTCACGTATTGTTGTCGGTTCAGGTAGCCTGTGCAAATATTAGGATCAGAGAGAAAGCGTTTTCGTCGACGATGTGGATAACTCAATCGGTTACGGTAGTTTGATTCAGCTGGCGGAAGAGGCTTTTCGGCAGACCGTGTGTGCGATTCTTTCCTCCCGCCAACGTTAACCTTATTAGTCTCTGTTAGCTATAGGATATCTGGATAATTGCTCGTAACGATTTCCGCCTTGTATTTCGTCGATCGCGTAAATTCAAGCAGCGTGCAAAATAGATTCAACGTAGCGTATAAAGTAAATCGAAGATGGCAAGTTTCGAAAGAACGAGATGAAATACGAAAGGAAGATCACAAGGAAGAGGAAACTACGCGATGTCCGAGGGAAAGAAACAAGCGTAATAATAGATGTTCTTCCCCTCTAATTATTTTTCATTAGACGCAGTCTGGCAACACGCTTCTGTTCGTTGGTTTTCAGTGGAAGAGCGGTAGGTTAGCGGTTTCTTAACCTATCCCGTTTTAATCAAGGCTCGTTCACGAGAAAATATACGCTCGAGTGGTGCAATAAGGAGAATTTGAAGCCAGAGCGGCGGATAATGCGGCGAACAAGAGACAAGAAACGGCTGGAATCATAAAATGCTTGGGATCGAGGAAGAGATCCTCGCCTCCCAGAGGCGGAGAAAGAGGCGAACGAAATTGGGCAGGCGAGTATCGAGCTTTCAAATATTCCGCCCTACCGGCTCGTTAAAACGCCAGAATAAGAAGATAATTTCCAAAGTTACGTAGGAATAAAAATACAGGCGACTACGGGGCGGAATCTTCCTCGAGACGGCGAAGGGGAAGGTTGAGGATCTGAATGTCGAGGTTGAAAATGTAATAATCCCTTGGGAGGAACGTGCGTGAGGGGATGGAAAAGGGGGCGTTTAAATTCGTTCGCGTTGCTGAAGATGCAAGGGGCTCCAAAGGGAGTGTCTTGGAGAGTCTGAAGCTGAAAAAGTATCGACTCACCGAGCAGGATGGAAGCGTTGGCTCTCTGCACCAGTTTATCCACCGTGTTCTTGAACTCCTTCGATTCTTTGATTCGTATCTGCGCCCTGGACACCTCGCCCAGTTTCGGTTTCCCAAGCAGCGCCATTTTTTCTTCCGCAGTACGCTCCTCTGGCTGCTTCATTTCCGCCGCCACTGCAATCCCTGCCTCGGCTGAAAACACATCGCACCTCGCTGCACAAGTAGTTCGATCAACAGTTCCGGGAAATTCCTGCCGCTGCCGGTTATACGATCGAGACACGGGCGTCGCGTAAAGAAGGCGAAGAAAAATATAGAAAAGAAGAAGAAGGAGAAAAAAGAAAGAAGGGAACTCGCCTCGATTCCCGCGTTAATTCAATTCAGACGCGATCGTCGCTCGTTTGTTAATTCACACGGGCTGTAGAGCGACTTTCATTCTCTATTCATCGCGAACACATCGAACGGCGAGAAATGGCAGCTAAGAGCACGAGGAAAATCAATTTCTTGATTACGAGAGCGCAAAGACGACCTTACGGCCGATCCGTTTTATTAAATCATAGCCGTGTAAAACACGCCAGACTCCGAAGCTAATTCCGCGCGCCAGTGTCTGACCATATACCGGCTATTATCACTTACGTGGCAGTTTCCCACCGATATGCACCGTCATTGGCGTAGCACGCCGGTCTAGCTACGTTAGTTCGTCCTCGAGCGTACCGATTTTACGTATCCTCCTTTCTTTTCGAGCTTTCGCTCTTGCTCTGTTTCGTTTGTACGCTCTAACATCGAGTGAAACGTATCCGAACGAGGCCACGCGTCTACTATGAATAAATATCGTTGCATTCGATACGTGGCACGCTCGAGAATGTGCAAAATGCATGATTTTCCAAGAAAATCGATAGGCAACTTGAGGCAAAGCTGGAAGCTCGAATGGAAACGGGGCAATTTATCACTAGCAAAATATCTGACGTACCAATCTGTAAGCAACGTCTTCCTAAGCGATACCTCGCAACTGCTGAATTTGCCGCAATTTACCTGGCGAGGCTACATCATCGTAAGTTACACCTATCGGCTGACTTTTTACGAGCGTTGTAAATATTCCGGCTCGTTCCTCACGCCAGCTACGTCCACCGGATGAACAAAATCCGCGCGCGACCATTGAATTCCAAGAGCCCCGCGCCATTCTTCTTTTTTTTTTTTCCACCGCCCCTTCGACATACCATTCGGTTCCGTCCATTCATCCCTTAATTCAATACGAGCTCCGATGCAACCGAACTCATTTCCTCCGCGACGTGAAATACGAGCGGCTCGTACGCGTGTGTACATCAAGCGGGTATCGCGCGGCAGCGAACGCATTTATCATCGGCATTCAGAATGCATACGGTTCGAAAGATCGTCGTATCGATCCCGCCGTTGCGCTACGTCACGCGTTTCTCGTTCTACCGAAATCTTACAGGACGAAATTATTTTAGAAATAAACGTTAGGCTTCTTATCGCGCGTTTCCTTCTTCGCGGATAAAGTTTACAGAGCGTAACTTGGGAGTTTGTTTTATTTCTCGATAGGAAGTTCAAGGATAGGTTCGATTAGACCGACAGGTTTTAGTTTCATTCGATGGAAAATAGATTAATGGAACGACGATTACGATTAAAGATATTTTTCCCTGTTTTTCGCGCAAAGTTTCAGTAGGATAGAAATGCCAGTGAAGAAATGTACCGTACTTTTCGCGTATTGTGTTCGATGCGTCGTTATCGTATCTAAACGTATCGTATCGCTTTTGTTTCTTCGTACGAAATGTACGATTCAATGACAGACATAATCGAATCGATGAAAATACGGACTAATGGCGGAAAATATTTATAACCTACGGTAACGTGTTTGCCGAAGTCCCTCGGTCGTGTTCGCGCCAGGGCTGAGTTGTTCGAAGCTAAACACGAAAACAAAAGTCGTATAAGGTTGCGATTTTATAGACGCTTTTCTTGGACACTTTCCAGAAAACTCCGGCAAGCTTCCATAAAACGCTATCCTTTAAATCGTGCTCTCTCTTCATTTCGCAGAAGCTTCCATTCAGGCAGACAAACGTAGCGTCAGAACGCTTGTTCACAGCTTGTTCAACATCGCACATGTAAACAGAGGTTCTTCAGATCTAAGATTAGGGATAATCGATGGAATATCGTACCGTAATCGTGTATTTAAATCGGGCTCTCGCATATGTAAATTAATCAGAAACGCATAAAAGTGAAGAAACGCAGTCTAGTTACGACTATCTCGGTAATCGAAGAAACAGAAATCGGAGGAAGAGAGTCGTCGTTGGCTCGTTACGGAAGCGGTTTACACGTATCGACAGGAAGTTTGCGATCTCGCCTCCCTCGGGATAATTCTCGCGAAGAGGAATCGATGCTACGTTCCTTTTTAAAGCGCGTAACTCGCTATTGCTCGACCTGTCGTCGTCGTTTTATCCGTTCTTCATCCCCTGAACGCGGCCGAGGTCACGAGCCTTCAATTTCTCGCCACTCTCATCTATCCAACATCGCATATCCTCTCAGCTGAGATGAAATTCTTCGGATTCTCGCGTGTTCCGCCGGTTATTCAATCCTTTCTCCGTCTTCCTTTGTTTAAAAGGCAATATTTTTCTTGTCATCTTGTCACCGTGACGCGATGGTTAATGACACGCGTCGCGTTACGTCGACGTTCGCGCGCCAACATCGATTATACGTCGTCCGCAGCCTTCTTCCGGTTAAAACGTCTCTAGATTTCTTCGCGTTAGAAAACTTCTGCCTAATCGTTGTATCGTTGTGTGGGGTATCAGAGAAAGAAAAGGGAGACTTCACGAGTCTACAGTCCTCGTAAAGAGCAATGAAACACGCGCAATCGGCACAGGTCCTAAGATCAATCCATCAAACAAATTTCTCTGTGCTTTCACCTTTGCAAATCACATTCGACTTCATCCATCCAATTTCGACGTAAGACTGACATCTGCGGATCATGAGGTATTTTCCCAGCCGCTCCTTCCACGCGTCGTACATTTTCTATTCTCTGTCGTAAGACCGCCACGTAATTTATGTTTGACGAATAGATCGTTCGCGTGTCGTTGCAAACACGGGTCCAACGAATTAAAATGTCCGCGTTCTTACGTTACGGCGAAGTAACATTTCAACGTCGAGGGGATCGATTTCACGATCTCTACGTTTATCGGAAACTTTCTAGTCTCCTCGACGAATGATATAAACTTGCAAAGCTCTGGTTCTTATTGTTATGACGTAAGTCGGATTATGCGAGGTCGCGTCGGGTTTCTAAACTACGGTTGCACTATTTTTACGAATAAACTTTTACCGCGACCAGGAATACCGTTCATTTCAAAGGTTAACCGTCGGAGAAAGTTTGCGGTATTGAAAAACGGTGCAACAAACTTTCAACACGGGAGGTCTGGCCCGTGTCAAGGCCTGCTTTGATAGACAGGTCTGCCTTTGTCAGTTATTTCCGCCAGGGATTTCATGGAATTTCCACTTTTTCCCAATACCTTTCCAACACACACACACACACACACACACACACAGACTCACGCACACGCTGGTGGCCTACGAAAGACGCAGCGTTTTCCGAGCGGAATATTATTCCATTCTTGGTGGCTTTTAGCATGCTCTCGCGTTACCATCGCCGAACAAGCTCCCTCGAAGAAGCTTCTTATCCCGTCGGAAAGCCTGCACCGTGTAAAAACCACGACAAATCTGATATCTCGGGTTTTCGGCTCGGGATTCAATTTCCTCGTGCGTCCTCGAGTGTTTTTCGATGTCGCGGCGGCCACGACCGGGAATTATCCGCTTCGATATTGATTACCAACGAGCCTTCGCCCTTGCCTTTCCCGTGCTCCGATTCGCAATTTCGTTTCGGGTAAAAAGTACGGCCGCCTGAGCGCGGAAATGTCATGGGACGCTACGCAGACCGACGTCGTCCGGCTGCTATACTTATTTATACTACTGTATTTACCTTTTTCACACACAGTCGCTCACATTCCAGACACTTTGCAACGCCCGTAGATAGCGCGTGGGTGTGATATAATATGGTAACTAATAATTAATAATTGAAATAATAAGTTAAGCCGATATTGGTGCCTGTAGTGGAGTGTCCGCTATGTCCGCGAACTTTGAAACGACATTTTGAAAAAAGGAGCGCCGACCGTAAAACGCCAACAAAGATTGCCGACTTTTATCTGCATAGAACTATACCTCGATGTATATTATCCTACCCAACGAATAGTATTCTAATTGAGAATTTATATTTGCAGATTTGAAAAGAATTTTGCTCAAGGTATCAGGTCTTGGAAAGGGACAAAAATTAGATAAGAGAAAATTGTCCACGCTGTATAACGTTTTCTTGATCAAAGAGCCGTTTTCAAACACCGTGCGACGTTTATCGCGTAAAGACGATTGCTCGTTTGATCGTTCACGAATCGCTGGCTGCGCCGCCCTTTCGACGTTTCATAACGTCGAGCGTCCTTTCGGAGGCGGTTGTTTCCCGTTCGTGGGTCACAGAGTTTCACGGACAGATGCGTGGCGACGCGTTTATTTCGGAAAAATAGCAAAGCTGCGTGGTCGAGCGCGAGCCATCAGCGATTCTGCGCGAGAAAAATACCAGCGTGGGCTTCCGCGCAAAGCGGCTGAAATGGCAAGTGTCGCGGCGACAAAATAATGCATGCGGTCTGACGCGTGTACAGCTGGTCGCCTGATTACGCGTGAATATCGTTCTTTTAATCATGCGACTGTCATCCAACTACATCGCATTCATCGTTCGCGCGTATCGTTGATTCGCGTGCTCGTGCTGTTAAACGTCGCGCGATTTACAATTGGCGCGTTCGAGGAAAAGCTTTCCTAAAGGCACGGAACGGTCGTCCGATGTTTTTTCGAGGGAACCGCGAATTTACGCGCGGCGACGTGCCGTGTCAATCGTTGCGCGTTCGTGGAAATCGGTTCTCAAAAATTGTCACGTTTTTCCCATGTCTCCGCCAACGTCGTTGCTGGTTTTTCCTCCGACTCGCAACACGTCCGCGATTACGAAGCCACGATTTCCAAGCGTAACGATGCGATTCTTCCGTTTCATTGATCCCGACTTTAATCACTCGGGGAAATTAGACTCGTTTTTGCCCTGCCAATCGAACTACGCTTGATCGAGTCTCTCGTGATCTTGAAAATACCGACTATTCGAATCATTTATCGCTGACGACGAAGGCTATTCGCGAAAAATTTCTATGCAAAAAAAAAAGTAGTACGATGATGGTTCACAAAGTATATTAATTTTCGTCGAATATATTAGGTTGTCCGAAAGATTATGATCATAATGATAGAAATAATAATATAACAAAATTGATCATACATAATTCAATGAAACGATAGAAAACACAAAATGTCGCGCGTCTATCATTTCCTTATGAAACGGAAGAAACTTTTGGGACAACGTAATGTGCGTGCGATAAATGACTTGTAACTTCCATGTGCATTTTCTAATTCATTACAAACTTTAGCAACACGATTATGGCGGTCGTGCGTCGGTATGACGTTAGCAAAATTTCCAAATATTTTATATACACACTTTCGAGAGCTACAGTTCGGTTAAACATCAAAGCGCGTGTAGAGAAGAACGCGACTATTAAGTACAATAAGCTTCCGAAACAAAGCTCTCATGCCGCGGAGAACATTCGCGGCAATGTTTAATCTCCCTTATTTACGAGCAATGGTCGTAACGCGTTTAATCGCGTTAGAAATGTCAGCAACCTAGCATCCAGCCTCGACACGACCCAGAAACGCTTCTATTTATCATCCTTTCGAAACACGCGCCAGCCCGTCCCGGGAATCTCTCCGTAAAAACGAACGATTCTGCTATAATTCGCCGAGGCGAGCGCAATGGGACATCGGCGAATGCGAAGAGGTTAGGAATTTTCTCGCCAAGATATCATCGTTCGAAGGAAAGATAGGAAACGAGAAATATACTTAGAAGCTAGAGGACAGGAGATAGAAAATACTAAAAGAGTGGAAAATATTTCCGGCTCGACCTAATCCTAAACGGTTAAACAGAATCTCGGTCGATTTAGCGGTGGGTTGGTTTGCAGCCGACCTGAGATTACGTTACTTTTTTTCCCCCTCCCTGCGGATATCCTTGTAACGTCGTTTCGGTCGTGGTATCTCGAATTTCCGTGAAACGAGCCGGCAGCGTGGCCGTAATTGCGAAACGGCGGAATCTCCGCCGCTGCCTGGTTTCGCCTTCCCGTTCCACCGCCGGGTCACGGTCACTCCGTTCTCTTTTTAATCGCGCCGTTTAATGAGAATCGCGGAAGAACGTTAAATCAAGAAATAAATGAAGGAGGGAGGGGATGAACGACGATGGTCGATCGGCGGAACAAGAGGAGAAAATGAGAGGACGAAACGAGAGAAAACAAACCAGCACGCCGCTCCTTCGGCTAAGAGGCGAAAGGTGGTGCAGGGGGCGGTTGAAAGGAAGAAAATAATCGAACGATTCCGGAGAATGGTCGTGGTCGAGGAAGTCACCGACGAAGCGTATTAAAAAGGTGCTCAAACGTAACAAGTAGAGCGATTTATCGGCGTAAGGTGGAACGAGATTAATAATGGAAAAACGGGCACGACCAGCGAGGAGAAAGGAAATCGATTAACGATCGTTCGAGACGAGAGGTTCAAGGCGCAGCCACGCCGTCTACCAGGCGATTTATCGTCTTTCGTATGCCGTGGTTTTCGTCGTTTGCCGTCCAGCGAGGTAGATTAACTTTCGGGAGAAAGATTCGGTGCAAGAGCAGGCTCGACGCTCCTCGTTGCTAAGCTTTGCGGATACGCATGCTTTCCTAGCGATTCTTTGAAGCATTTAAAGGGTTATAGCGTGTAGCCGGCCTTTGAACGAACGCGGGCGGCCTCGTGCTGACGCGTCCTAACAGGATTACGAGATTAAACGCGAACGTTGCTCGAGAACCCGCGGAACTCGGACTGATCTTTTCTATTTTAGGAATGCGCGCATTTATAAGCTTCCTGAAACCTGAAACCAACAGAGCCGCTGTGATTTTCGCCATTGGTCACCGCCGCGTTTATCCCGCCTCGCGCGATTTTCACGTTCTTCCCACGTTTAAAGCGTGGAGAATTTAGCCGCCTACGTTTCCACCGACTCTCGGATACTTCAGATTTTCGCTTCTATCGAAACGAACGGCTTCGTATCGACTTTCTTTGTATCTTTGTATTCACGACGCGACGATCAACGAGCTGGAAATCGCGGCAGTGTGAGTCAAGGTTTGGAAAATTTGCATCCACCTGGGTAATTAATTAAAGTAGAACTTTCTTGAGTCGAACGAATTTCGCAAAACGATAGACGCAAAAAGGTTGTTGGATGAAAAATAGCAATGCATGGAATTGCACGATTACTGTGGCGCTCGACCGTACGATTAATAAAAGTAATAAATATATATCACTGTTTTGTCGGTGGTGGCTTTCAGAAATTCGAAATTAATAGTTTTCTCGAATTTCTGCAGCGATCGACTGGTTGCTGCGCGCGAAGTATAGAAACGCGAGCGTATGCACGTAAACGCATTAGGCGCACCGTGAAACCTAACCGCTACACAGTGGCTAATTAGTTGCAGTAGCGGCGCGATGAAAGCGGCACAGCAACGAGCACGCGTTCCTTTCAATTATACGTGCTGCTTCGACCAGACAACGCTAAACACACTGCACTCTTCATCAGGGCTAATTAATTAAACCGATGCTGACTTATTAAGCATTTATGCTCGTTCAGATATTGAAAACTCGCCCGAACACCCGCAACTTCCCTCGTTATTGCTCATTTAGTAGTCGCGATCGCGATGTATCGTTGTATACGGTACGTTTCGAGGACTCTTCGTGACTTTTTAAATCCAGAAATGCACGGATGTATAATCATTCGGAATTGAGATACATTTTCAACTTTATGTTGCGAAACTTTATTGCAATTAAAATCAACGTTAATTGAAATTACAATTTTCTGTCGAAATTAAATACGGCCTCCCCATTTTATTCTCAACTTCTGGTACCTTCGATAAAACGTACAAGGGACTCTATTCATCGTTCATTCGTAGGATGCGTATGCTGTGCTCGAGTATAAACCGAAAAGTTGTAAACGATTTTAGCAAGCGATAGATGTTTCTATGCAAGCGTTCGTTTGGCGGTTACATCTGCTGCTATCTCACTGTACATGCAACAACATAGAGGTAGATTAATATTGGCTCGATCAGATGAAGTTTACTTGTTTAACCGTGTACCTAGATTCTGCAAACTTGTCTCTGTACGCGGAATTAGAAGCATCGTATTACATTTGTTTGACACAACGACATCCACTACGAATCCCCCCTAGAACTTTGCGCCGCCGTGCAAAACTTTACCCGCGTACCTAATTTCTACGAGGAACATCTTGCTCCCATCCAAAGCATCCAAAATTCCAAGCATCGACATTTTCCGCCGCTTCCGTCAAAATTAAACGGACCGTTTCGTTGCCACGCTTATCGCCATAACGAAAAGGATAATTCGCTGTTTAAATACGTTCGCCATCTGCGCGCCCAACGTCTTCCAGCTTCCACGTACGCAATTTCTTTCTCGCTCGACGAATTTACAAACGTTCGAATACTTTGGCGAGCGTAGTGACAAGATTTATCCAGCGAACCGATCCGTAGGTCGGATTTGTGTCGCGATAAAGACTACAACTTCTTCGTGGCAAACTTAGCGACTGTTCCGCCTGTAATCGATTGACGAGTAATAAAAATCCATCGAGTCAATGGCTCGAATCGCGGGAACAGCGAGCGAAATCGTGCCGGCGGCGCGTTATCGTCGATGTAAAATTATTCGTTCTGGCAAACGGAGATCGATAAATCGTGGCGCATAGGTAACGCGCAAGTACGAGTCGGGAATCATTTTTCCGCTGTCGAAGTGGCACGCGGACCCGTTAAAGTACAACGTAAACGTTTCTGCCGCTCGTTCGTCTTCATTTTTTCCCTATTGCTAACCGCGTCGAATATATTTTATCGATGACGTTGGGAAAGACGCATCGACCGAAGTTGTACGCCCCGGCCAAGATATTCAAGATCCGAAGTTGCCGGATGGCCGATCGAAATGTTCGATCGAGTTTCCCTGGGCGGAACCTTACGAAGCCCGCCAAATCTGCAATCGCAATTAAGAGCGCGGCACAATTGCTTCGAAGTCGTTGAAACTCCTGGACCGCGGAAAAGCCTTTTGGAAACAGTTTTCCAACTTGCCTGACTCGACTTCCACCGGTAGAAGCCGCAAGGGTGCAACGTATCCACCGGCTATATAGGAAATGGTTGTAACGCCGCCGCTTCGTCGCTTCCGCCGCCGCTACGTGTTCAAACGGATCGAGCGGATCTTTCGTGAAGATCGACGTCCACGGACGTTCGAGTTGCGCAGTTACTTCGCGAAATTACCCCAACTTTGTCAATCCGAATCTTCTTGTTTGTCGTCGCAAGAGCAATAATACGATCCATCGTTGGACCGCCGTCGCTTCGTCTATCGGTTCGACTATCGAACGATTTCTCGTCGTCGAGTAACACGCTCGCTGCATGGCACACAGGCGTATAAGAACGAAAGAAGGTACCTTTGGACGCCGTACGTGCCTTTTTTCTTATTCGATTGCTCGCTGTAGCGAGGAAAAAAGCTAAGACTGTCGTATAAAAGATTCACCTAAGTCGTGTATCCGAGCTATGGCGAAAGTCTAAGTGGCGAAACCCGAAAGAGAAGAACGCAGGATAAAATAAAAGAAGGAGATGGACCTTGTGGAGTGAGAGCAAAGGAACAACTCGGTTTATGATTTTGAACAGACAGGTAGCCTCGTAAATCAGTCGCCTCGTAAACGATAGCGCGTGCATGTAAATTAGATTTTCCCATGATGGAAGAGTCGCGCACGTTCACGGGGCAGCTGGATTTATAAGCGAGGAACGTCAGAAAAAATCGCTGGATTCTGTCTCAACCGGTTTCTTTGTCTGATCGTACGGGGTTGCCAGACGACAGGGACATAGCGCGAGGGACTGCAAAGAGAGGAGGACTATAGCCGGATTAAGGTATAGGTGGAAGTATATACGTTGGAGTGATCACGGCTACGCTTTATGAAAGCCAGCATTCTAGAAGAAATAGCGGTGACGTGTGCTAAATGGTCTGCAAATGGAGTCGATTACTCCGAGGTCTCTCACCCCGTTGGTAACCATGGCAATAATAGAATCAAAGAGTTTCTGGCGGAGTATAATGTCGCGACTTTGTATTTTCTCGAAGATATTATATGAAACAGAAACGTTTTACTCCTCGTTTTAGCCTGCATCATTTTCAACTTTTACTTCCAGCCTCACGTGACAGGTGTATAACGCGTTAAACCTTGAAGGACTAAAAGTCCGCGTCGATATTCGAATAACTGCCAGTGATAAAGAGCACGCACGGGAGCATATGGGAAAGAATATTCCACTGGAAATTCGTTAAAATTAATATTGCTCCGTGATGGGCCGGTTATGTCCGGAGGCCGTTTATTTTCACGCAAGTTCTAATTCATCGATGAACCCTCGATGGTCCCTCGACAATCGCTCGACTGTGATCGCGCGGAAGTCCTGCGGGATTATCTGCGGTGGTAACAAGGCCGCAGTGTTCGCGATTCGATTATCGAAACGTTGGCTTCTTTTGTGTCGGTGACTCGCTGCCGTCAAAGGGGAATTCAATAAAATGGTAATAAAAACAATTCCGCCGAGAACGAACCCCTCTACGTGTCTTTCGCACCCGTCCGCTTTCAACTTCGCTGGAAATATCAATTTTTCCTGCCAGACAGACGATTATGCTCGTTTCAGCAATTAGAAGAACGGCTGCTTTATCGCGCGAAATTACATCGCCAGCGAGTTTTGTTACAAATAGCACCCTTGAAAGAGTACTGCGCGACTCGTTCCTTTGTCCTCCGTTTGCAAATACAACGCGAGACAATTTTGTTCATACACGAGGGACAACCGTATCGATGGATAATCAGTCGGCGAAACCTGTACAGTTTGTTTCTTCGACGATCGTTAAACTGCAAGCGATTAATTTACGATGCAGCATCGAGCCAGTTAGAGGATGAATAAACGGGGAACACGAGAGACGGAATATCGGCTCGTAAAATTGGCGAAACGAGCCACCGGCGGCTGTGTCTGAAAATAACTTTTAATAGGCGAGCTTTAATGGCCGTCGAACGAGAAAGCGAGATGAACGGTATCTTCTCGAAAGTCGAGTCGCTCTTCTCTTTTGTAAATACCGAAACGCTTCTTCGAACGTCTTTTAATTGCGTCGCTCTCTCTCGCGCTAACTCGATTCGTTCGATTTTAATCGATCGTGGCTTCGGTGCCAGGCCATCGATTCGCCTACGTAGTCGTCCTTTTGATCTTCCTCGTTAAAATAAAGCCGCACATCGGGGCACAGAGGAGCCGATACGCGACGCAATTCCCACGACGACGCGGGACCAGCTATTCGTTTGAAACGTCGACTGTGTTACACACCCGATCCAACATCGAGATTCTGGATTATCCGCTTCGTTCTTCGTCGTTGCTTCGCTCTTCGTCCTGTTTCGAATCCCCTTTTACAATCGATCCCGGCCCGCTCTTTGACGACAGACTTTCATATTTTCACGCGGCCGAACACTCGTTCGCGGGGATTTCTTTCTCGTTTTATATGTTCGCCTCGTTGATCATAGATGGCCGTGATTTTTATCGTCGTGTAAAGGACCCGACGCGACGCCGGCGAGTCGATTTAAATTTAAAATCGAACGCCGCCTCTTTCAAAGCCGCGAACTCGCGGATCATCCAGCGTAAACGCAGCCTGAGAATGTTCCTCCGCTATTTCTCCAAACCGTGTAAGGCGTTGATTCGCATGTTTCGTAAAACCGGACTCGACCTTCGTCGAACGAGCTAAATACGATCCAGAAATTGTAAAATAAACGTAATTTGTAGATGAGAGGCGACTGGGCGTTGAAAAATCGTTGCCACGTGTACGAGGAAATTTCGTTTATGCAACGAAATTGTGCCAGAATTCTGTATAACGCTACACAGGGCTGCGTGTAATCGTATTCCGTTTACTCGCGTCCCTACCGTATCGAGTTGGTGGAAATCTCTCGAACGGCAGTAATTTGAAAACTGGTCGCTCGTGTCTCGCACACAGGCTCGTGGAAATGTTCGACCGCGCGCGGCAGAACATTTTTACGAATACATTACGTACGTTGCGCGCAACTCTCCGAGATTTCATTCGCACCGCGTCCTCGTTACGGTGTTAACGACACAGTTTCCCGCTGAACTAGGTAGACTTTCAGCGAATAAGAAAAGATGGGAGAAGATGAAGTAGCAAAGATAGCGATCGCGAAAAAAAAAACGTAAAATAACCGACGCGTAGTCGATCAGTCGGCTGCCGCAGCAGCATAAAACCAGCTCGTAACTGCTGCTTTCGAAGCTTGACTGCGGAAACTTCATTTCTACGGTTTCTACGGTTACCTCCAGACGCGATAACGTAAAGCGTACTTTGCTCGCTTGCTCTTCGACCGATGCTCCTTCACGTACACGGAAATGTTCCGACGAAAGAACGAGATACAATTTCGAGATTTTCGGGAATTAAAAAACTTTTATCTTTTATCTCGATTGGAACGCGAGCTCGCTAATTGAAATACACGGCGCAGAGGCGCGAAGCGCCAGAGTGTTAATTTCCTTTTCCGCCTAATTTTCCTGCTGTATCGCGGTTCGCAAACTCGAGAGCGTTAACGACAGTGTGATTCGACAATCCTGTCTCTAATTTCGATCGGCAAGCCGTTGGAAAACGGCGGCGAACATCTTCCACGACTTTGCAATGAATTTTTATGGGTCGTTGAGGCATCGGCGGGTTACAGGAATTTTGTACGTTTGCGTGAAGATTAAAAGTACTAAACCGCACGCGATGTAGGTACGAAATACCTCGGAATGCGTAACGAGATATCTGGATTACGATTATCGCGGTCACTGAATCGGCACCATCCGAAATTTTCGATATTTCTCGCATTCCTGGCGAAACGAAAATTCGCGCGCGGACTCCGACTTTGTCTACTTTACGTGTTCTACTTTGAAAATCGGATATCTCTGCGCGTGGTTTTAACGCAATCGCCAGGAACCGCAGCGCTCGTTACGTTAAGCAGCCGAAACAAACGCCTATTTTGGTTTCGCTTCAGCCGCGTTCGTAGAAATATAAATTCGCGTAAAAGTTCTCCGCGTTACAGCCGTCCAAACTGCGCTTAAATGTCGAGCGATTCCTCGCTCGCACACGAGATACAGCGAGCTGTCGATACACCGATACTCTCTCGTGTATCATTTCCCAGCGGTTTCTCGGATTTTCCACCGGCAGGTGCTCGACCCGGTCGACGCATCCGCTTCGACGAGCCCCCGATTCCAGCAACCGTGTGTACGTTTACGCTGTCGAAGCGGCGATCTTCGTGCGTTCGCGCGATTACGATTAAAACGATATTTATGCTACCGCCTCTGCTCTCCGCGTTTTCGTTTCAATCGGAATTGCAAGGATTAAGCGCGTTCCGCCAGCGAATTTCCTTCCCATTGAAATTCACTGCACCCGTCTCGTCCAGATCCCTCGATTCGTTTCAGTTTATCAATTTCCAGCATGCTAATGCTCGCCAGTGGTGCTTGTCTGCCACAGCAAATGCGATCAGGTCGCGCCAGATGTCACTCCGATTACGTTTCAACTTCAACTTTGTTCGATTAACGACGTGGTTTGTCGGTATACTCGGAGACAGCCATATGAACAGTTATATAGTCGGTTGGTAGAATCGAAGTTAGAATCTACGATTTCCACCAGAATGGAATGATTGGAGATTCTTCGGGCTGCTTCGGGGCGGATACGTTGTCGCCTCAAAGCTGGTTCTTCCTTTGCGGTATACGAGAGCTGCCCGGAAGTCGCGTCGAGCAACTCCATAAAGCGAGAAGCAAAGAAACAGGTGGAGAATGTTATAATTTTTGAAGAGTTTCCTTGGAATCTACGCTCTTCTGTGTTATTTCCTTTCGTTAAGTAAATTGCTAACTATGGTGAAAATTAGCTTCGCAAAGAATCGATTTACGTTACCTCGCCATATCCTGCCTCTTCAAGTTTGCATCGAATCTGTTTTCAAGTCGAACTTTCTCAAGTCGCGTCTCGGTTTGTCGGTTCTAAACGGTAGAAATCGGCCGGTTGAAATTGAAATTGGTCCGACTGACCGGTCCTTTCTCTTTGATCAGAGCAGTCAATTAATCCCTTAATGAAAAATACACAAACTCCGGTTAATTGGCTTTCCTTCCAGCGAGACGGAGTTTCGAGAGGAGAGAAAACTAGCGGATTTACGTGGCTCGCGTAGTCGCTGTTCCTTTTTCAGCCGTCGAGGAGAAGCAGGTCTTAAGAACGTTCGGCTAAGACGCGTTCGTATCGCGCAGAGCGCACGTGCACCGTATTTTTCACCGGCTTTCGAGCTGTAGCTGCATTTCCCTGAAATTGTAACGCGCGAAACAACAAGGGCAACAGAGAAGAAACGCCGCAAGGGAACACCGTTCGACCAAATGGAAGAGTTTGAATGCGAGTCCGTGTCTCGCTGCAGTCGCGATTAACCGATCGTAAGTGACTGTCTCGGAATTTTTCTTTCTCTCTTTCCGAAATTTCCAACAGTTTCCCTCGCTTCCGATTTTCAAAGGAACTTGCGAGAATTCGCAAAGAATCTTCGAAGGACGTGGAAAAAAAATTGGTCCGCGAAATTTCTTCAAAATTGCAATTTCTCTTCGAAATGCTGGATATCGTAAGAACGATACGAAATGGAAAGGATGCGTTTATCGAGGTATAATACTTGTGCCACGGTTCGATTATATCTTACTTCTGCTTGTAGTTGTTCGTCTAATCCTCGGGACCTTCGCCGGATCACGGCGAAATGGGAAGTTGAAACTCGATTCTCAAGGAAAAGTTTATCGCCGGCGTTGCTTCTCCAATCGTTGACCAATTGTTCCTGCGCCGGCGATTCCGAGCCGCTCTTTATTGGTTCGTTCGGCGATAGGAAAACAACAGAACAATGGGAAAGAAGTTGAGGGGAAAAGCTTCGTTCAATATCGTTGCGCGAGTTCGCCAACGAACGAACCGAAATGGAACCGGAGGGAAACTCGATTCACGCGGTGATTCGACGCGAGCAATCGACAAACAGAGAGAAGAGAATGGAGGAAAGTGGACAACGGGAAAGAGAAGTTTGTTTAATCGCGGTTACGTTATTCGAAAACTTTCTCCAAGTTCCATTAAATTTTGAATCGCACTGTCTTACCAGGGATATGATGGTCCTACTAAATCACCGCGCCACTCGGCGATAATGCACTGGCACAAATCGATGTTCTCGATTCCCTAAGCTCACGGAGGTCAATTAATTCGATTGAATTTCTAGCGTCGCTTTAATTAACCTCCTCTTTCCCCGCTCCTCCAACCTTCACTTCCGCCTTTTCTCCGTCCAAGAACATCCTCCTCTTGTTTTCCGCCAATAACGTTCGCCACGATACAATTTCCATCGATGTTTACTTCGTCTGCTCCTTCGAGCGGCTACTTCGCCTTTCGTTCCCTTTATTCCAGCTCTTTGTACGATCTCGCGAACGTTTTGACGCTTTCGAGTCCGGCGGCAACGCAAGGCGTCAAGTGCGGTCTAAACGTTAATATCAGACGACACCACGTTGGCGATAATTTGAGCAAAACGTAAGCTTTCCACCAAAAAGCTCGGGTTACCGCTTTAAGTTACTTAATTTATTAGTTGATTTAGTTAAGTAGTTAATTATGCGAAATTTGGAAGGTCTTGTACGATTTCACAATTTGATAATCACAACTCGACGTAATTTGATTTACATTTTGTCTTTTTCCAAACGATCAAACGAGTTATCCAGCGTACACATAAATCTAACTTCGTTACTTCGTCGGCTCGGCTAGATTTGAACGCTGAAAGTTTCTCAATTCGACGCTTAACAGTGCGTCTTCGGAATGCTGGATTTTATGCGGAAGAGGAGGAAGCACGAAGAGCGCGAATCGGTTTTGGGGAGAAAAAAGGAGAATCGCGAGGAAGGTTCCATTATTTTAAAAGCAGAGGACGAGCAGGAATATTTTATACGTTGCTCGGGATGCCGAGGCGAGAAAAGAGAAGAAAATCCAACGTGGCTGCGGGTGATCGCGCTACCGTGAAATATTGGTCACGCCGAAACTTTTCTGCGTCTTTAATTAAACCGTGCTTATCGAAACTCGCCAACTTTCCCGCAGATTATCCTCTCAGCTTGAAACACGATATCTCGCTAATTACCACGATCACTTACTACGTTCTTTTCCTAGAGTCTCGTTAATATCAATTCTCTCGGAATCGAATTTTCCTTTGTTCCTTTTACAGCCTATAAAAAAAAAAAAATTACGACTAATGGAAATACAATTTTTGCGGGCGGTTTCGTACAAGAAACATAAAAATTCGCGATCACTCGTCCGGTTAATCGAGAACTCGCGAAAGCTGTGAAACGGTTGATACAACGTTTTCATCTCCTTCCTTTTTCTCGTTTCTTCGTCGCGTGGCATAAGAAAATGTGCGAACGAGCAACGATATGGTAACAAGGCTACGGTCTGCGATAAATTACGCGATATTAAACGCAAAAGCCAAGAAAGATGGCAAAAGCGTCGAAAGACGAAAGTCGAGAACGACGACTGCAAACGTAATCGCATTTCGAAACAATTCGCGATCAACCGCCGAACCGCGAGCATTACGATCTTCGAACTTTCCCATCGTATCATTTCATCACGCTTCTCCGTGCAATTAAACGAGCTATAAACGAAGACGCTCGCGCCTTCCAACGTCTGTAAAAGCGAGAAGCAGACCTCGCAGTTCGTTCACCATCCTCGGTTTCTAACGGGCCGATAAAATCGCTCTTTAATTTGATCCCGCGCCGACGTAATGCGACAAGCAACAGATTTTCTAGGTCGTCGGCGTGGCATGAGCGCAGGAAAGCGGCGCTCTAAAAAAAAAAAATAAAGCAGCAGGATGCTCGTAAATCTGCTGCGTTGCACCGACATCGAGCTGCAACAGCTTTCGTAAATTCGTAACGAAGAGTTATCAGCGACGATAACGCGAACGAGCACGTTGCGGCTGTTCACTCGCAGGAAGTGAGATCAATCTGAGAAATTGTTAAGAACTTGTCAGAGCCTGCAACAATTATATCTGGTTGGAAAGTTGCCCAAGGACAGATAAAAGCTATTGTACATGTACGTACAGAGTTCGCATAACGTTACGATAAGAGTTTCGTCTGTACGATAAATTCTTCCTCGTTTAACCGATCTTCTCGCCTTATATTATATTTATATTATACATATCTTCTATCGGAATTTCAAATTCTGATAGAGACTTTGAGCAAACGTCTCTGTACCTTCTTCATACTATATTCCTTGTTCTATATTCTTTATTCTATGTAAATTTATCCAACGAGGCCAGAGGATTGTATGCACGACACGTATGATTCTTAGCTCGCGTTCATCACCTTCCTCCTGCGACTTTGCCAATAGCTTCTATCAATTCCTACATCGTTATCTCGCACAAATGCAAAATCCTAATCGACTAATTATTTTCTTGATGGCCTAAACGAATCGTCAGATCTCGCACGAGATGAAAAACGACCTATGAACGGGAGCGTACGTCGAGAAGAACGCTCTTCGCCCGTTCAAGGGACTCGCATACTAATTCCACGTCTTCGCGATAAATTCGGCCGCGCTTTCTGCCGCGACCTTCCCTCGCGATGGTGCGTTTCTGGTTCGCGACCGTCAAGCGGCCGAGAAACGTATACATCGCTAAAATATGGGTCACGCGGAAGGGACGAGCGGAGGAAGCGGATGATCTATTCTGCCGAAAGAAGCTGGACGAAAAGCACCGGGGACAAAGCCGGAACAAAGAGCAGCCGTATCTCTTGCTCCGTCTCTTCCTCTTGCACCGTATTTTTCACGAAACGAAACAAAATTAATTCCCTCGACGACTGGCTCAAATCACGCGCGTCGTTCCTCGCCATTATACCATGGACGCTCGTCCTTCCCTCTTTTCTCACCCCGCGGCCGCTCCACTTTTTTCCCTCGTAACATCTCCCCTAGCGCTGGGCAAGGATTCGATACTCGAAAAGTGGTAGAAAACCGAGTCAAGGACGCAACATTGAGCGAACATCGAGGACAACTCGGACGTTTAGAAGAGCCGTGATGGACGGATTAATGGATCGGCGGTGTACGGTCGGCGGAAAAGAGTCGCTGGTAAAATTGCCGTCTCTATTGCTTCTGCGACGCGGTTAACTCGCAGCCGTACGCGGCTGGCCTGGCGATTTTTCAAATGTCACGGGCTGATTTACGCGAACGTTTCGCGCGATAATTCCCACCGTTCGTTCGGTGCAAACGTTTCGCCGCATAACCGATGCGAGCGTTGAACGATGCGAGAGCAATTCGTTTCTCCTATATCTTGCGATCGATAGAAACGCGGTAATTAAAGGAAAATGAAGAAAGCGCGATTTCCACGCGTTCGGGCAAACTGGAGCAAGGTCCTTTCCCGTTTCTGAAAGAAGCTCGAACGTCGAGTAAAAAGGCTGGATCCCTCGGCCTCATCTCCGTGCCGCATCGTCTACTTTCCCGGCTCGATAACCATGACTATCGACCACTACCTTCTCGTCCCGTCGTTTCCCATCAATTTCACTTTCACTCGGCGCACGGACGATTTATTAATATCCGCCCCCTGTGCACGATACGAGCAAGATGCTGGTAGCATCATTGGACGTGATGACGCGAGACATTACGTCACTGTTCCAGCGCGTTATTAATATGCATAAATCGAGCAGGTGCGCGCGTAACGAGCGTTCACTGGGCCCTGCGTCTTCCCTCCGCGGCTATTAATACGCGCGCCGCTGTTCCTTTTCGATTCTTCGGCCGCTCGTAATTTACGCCCACGCCGGCAGAAATCTTGAATGACAGCGTTCACGAGCGCCGCTTGCAAACAGGACGCTTTGCAATTTGAAGCAGCAGCTGCGAGAGCCGCGATAAATTACGCGTCCGTTTAGGTATCCATTGATACGCGTCGTGGCTCCTGAGCGATGTCTGTTCTACACCAGTCTCGATCTATTTTATCGCATTGACGAATGTTCTTCGAAACAATTTCTCGATCAATTTTTTTTTTTTTTTTTATCGCTTTCCACGTCTCGCTTCGACACGCGGTATTTGAATTCGTTCGAGAGAAGAATTAAATATTCGACGAAGCATTGACATTTGATATACTCGGATCTGAACTAATAAGGTAGTACGTTTGACACGTTGCAGTATCTTTTGCAGCCGCTGTAGACGTCGGATTCGTTATCGGGCGTGTAGTTACATACCATGTTGAGCCACGGTTTAGCAGCGTGTTTCTTGCCACTGGCAGATAGGTAGGGAAGATATAGCCGAGAAAAATGAGTCGCTTGGCGATGTCCGTAATCGTGCACGCGAGATAACAATTTTAAAGAACGCCCTGTGTGTCGTCGTTTGCGGGGTCGTTTCCCGACCTTGCAGTTAAAAGATTCACATTAATTAGACCATTTATCTAACCGTGAGCAATTAAGGTGATTTAAAATCACGACATAATTAGGCGGCTCTTGATAAGGGAAGCTTCGACATTCTTTTCGTACGATCGTCTCTGAAACCTATCGCGTCACGATTCGTTAAAACACATATCTTAATAGCAACGATGACAGCAACACCGTAATAGCGTTACGATGTAATTATCGATGATAAATCGTTAGTCGTATTCTCTTAGCTCTTAGACGTTGCGTAAGCTTGCTCGTTTATCAGCATCGCTGAAGGCGACTATTTGCTAAATAATTATCGATTAATACAGCGTCCTTATTATCGGTAATTTTATTAATTAATTTATTATCGGTAATTCGTTAATTTTCGCGTCATAGTGACATAATCTCGTTGAACGAACGTTCGATGATTCATTCTCACCTTATCAAGGCCACAAGCTGTCTCTTATCGCCATCCACTCGAGACTGGCGCGTGCCATACACGCGACAATCGGTCCATTTGCGTAATTGTCCGACGGTATTTGTCTTCTACTATCGCCGGGATGACGTTCGCGATATGCAACGAGAAGGCTCGTTTCAATGATGTAACCGTCGCGGTATTCTTCTCCGAATCGATCTTTTCTTTCCTTCGGCCGAAGCTACGACGCGATAGATCGTCGCGCTGTCGACCCGCGATCTTTCCTGCACTTTAGAAATCGTATCGAAGCTACAGCGTGATAAAACGTATTTCCTATCTTTTTGTTACGGTAGATCAGTTTCAATCGTTACGTATATCGTATTGTATTTGTTTTTTTACGCTAAATACGTATCTTTCCAACATTTTTTCAAGATATCGCTTGTCTCCGCGATCACGGACGATCGTAATCTCAGCGACCAAAATAGATACACCTTTTAACACTAAACCTACCGACACTTGTATACTTATTGACCGCTCGCGATAGGCGGCAGAGACTAGAAATTTTTCTTCGAAAAGAAAAGCAAACTAGAAATAAATACCGAAGAATGTATGCGTATTTTATAAAAAGTCATAGATTAGGAAGCGATCTGATAACCTTCAAACGTGGTCAAATTTGTATAGAAATCTGAAAGCGGTCGATTTGACCGCAATTGTAGGTCAAAGCAACGTTCAAATATAGATGTCGAGCTTCTATAGCGTTACGATGCTACGGAAATTTCGATGATATCGCGCTGTCGTCTGGACTTGGCTGGGACAAAGCGCCACCAGAAACCAAGTGTCGCGTTTACCTTACCTCCACCGCTTTATGTCCGCGGGTTTACTCGCCAACAGCGAAGCAACTCTTTACCAAAAGCACGCTTCAAGACTACAAAGTACTACGAACTAACGAGCGCCCACGCGAGGCTTAATTAGCTCCAACGATCGTATCGTCACCAGAGGTGGTCAATTACCGGCGTTGTTATCACTGCGTCGCGACGCGGCCCTTGGGTCCTCATCCTGGTATCTTCCCGCTAACTACACAACTTTACCTGGTCTTCTTCATCTACCTGCAGGAGCAAGTAGGAACCAAGTATTACGCACTCGCTCGTCGAGAACGCGAACGTTCGCGCCGCGTAGACGTGTACGTAGTTGTCTAGGAGAAACGAGACGACACGATAAGAGAAGCGTAAGTGACGAACGGGTTATGCAACGTTCAACGACGCCAGGTTCACGGGCGTCTGTTGTCGCGTTCAAAGCACGCGATTTGTTCGTTATCTGCGCTACCTGCACATGCCGAGTCGTGCGGAATCGGCTCGCGTGGATCGTTCGCCTTTATCTTGTTTATTTCTAGATATTCGCGGTACATCGCGAATGTTCAAGTACAGTGGCTGCAAAAGTATGTGCACAGGCCGAATGACACGTCAAACGGATGAGAGGTGACTCCTTGTGGAAAAATAAGAGAGAAATATGCAATAAAATTTGTTCCTCCGAGGCCCAGTTTTCGAGAAAATCAAGTTCGAAAATCTATCTGGTAAACTTGAACGCAGCTAATTCCGAAGTAGACGGAATTAAAGAATCGACAGATGGTCCTTCTGCGTGTGGAAATAAATTGGAAACTCTCGTTCCCGAGAGAAATAAATTTGAAAGTTTATCGTAGGCTTGTGACGTGTTCAAAGTTTGTTTTCTCGAAAATGAAAGCTCGCGCGGGAAGATTTTGTGTTTTTAAAATTCCAAGACCAGTATTCTCGGAACTACTGTAACGTTAAAATTCGATAGAGTCTTGATTTTTGCTGTTTGACCGTCGTTCGTCTCTCGTTTTCTCCAACTCAACGCGTCGTCCGTGCGTCCAATCGACACGATGGCAGAACGTCAATGAAACGAGAAGATAAGTAATTAACATCGCTCTTTGTCGGTCGCGTGCAATCACGTTATATAGGTTTCTCCTTCAGAAATATCGCATTTCGCTCGTACGTCAAAGCCAAAAGGTTTCAGGAAGATTGCTCTATAAATGGCCGAATAATATGATCTGTCACCGTGTGAAACTTCGCTGACACGAAAGTGTGTCAAATTGACACGAGGGCTTGGATCGCGTAACATAGGATTCTCCTAAATTTGAAAAAAAAAAAAAATGAAACTCGCAGAGGGAAACGATAGTTTTTCAACCGCAACCTGCGATCGAGGAAAATAATACGATGGAAATACGGTTCGTTTGTCGACCATTCATCTTAATTTTAATATTATCCCGTCGACGGTGACAGAATAATATCACTCGGGGAACGTAGCGTGGATCACCAAGCTGAAGTTTCATCTTCCGTCGACACATTTAATTCCGCGGTTGCGATTATCGTGCAATGTTAACGCGTTCTCGTCAGCCAGGAGAAGCTCTCTCTCTCTCTGTCGCTGCGCGTGTGCGATACGCGACATCGATCTATCGCAATAGTGGTCGCGTTAAAAACAGCCTCGATGACGTTTGGCCAACTTATCTTCCTGATAATTAAGCAGTACATCACGGCCGTTGGCCATCTTTCTGCCAGTCGCGACATCAGCGTAAAAATTCCGAGAGAAAAATCGGCTAACTTTTTCTTTTCTCTTTTTTTTTTAATTTCCATGTGACATCGACGGTGATAAGATTTTGCCGAGCTGGCAAATACAACTATCGCACGAAGCACAGCGAAACAAATCACATTCTACGGATCATGCTGAAGCCTGGTGGAAGTTTTCCAGGGACTTCGGCAAGATCGCGAAGTACGTATCTAACGAACAGAAATTGAACGAACGTACGTTTTCTAGTTGACTACTAGAAGTCGCGTTATCGGCGAATCCACCGAACGAGATATTCGTCTGAATCGAGCGAAGCCTTTATCAAGCAGCACACATCGTTGCCCTTTTGGCCGACCTAATCGTGGCCCGGAAGGCATTTGCAGGCCATTAAGCGCGCTTTCAATCCTTCGTTCCGGTGAATTCTTAATCAACTTCCGTTCGACTCTCCAACTAACCATCCGCTCCAATTAATCAATTAATTACTCGAGAAGCGGTTATAAATGCAGTCCTCTTACGTTCGGCTGAAAGCATCGATTATATTCGCGGACAGCTGTTCGGAGAACGTTTCGGTTCTCTAGGTCGCGGCAGCGATCCTCGGGATCTTGATTCCGACGTTATCCAAATTTCAAGACTTCTCCTCTTCCGAAGAGCTTTGCACGGGGCCGGAGGAGACGTCCTTGACGAAGGATCTCTAAGAAATTCCTCGAGATTCTATGCCGAAGCTCGTCTTTTCTACGAGCAGTGGGAAATAAATATGTACGTTGTGAAACTGGCGGTTGGTCGAGAACTATATAAAACAACGTGAGATTATGCACGAGAAAATACGTGTTAATGCATATGCATGAGTCGGCGGTAGCCGGTGCACGTGTAACGAAGCTTCGTAATATGGAAATCATGGTCGGTGGAACCGACATTGGAAGCGGGAATTTCTTTCTCTTGGCGCTCAATCGCTGTGAACCTTGTTGCGCCAAGTATTTCGATTATTTCTCGCACGTTATATTCCACGCTCCCATAAAATCGCTATAAGCGTCGTTTAATCTCTGTTTTACCGTTTACGACACGCGTGCACTGCCTCGCTCTCACGCGAAACGGAATTGTTTAATCGACGATAAAATCTCAACACTCGGCGTTTCAATTTTTCAGGAAATTTCCACCCTCGATTTTATAGATTCGCCTGTAAAAAAAAAAAAAAGACACCTCGTAGTCATCGAAATTTGTTGCTGACAGATAGCTCCGTGGGTTTTCTTTATCGGTTCGCCTCGTAAATCTGGTTTAAGGTTGTGCGGGTGATCGAAGAATCGATTGCGAGCTCGGTATTCCCAGGCACAGGAATTTCGTGTCTGCGAGAGCAGCAGCCAGCCCGTGCATTCCTTCTTTGGAAGGAGATGTCTCGTCCATCGACCAGCGACCCTCGTATCTTCGCTGGATTTTCGCGTTATTGCCGCGAAATCGGCGTCGCGGGAATTCCAAGAATCGGACGAATCGATATCCTGCAGCGATAATACATCGCGTCTCGACGGCTTCCTTTAGCGAGACTCGCCGCTAAAGAGCAGTTTCGCGCGTCCTGGCGTTCTCGAAGAAATCGCGCGCGCATTTTTAATTGCTCGCGAGCGAAACAATGCGGTTGCGGCAGCGGAACAAGCCACGTAACGCACAACTTTGGAATACGATTTGCAAGGTGCGTTCAACGTGCGTTAATTTAACATCTTGGGGAGCGGGTTTGAAAGAGCTTCGACTTTAACGAGGGAAAATCGACGTACTCTGTACGGCCATCCGTCTTTTTCTTCGCATCTCCGCCGTTCGGTTGGCAAATCGGAAGAAATTTCGAACACGCTTCGCGTTACTTTGAAATATCTTCTTCGATCTGCCGTTTCTGAAACTCTGTTCGCGCGCGCATCCGTCAACAGCTCGTTGTTCAGCCGCTTTATTACGAATCAAATTTCACGGATGACCGACTTCCCGTGCCATTGTTCGTGATTTAGAAACGCTAGTCGAAGATCGTGCCTTAAAGCCTGGCGTATTTCGCGAACACGTGGAGCGTAAACCGGGCTTAATGCGGCTGGGCCAACGTTCGAAACGAACGGGCGGAGTTACAGCGGCAAGTACAAGGCAGCTACTCTCTGCATCCGTTTCCAAAGATTCTTACGTATTTGCGGGATTGTGCCATTGCGGAGTCGGTTTGCATCGCGCATAGCGTCTACTGGTAACCGATTCTACTCTCGTTCGTTACGTGTTCCAATAGCTGGTTGAAGCCGAACCACGCGTGGTAAATCGATCGAGCTCGACTAAATGCTTCGTACGTTGAAACTTACGTCCATTCACGTTGGATCCAGTAGCGGTAAATGCGTGAAGCAGATTATATAATTAACGAATTATCTTGTTCGCTGTTAAGTGAAATGCCGGTCTCGGACCGGTCTTACGAGCTTACTCGTATTCGTCCATCGTCTTTGCTTTTTCCTCTTCCTTCCTTCTTTTTTTGTTTTCAATTTTTTTTTTTTTTTTTTTTTTTTTTTTTTTTTTTTTTTTTTTTTTTTTTTTAGTTTCACGTCGATAAATCAATTTACGGAAAGACCTGATCGAAGCGTTCTCCCATTTTTCTTCCTCGATCGACAACTCCGCCAAACGCGCGATTTATTATAGCGGCGTGGCGAGAACAATAGCACGCGATTCGATGAATACACCGGTCGTCCCCTGTAATAATCTATCGACTGGAAATGGTAATTTCGCGGCTGCGTGTATCGAGGAAGGAGAACAGAGCTCCGCCCGACCTTCGAATATCAATTAAAGAAGTCCATTTGGAAAGGCACCGCTTGCAAATCATCGGCCACGATCACTTCTACTTGTTCGGCGATCTTTTCTTCGGTAATGGCCCGTTTAACTGGTAATCGTTGCCTCGATTAGCCTGGAAAAAGGCTCTTTCTACCTCGAATCCGTCAAATTGCCGCTCTCATTAAGCTCGAGATTTCGCGCGATTAGTCAAATCGAAGGTTTTTTCCCCAGTCAGCTGTTAATTGCCGAATGTACGATAATTTAGACAGATGGCCAATTTGAAAAAAGAAAGGGCGGAAGAGGAGAAATTTCAGAACACCTACGAGAGTACCGATCTTGTCTTATTTTTTATATGTTTGATACAAAAAGATACGCAGCTTTGGAACAGCAAAGTCGTATTGCAGTGAATTTGTCAAAAGAGCTTTTTCTCGACCGTGAGAAGAAAATGATCACTCGTCCAACCGACAGAAAAATTCTACGACACTTTGTACGTTTATTATGCTTCTATATTAATTAATTCCTGCTCGTATGGTCATCGATATTTTTACGATTGGTGCAAGTTGTAAAGTACGATACTCACCTCCTTGTAACTGTGGTTCGCCTAGCTCCACATAGAACAGCGCGTCCTTCTCGTACGAATCCTCCTCGATGATCGACAGCTGGATCACCTTTCTGAAAGAAAAGCGGAAGAGAAAACAGCGTGAGATTACTAATCGCGTAACAGGGTGGCCGAGTCGGGTATATCTTCTGGCGAGTTTGGCGAAAGTCGGAGGTAAAGTTGGAGCGAACTTCGTGCCTCTAAAGAAGCCCGCAGCTTTAAGGTACGCGCTGATCCTGCCTTGTCGCGATATCAAAAGAAGTTCCGGTCTCGGGATGAAAACGCTCTCGCAACTTTTCCGAGTCCATTGAATTCCTTTCGGCGCCGTTGGATTTTATGCATCACTCTCGGATAACTTACAAAATTAAGCAACTCTCGTTGACTTAATTTCCCATTTGCAGATAGCGGCAAGTAATTTGTATAAATTTCGTAACTTCGATAAACGATTGCTAAAGAAAATGAAGACTCTCTCTTAAACCAGAAACGTATACAATTTGATATTTCAAACGCGTATTCCGATGAAACCCCGTACTACGAACCAGCGCGAGCCCGTGAAATGTAATAATTTTGGAAAACAAGAGAACGAGAGATACGATAATTGCTCAATGAACGACAAACAGATACGAATGGAAATTTCCTCTGTAATTGTTTTACGGATCGCGCGAATACGATTTCCCGTCGGATTACCGCAAATTTAAGACACGCGTCGTGTTTGCGTATCGATTGCGTGCAATTGATTAGAGAGATTTCGTTTGATCGTCTTGTAGAATTAACGGCGTGGAAATTCTGTACATTATGATCATTATTGTAGATCGCCGCGTAATCGGATCCAATAAGCGCGAGTTATGGTAACGTTGCACTAACCGGCCGGTATCTGTATCGTCATAAAGCCAGCAAGGCAACGTAACGTAATATCGATGTCGATAATTAATTACGACGTATCGCGTCAACCGAACGACACCCAGCTATTCTACTCCCTTATCGAGTAACGCACCCTCGCCAATCGAATACTTGCTAATTATGCATCTTCTCGAATATAATTTCGACGAATGAAGTCGAAAAGGAATCGAATCGCGCGCGTCTTTTCGTAGTCGATTTAATTCGATACGATTTTATTGGCTGGCTGGGCTCCTCTTTACGTGGAAAACAACGCTCGACGCAAAGTAACGTTGATGCTGAGACCGGAGTAATACCAAGTATTGTTCTACAAAGTTTAGACAGGTGTACGTACACACGCGTAAGTATAATTTAGAAGCCTACACGCACGTGTACATAAGCTTAGGCTATGTTCCACGCAGTTGTCTGTTTTGTCGATTAACCGCGGAGATTTGGTCCGAGTGCTACCTCGGATGGACGAAAATTCGAATAATACGGAAAGATCTGTCGACGTTCGTAATGATAAAATCGTAGAAAACCTCCGATGGTGTAACGATTATACGCGTATTTAGGTTTAATGAGATATTTAGTCGGTTGGAAGTTTCGTCGAATGAATTTCACGATGTCTCGATCTATTTACACTTTTGTACGCTCCGTATGAGAATTCCGAGAAAATGAAGTTGCGATAAAGTTCGAAGCATCTCGGATAATACGGAACTTTGGTTAAACAGCAGTCGGATAACCGAGGCTGCGTTGTGTTACGTATTCCGGCAACCGTATCGGTATAACCGAATCTTGACTTAAAAGCCGCATAAAGTAAGAGCGCGTGTCTGATGGAGTTGGACGATACGTTCAACTTGACCAAGCCTAACAAACGATGGCTATCAATGTCGTTATTTATAACGTCGTGGCGTAGAAAATGTTCGCTAATGATCCTGCGCTGCTCTGAAGGTTTTATATCAAAGGTAGCCATAATTCGCACATAATCATACGCGAATGATATGCAAGCGAGGTTACAGTCTGTCTGAAAGATTGCTCTCTTAACCCCGAATCTCTAAGAAACGTCGTTTAGTTGAAAGTATCCATCGATCGATCGACTTATTCTGGAAATCTCGTGCGAAGCTCGCGTACGATCGAAAGAAGCGTTAATTACGTGGATAAAGTAAAAGCTAATTAAGCGTCGCTTCTTACAACTTATGACTTATAACTCGCTCGTCGACGTCGAGGAAATTCGAAAAATACGCGAAGGACGTACGAGAGGGTAGAGAACAATTTTGGGAGAAAAGTTTGGTCACGCTCTTGGCTTGCGCGACGTCGCACTTCGTGCCGAGACTTTTCAACAAGCCTCGCCGCCTCCATGCATACGCGCTCATAATCGAGTAACGGCCGACAGGCTGAACGATCCGACCGCTTTTGCCAAATTAGACGTTCAAATTTGAAATGCAAATCGATTCGCAGTAGCAGCGAAATCAATTTAGCGTGCCATCTGGCTCCGACAACGTCGAATCTCGCCGATGCTCGTCCTAAGCTCGTCCTCGTTGCATACGTCGCCACGCTTATAAACACTTTGAAATGCAGCAGCTCGTCTCGTGCGACGATCAACGGTCGGTGAACATTAGCGAGTAAAAGAGAAGGTTGTTTCGAAGATAGGAAGGCAAGAGTAGTTGAAGATCACTCGGAAGAAACTATATCGCGACGCGAACGTGCAGTCTCCGTAAATCTGGAGGACCATAAATCTGAGAGAAGCAGCCTCGATGGGGCATGAAGAAGAAAAACTATGCGAAGCTCGTCGAAGGGAAATGCAAATGGAAGGAAGTGGCGTTTGATCTACGCCACGTATATATGAGTTGCTTTAATATTCATATCCGATGGTAGTTATATTCTGAAGTTAAGGTAGATATAGCGAAGGAATCACGGTGGCAGCGTATTTTTCATTCGATAGCCACTGCTGTTCGAAGGCAAAGTCTTCCTGAAATAGCTCTGACCTTAGACTTGAAGCCACGTCGCGACGATAACCCGCTGACTTGGAGTGTACAGACACAATTTGCAGCCAAGTATATACCGTGTCGATCGATATCTACTCGGTCGTGTGCGATGCTAACCATCGCACAGAGCCGGGAAATAGATTGGAGCTCGCGTTAAACCCAAGTGCCATCAGGCCAGAAGTCGAATTGTTGCAAACAGTCCTCGAACTTGCTGCCAAGACTGTCCGCGTGTCGTTCAACTTCGAACTTTGTAAGTTCGTTAATCATTCGACGGGATCGACTTGGCCGCGTTTCATTTTTAAACGAAACTTCGCCATCTTCTTTCGCTGCTGCGCTTGCTCTCTCGCAGAAATCGCTTGGCAATACCATGTGCAGAGAGAAGCGAGAATTCGCGAGGATGATGAGCGATGAAGAAGGTCAGTGAGTGACATGAAATATTTAGAGCGGAATATCGATACCGTGTGATCGACGCGCATCTACGTCGAGATTTGACTACACGTGGCAAGAATGTGTTGTATGCGTGACGTCTTCGGCCCTCGAAAGCTGGGTCAATTCTGACTCGTGCAGACGCTTCACGTTTATTACGTTTGAGGATACACTCGCGTGTTATTATTCTATCAAGCTATACGAGCAATTTTATTCCTTATGGAAATTTAGTTATCGTATAAATTTACTGTATCTTCGGTTATCGCAACGCTGTGAAACAGGATATTCGAGAAGCCAGTGATTGCAAAGAAGCGAAGCTGCAAGTCCTTCCGAACTTTAGACTTTCCTTGCTCTTTCTAATAAGATTTGTCGTTAAACGTAGTTCCGTTTAACTCGCGTTATATTTAATACACGACAACCTGTTTGTAGTGCAACGTCACTGCGATACTTGCGTTTCTACTCAGCCAAAATAGCGGAGTAATCGCGAGAATCAATAGTCCAAGTTTCCCAGAGACTAACCGGGCTAATACGCCTATACACGCGGCAGTTCTCTTCGGATCTAATTTGCGGTGTTGCATCAGTCACGTTATGAGTATTGTCCAACCGACGACGCGTTCGGACGTTATTCACCGCTGCAGCACCATGGTCACAGCGTTAACGCAAATGTGTATTAATCTAATTAGGCTTGTTTACGCTAACTGGCCGCTCGTCCTCGTTGTTCGAATGCTATTCAGCAGCCTCGAAATCGACTAAGACCGTTCCCTCGTGTGCTAATGGTACACTCTCGTACCGCGATCCGTGTGGTCAAACGTCGTTCAACAGACTTCGAGCAAACGTATTCGCACGCGGTCACGAGCCAGATCGGCTGCCGTTCGAATCGAATGTACAGAACGTGACGAAGGTATTCGAAGACTCGTCGAAACTTTTCAAAAATTTTCTTAGAAGCGTCATCGCATGATGGTACGGATTACATGGATTACGCGATGGACGACACGATCGGTGAAATGTTAGAAAGAATCGGGAAATGTATGTGGAAGTTACACGAGCCAGTGATCAGAGCGTTGCCACTCGATGCTAATTAAAAAGATCATCGAACAGTGTTTGAACGAACCGCGTAGAGCTTCGTTTCATCATCGACTCAATTAATCGGTTCGAGAATAGCTTCTACGGCTTCCCTGCTGACGCTGATGCGGGTTTAGTCTATCGAATACACTGTGGTTGGCTTTTGTTTGGGGCAGCCGTTGTTTCCCTGAATTTGGCGTGTGCCATTGATACGACAGAATGGAAATCGAATTCGAAAGTGAATCGCGTAAGATTGAATAGAGAAGGTATCGAATCGTTTCTGAAATTTTCTACGCTCGCGTCGAATTCATCATCGTCGAATGCGAGAATCGCTGCTTACAGTCTTTCTTTCTGGTCTTCTTACGAATAATACGAACACGTTCGATCTCGTAACGATACGATAAATAAATGTTTATAACGCCGTGAAACGCGGTTTCGTCGGAATTTTTGTTCCAAGGGAGCAGAGATGCAGGAGGACCGAGTGAAAAATCGATAGGAATCGGTGGACGAAGACAGGAAACCGTGCGGGAGGCTACGTATTTTTATCGCGCTTAAACGATCCGTCAATACGAAAATTGTCCCTGTAATAGGGCAAGGCCGACGAATCGTTTCCCGGCTCAACCTTGACCAGACGAGATGGGATACGAAAATTGAATTCTCGCAGAATCCGGTCCAGCTCCTCCGTAAATAGGAGTTCGTCCTCGGTGCTCGTAAAACTAGGCATAACTTTGTTTTTGCCGGTGACAAGATTGGACGGACGAATTTTATTCGTCGATTATCTCAAGGCAGAGACCTTGATTACGATGCATCGTTTCGTAAATCGTGACGAACCTCGTCTCCGCGGGAACGTCGCAAGGATAAAGTTAAAATGAAATTACTTCCTCGTCTCTGTCGCATTTTTATGCTTTTACATTTTCATACGTGCAGAGGCTCATGCAAGTATTTAAACTTGTTACAGAAGACTTGTATGTATCATATATATATATATATATATATATATATATATATATTCTGATTAATTAAATTCCCAATTCTTATTAATAGCAGAATTGGCATAAAGATTGAATTTACATAAATGAATGTACAATTTTAAATTAAATTTTGAAACCGGTCATTCGACCGGACCTGGCAAGGTTAATACGTCGCACATTTCACATTATGGCCGTCAAATACTCGTAAATAATACATTTTGCACGCTTGTATCGCGAAATTGGTCCACGTTCGTCGCAAATGAATATTCCAACAGGCTGAAAGCGAACATTCGGACCTTCCTTTTCTTGGTGCCCAATCTCGCAACTGGATCGACCGATCGGCGATATCGTTCGGTCCGGTTTAGTCCGAGCCAGCCGATCCAATCTATCTGCAATTCGATTTCACGTTCGCGAAACCCGCCAGGACGAGCACGACCGAATACAATTGGCAAGTTGCATCGACCTCTGTCTCTCCGACGCTTCTTGGATTTTTTAACGCGATAAATCGATCGCTGCTCTGCGGCCAAGGATTACTTGTTTAATATTCTTCGTTAACGAAATCGCGTTCTTCCGCCTTTTCCGTTTAAGAGCTTCCAGTGTCTCGCCGATGCAGACCGCGACTCAACGTCGTAGCATTCGGAGCAGAATAGAAGTTGTACGCCAATGGAACTTTATTCCACTTGTTACATAAATAAGTAATAACGAAAATCTCATTAACGTATTACAGAATCTCGTGAATTTTCCTGTACCGGAATGACGAGAAGGAAGAACACGGTTCCAGGTATCTTCAAAGAGAATCTTCTTCGCGCGATCGAGTGATTGGAGCGGCGATCTGGAGAATAGGTTCGCCGTAGAAGACGTACATCTTCTTTCACTTTGCCGTAAGTACAAATCCGACAAACTTGATCTCTTTTGAGCGCGTATCAAAAATTTAGACTTATCCTCCGAGCGAACAATCGAATTCAGCCGGAGACGTTCCGAGAGAATCGAGAACCGGGATTCTTCAGACTGCCACCTTGAAAACTGACTGTCGCGTCGTTAATCTTCGTTTTCGCGGCATCTCTCCTCGAACGCCATATACTCTGACACAGCTACCATCTAACGGTTCTTCGTCCAAAATCGCCCTACGGCGTTTAAGCAAAAATCCTAATTTAAATTTTAATAATTTGTTCGATAAGATGCTACGTTTAGCGGCTCGCGTCCTTCGATGACCAGGATTATTCTCAGATCTCGAACCTTTCTCAAAAATCTTCAAACGCTTGATCGTCGACGTCTGCTGCTCGAAACCTGTCTTTTGCGCGTGAAACACTGAGCGACTTGAAAAATTGTCCCGCGATCTTAACGCGTCTCGATCTTCGGATTTCTCCGCCTTCTATCAGACGTCGTCGCATTCTCTACTCCGGAAGAATTTCACCGGACCAGCTACGGTCGACGTAATTGTATCGATAGGCTTCTTGCAAATTTTTCTCGTTCCTCCAACATCTTCGGATATAGTTTACTTTCTCTACTTTCATGCTGATCACTTTCTCCGTTCTACCAATCGTTGTATACTATAGGGTGTACGGTCCGAAAGCAAATGAACGTATAAAGAAAATGTATAGATAAGAGTAAAACGAGCAAACATTCACGAATGCTTCTTTTCGATTCTGCAATTTCGATCTCGTTCCGTTGCATCTCGCAGAAACTCGCCCCTAACTTACAGTTCAAAGCACGCGTTCGTCAGATAACGAGAAATCGATGGTCTCGGTAAGGTCCCGGTCAAAGGCTGAACTTCTGAAGAACGAAACGTATGCGTCAGAAAAGAATTCGCGAAAACCAACGCTTCTATCCAGCATCGTCCTATCTGCAATCTCTGCTACATTTGCGAGTAACGAGGATAATATTTTTCGCCCAGGTATCCCGTTTGTTTCCTGGCTCACGGATATTTTAATAATATCCCGAGCACGCGAACGTGTACGCTACTGCGTAGGATACTGCGTCAACTAATACGCGTATATTTACTTTTTCCACGTAAAATCGCATTCTCGCGGGATCATAGTTCACAGACACGTAGTCAGCAGATATAATACGATACGAGCCTGCCAGGAGCCGATTTTCTGACCAACTCCGATTCTTATAATTTACTGAATTTCGTTCTTTCGGTGTGTCATTACCATTGCACTTCACAGAGAAACGAACAATTTACTTCCATAAATCTATCGCAAGAAAATTACATAAATGAAATAAATTACGTAAATTACACGGTTGACATAGCGTGATTTAACTTTCAGCGACTGTTCGTCGAAGCTGATTAGGTCTACAATACGTATGAGAAATAATTAGAAATAATTCCTGGAATATCGATGTTTCCTTACTTGGTCCGTGCAAATTCACAAAAACCATTTGGCCATCGCGTATTTTCCAGCCCACGGTAGTGGCCGTTAAAACAGACAAAATGGTTGGCTCGTGCGCGAGTTCCAGCCGAGATTTTTCGTGGATTATCCGCCCTTTGCCACGTTTGCCATCCGACGGTTAATCAAAACGCTCTTTATCGTCCCCCTCTCCGCTTCTTTATGTCGACAGCCGTCACTTTGAAATATCACGCTACTCGGCTGGCAGTATAAATAATGGCGTTCTCGATGGAAGATCTCGCGCGGTAACCGCGATCCATTTCGATACACCTCGACCGCGATGCCCTATTTTTCTCCCTTTTTTTTTTTTTTTTTCGCGTCCTCGTTGAAGTTCGTCGCGCGTTTTCGCGGTCGAGAGACGCTCACGGCAAGCCGCGTAAATTTTAAGACGAGAGTGTCCCCGACGCGGCAGCCTGGCTTTTTGTCATCGAGATTGCGTCAACCTCGGGGAAAACGCCGCTCGAAGGTAACACGCGTAAACTCGGGCTGACGTGCACTCGCGTTTATGGAACCTTCCTACACCGGCAATCTCGGTGAACACGCTAATGTACATACTATCGCGGTGTACTATCGTCCCGTATTATCGTTGTGTACGACCTCTTCAGAGCAGAGGAAATCCAAATTCTGAATTTCCTACGCGGGCAAATTTCTTCTGTCTGGACAGAGTTGCGGTTTTAGGTTCAACTTGATCGTGATTGAAAACGTCGAACAAAGCAGCTTTCCCCTTTTCCTAGCGCGGAAAACCTTCCACAAGGAGGCGAACCGCTCGACAAAGGATCAGTCGCGAGGTCATTTTATTTATTGCGTTGCATATTTAACACGCAGAGACCTGGCGCAGCTCAACGTCGCTATATCTTCGATTCCATGCAACCAAAAACTTCTAGCAGAGCAACGCGTCAATTACCATCACATTATTCGACGAAGATTCATCGTGTTTTACGATTCGTGTGCGAAAATCTGGCGCATTGTCGCCGTAATACGTTCGGTTCTACGGAAAGAAAATAGGAGAGAAAAGTGCGGCGAAGCAACGTGTCGATTAGCAACAAACCGTTGGGCGAAAGATCAGTCGTGGAAACGTTAGGGCTCGAATGGGATCGCACTTGGGCAAGCTTTCATGGCGCACAATTACAAGAGGAACGTTACTCCGTCCATTAAACACGGAACAGTCGCGCGGCCGTGCCGTAACTTCGCATTACACGGAACAATTAAACACTCGACAACGCTGAACTATCTTTTAACAGTAACAGACCGATGAAAAGTTCGCGTCAGTTGTCACGAGTAGCTCGGTTCGCGCCGCCTCTGCACTTGACATAATTCAAATCTCGAGACTTCGAATTCTCCGCGGAGGTGCACACGCAGTTCGGATGGCCGAGCGGAGCGTGTGCGTGGATATGGTGTTAGCGCGAGCTTGTCTAGTCGCATTCTACTCGTGGCTCATTGTTCCCACGCGAAACCGCGTTCCGCGAAGCACGAAGAAACACGCGAGAAACGTGGCTCGTACGTAGCGGGTATTCGAACAGATTTCGTTGGCATCGCTAGTATTCCCGGCTGCTCGAAGTTTTGGGCGGGGCGTTTAATAATTCCAGCAACCTTCGGAGCGTGAAGATTTATTGTCAGAAGACCGGTGCATGGGTGAATGGACGAGGGATGGCAAGCAGATAGGGAAATTTCGACGTCGTCGTATAAAATTCATGGGTGAACCGAGCAGCTCTGGCTAAGATCGAACCTGGCTACTCTCGATCCAAAGTATCGGACATCTTACTCGAAGCTGGCTTCTCCTATCTCTAATATTTCGCAACGATTTACGTTTCGTTATCTATTCCGTCTCATTGCGAATGATCGCTAGCGAAGTCGTGGTCTCTGTAGTTCTTTGTCTTTGTTTCTTTAATGGGTGGCTCGTGCTTCGTTCTCGTTTGGTATGTCTTCTTCCTTCGAATTTATGTAATATCAGCCAAATTATAGACTATCATGCAACTGTTCTTTAATCGAAATCTAGCACTTTTCTAATTCTGTAAGATACGTGCAAATGTTAGGTCGTCCGGAAAGTTTCTTTCGTTTTACAAGGAAGTAATAGGTGCACGACATTTTCCGTTTTATATTTTCTTACCGAATTATGTGCGATCTATTTTCTTATTGTTATTTATATTAAGATAAAGAGCACGATATTTCACAGATTAGGTTTCGCGTCTCTATAAAGACGCATTGTCGTAAAAGACGTGTTTGTGAGGGAAAGACACTTTTGGGACGACTTGATATTTGAAATTCCTCGCGTCTTTTATTTTCTTCGAGTAAAGTTATTATACGGGCAGCTACGAAAAGATGACTCGATATTTTACATTGAACGAACGAAGACATCGTACGTGGAAGCAAGACAGTAGAAAAAAATTAATAAATTTTGCCCGTAACTTTCCGTACGAGAATTTCCTGTATCACGGTTTTTACTATCGCGTGACGATGTTTCTGGGTGCAGGTCGACTATCATGTTCCAAGATGCCGTAGCTTGGAAAGTCTATCGTCTTCTCGGGCTGGCTGTCTATTGTCGCAGCTGCGAGGCTCGGCCCCTCTGGCATATGTGCAGCTGCAGTTTGTCAGTCATGCTGCTTGCCTGGTATACGAGGCTTTAGAGCTCCCGAAGTAACGCGTCTATATACATGACTGTGCATAATATATGACCGTGACACATTCACTATGGGCTGTAGTTTCGCACATGGACACGCGCTGTCTATGTATTTCGCCCGTTTACCAACGGAAAAACAGCCCTGTTTTTCCTCCCTTTTTTTTTTTTTTCTTTTAGTACGAACACCGTGCTTCCAATTGAATTTCCGATGAATTTACATTTCGGGAGAGGATCCTGCTGCATCTGCCTGGTTCTAGTCTTCTTCGGTTGCACAACTCACTCCGCAAAAACTTTCCAAGGATACATACATACGCAGATAAGAAAACACGAGAGAAAAATAATAGGAAAATTAATTGCCATTTCCTTTATACGAGTCCTTTGAAAAACAGCTGACAAATTGATCAAGTTTCGCGAAAGTCAAACATACAATTATCGACACGAGCCACGTTGATCTCCAACGCAAGATATAAAGACAGTTTTTGGCGATGCAAGACTGATCGGCAACGTAAAAAACAGTAGGCAGATATGTAAATTTCATAGACATTTGGTAATTGATTCAATGTAAGGACACCGGGTTATAATTTCTGTATCTGATGTCACGAGAAAAAGAACAATCGGACGTTAAATATTAACGCGAACAGTCACGGTTGCGGAGTTAATGATCGATACGTACGTTGTGCAAGAAACGTATCTAGAGAATTTTATTCGCGTTCGTGGTTCTTACATATATCGATAGCGTAGATACGTATCTAGAACTTGGCTTTCTACTCGCGCGAGTTATTCCGCTTTCTTATCGAGCATTCGCGACAAGTATAAGCCCGTCTTCGCAGAGTCACGCGAGCGTAATGAAAAGGCCAATCGTAAATCGCGATGACCGACTCTCTGAATCGCTTTCCAACTGCAAAATGAACGATTCGCTTCGGAAAAGAAGTCGATCAAAAGCGTCGACCTTTGCTCGTTTTTCCAGCTTCGTGGATTTCGAAGAACGTTCACGCCATCGACGTTTGCTGCTCATCGACGAACCACGTGGAAAATCGCCTACAGACTCGCGATAAGACTTCGAGATTAAAGTTTCGTTGCAAGCAACATGCCACTTTGTGGTTCGTTCGCGATTCGCATCGCTGTTTTCGCAAATTGAAACACTTTTCATTGTTCTCCACTCGTCCACAGTCACGAAAGTACGTCTTATAGAAATGAAATTTTTAGTTAAATAAAGCGTATAACACGTTTACTCGTTAGTCCGTAAAGTATTAATAAAAAGCATTTAGTTAGTGTAAGTATTTTGTAAGTATTTTTCTAATTTCTAACGCCGCTCTCTTTGGTTCAAATATTCTACCCATCATTGGCAAATTGAAGAAAAGCGAGACTTCTTCGTCCTCGTCGTGCCATCTCTCTTTCGTCTTCCTTCAATTTTTCGTTCTCGTCCTCGTTCATTTCTCTCCGTTCAATTTAAAGTATTTAATCCTCACTTATCGTACGTTATTTCACTTTCGATTCACTTTATGAGACACTATTTCACTGTCCGCGTCGCGTGACCAATTTGCATCAGGAAATTCCAAGCGTGGCGAGTATGTGGGCGACTGAAGGCGGTTCTCGTGCCGAGAGAAAAATAAGACGGGAATAACTCGCAAACGAGGTTGTTCCCTCGTGTCGAAGAACGCTCTTAATTTTCTTGTAATTGGACCACTTTTACAAAGTGACTAAACGCTCGTATTTACACGTCGCTGGAAAAGACGGTACAAGCAAACCTCGATCCTTCGAGTATCTGTCAACGTCGTTCCTACCAGGCGCTGAACAATCGCAAAGCTAAAAACAATATCATCATCGATAGACACGATACTACATACGATGACAAGACCTAATTTCGAGACAGAAGATTCTACGAACTTGCGCGCATAAAACCACGCGTCGGCGTAAATACAAATATTTTTGGAAAAAGATATAATACTAGAAAATTATACAAATTTACGGAAAGTATTAACACGTATAAAAAAAAACGAAGTAACTATAAAATACTCCGTTTATTTTACTCCGTTCGAAGACTGAAATGGAGTCTGATACTCGATCGTCATTCCGACGATTTTTACGGTCATTATCTATATTAATTATTTTTACGATCGACGACATCCGTGATCAACGCAACTTTCGCCTTCGACGTATTACGTTACATCCGAGTCTTCCTGAGAGTTTTATGAATCGGTTGGTACGATGATTAATGTATCCGATGGGGTTAGGGCGGACGTACATTGTTGCGTTACGCACAGCGATTAGTCGGACAATGCACGGCGTCTGGTCACGGATTTGGTATTTATCCGTGGCCTCTTCTGTTGCCCGTGCGCGATAATTAATTTCCCGTTTAAATAAGCCCATCGGGCGGCGGCTACCTAATTAATCAAGCTTCCTACGTCGAATGACGCTAACGAACTCGTGTCACTGATGCACTTCCAAACGTCCGCAGAGATAATCGGCTTGAAAAGTAATTGTCGTTGTGTCCCCCACCGCGATTAATTGATACGTCATATAATTAACGCGGCCGCATTACCGCTGCGCCTTAATTAGAAACGCGGCGCAGGTACATCGCGGCAAGCTTTCTACCTTCAGAGAGGCTCTGCCTATACTCGAATCGCGTTTTTCCTCTCGAAATTTCGTGACGCGAGCATCCGATTAAATTTACGGCAACGGAACAGTCGGTCAAAAGGGTTCGGCGAACGGCTCTATTGTGATAGCGCGAGCTTAGATTTCAACAAATCGGCAATTCGCCTCGTAATTCTCGCAAAATGAGGAAACGATTCTTTCTGGCAATACTCTCGAGTCCTTCGAGGAGAGAATCAAACAGACTCACGGTGAATCTAAAGGGTGTCGACAAGCATCCTTATTTTTCAACGAGGCGACTTTTTCCCGGGTTCTACGTTTCCTGATCATCTGCTCCTTAAATGGTAAACTTTTTAACGACGCCGATGATGTAAAATCACATTTAATTCAGAAGTTTTATGAACATGGAATTATGACACTGTCTGAACGATGGCAAAAGGACAATACCTAATTGAACAAAGTTATATTTTTAACCAAAAATTTTGAACTTTCCTTCTTATTTAAGATACGCACACACTTAATTGCCAGCCCAATAGCATGACATTTTCGTAGTCGTATGAAAGTGCCGCTATATAACGCGAAACTCGATACACTTAATTAGTATGTAAAAAGTGGGTGAATACTTTTTGGTAGTAACTGGAACAAGAACAAACAAAAAGACATAAGATGTATATCTTCGCTGTTTGTGGGACGTACATTTGGACAATAGATTTGTATCGTGAATTACGCTACCACGAAAAGCACCGACGATGCTTAAAACGCATCGCAAAATTCTCGCAACTCCTAGCAGAAAGGCAGAGACATTTCCCCCGTGACGATAACATAATCACTGTGACGGTTCGATGATGACGTAACAATGGCCACGTCCTATCGGAGGGGCTGGCGTAGAATCCCGGTGAAAAGACGTCCAAAGAGGTTAATTAACTCGGGAATATTCGAGAACGTTGAAATTTCGCGGCAAGTTTCCAGCGCGGGTACGGCGTTCAGAAATTAACGAGCTTCCAGGGAAGTTTCGCAACGAGAGAGATCGAGGATACTCACAATGGCAGACCGAAATTTATCTGATTCGCAGGCAACGCGTAAGTAGCGACTGCTCTTCGTCCGGCGTGGCAGTTCGCCGTCCCGTTGGCGGCAGCTTCCGAATTTTGAAATTTTAAACACGACTTGCAGCCAAGATCGGGATTATGGCCTGGAAGGCAAACTCTCGGCGAATTATTCAACAGCCAGCGAATTGCTTGCCCTCTGTGTCTCCATTTCGAGTCACCGAAGAGACTTTCGCGTCGACGATCAAACCGTCGAGAATTTCCAGTTCTCGGAACATTTCCTAAATATTTCATCCGCAACCGCGTTGCTCTTCCTATTGCTTTCTTCTTTCTCTTCTTCCTTCTTTTTTTCTTTACCGATGACCGCAGCCAAACGATAATTGTCTTCGAACAACGCGCTCGCCAACGTACCCGAACGCTGTTAAAGCCTGTTAACGAAATTTCCAAATACTCCGCATAACGTGTATCGTTTTATTCGCGGTCGACGCGAAAGCCGAGGGAACGTTGGTTACCTGTTTTATTTGGCTCGTCAGCGAATCGCGACAATTACATCGATTAAACGATCGAATCCAATTAACGGGCTTTTATATTCATAACAGCGTCACGGATAAACGATCACACAGAGACACCACGCCCTTTAAAGCGTGGCAATCCACCCTCCGGCAATCGAGAGCTTCCGAGGGGTTGTCACGGCATTTATAAAAGCACTTTCGCCTACGGAGACACTCCACACGTAAATACGTATCCTTTCTTCTCCGCTTCCGTTGCTCTTTCTCGTTTCAATTTCCAATTGCCAACTTGTGCATTATCGTGGCTCTGCTATATCGCAACTTTCCCACCGCTTACTTTTATACCCTCTTAAGCGATAGAAAAACAACTTTGGTCGCAAAGCGCGGCGTTTCTCTTCCTTCTTTCTTTCGCGCTTAAGAAACTTTCGCGGAACGTGCGCCTTTTTAAACGTCGACTTCGTCCCGGCGATCGTTCGGCGAAACGGTGTTTATCGCGGCCGAATCTCCGGTCGAGCTTGATCGGTCAGCGACGAGTTTATGCACGGATCATCGGGAAGAGTTTATGGACGAAGAGCGAACGACTAAACGGGGAGTCGTTCGCGTCAGCGGCGAACGAAACGTATGAAACGCGCGGCACGTTGTCGCGAGTTCAGTCCGCCGTATTACGCGTGACGAGCGTTTCGAAGAAGGAAAAAAACGTACGTGGCAAATGGTTTGGATATACATTGGACGCGTATGAGCGTCGATAACGTGGCACCGTAGGAAAAAGTGGCCGACGTTGAATATCGAAAGCTGTCATCCAGGCGTAAAAGTCCGTCCGGCTGTCGGAGAAGCGCTCTCTCGCAGTATGGATTTATCAATCCGTACAAGCGATAGCCACCTACGTAGAACACCGTCTAACGAATTCTCTTCGTCTCGCTTGTGAACTTGCCACTGCCGCCACTCTTTCATCCGGTGGCAGCCAGTTTGCTTAAATAAACCGTCGAATTTATCGCCGCGTTTTCGCCTCGTTTTCGCCTACTCGCAATCCTCGATTTAACCACGCGCTCCCCATCCCAGACGCTCTATTTTTCTTCGTCGAATGCAACGAGTTAGCGAGATTTTCGAAAAGTTACTCGTTCGATTATGCAAATGGCGCATTACCACGGAATATCCATGATAATCCGCGATCCGAACGGTAGAACGCGACCGGTACATCGGCCGATAAATCCGGCAGAATTTGCAATAATCGTCGATGCCTGGCTGAGAGTGGCGCAGAAGAGAGGATAGAGTTAGGCGACACGACAACATGCCCCGCGCCCGTCCTATCGATTTTCCCCGGCGAAATTAGATCGTTGGACGTGAACAACGCGCTGTCCACCAGAGCTGACACTGATATCCCAAAGAGACTAATTCCACGTGCAATCGAATACGCCCGCCAAAGTACACCACCGCTGTTGCGTGCATCGCCATAAAGAAACGTCGGCTCGTTCCATGAGCAACGTGGTTTTTTGTCTGCAATTTCCTGAGGTAAAGCGAAGCGGTGATTTAACGCAGACTTTATCAGCCTTGTTAACAGCGATTGATCGAACGGCAATTCCGTTTCGTCGCAAACACCGGCCGATTTCTACGTTTCCAAGTTGTACGCGTAAACACGGTATTCTTTGCAGAATAACCGAATACAGCGCACGAAATGGAAAGAAATACAGGGACACAGAGTGACGTTTCGTAGAAATCTTCGCGATATGCAAATGGAAAAGTCTGTATTTAAGATCGTTCGTGTATCGGCTCTAAGGTCCATCGATCGCGACGTTTCACTGAAACTTCGACAAAGAGCGTTCGTTCGATCGTGCATCGAAAAATAATCCTATCAGCGGCGGTATTATGTTGATCCTGCGAGCACGATAGGTACCGCGAGCTGGTCAAGTTTATTTCATATTCCTCGTCCGCAAGGCTCCCTCGCAAGCCGCTTAAGTTCGCATTCACGCGGACGTCCCAGCCACGGGTTGTCGTCCGCTTTCATTCCTCGTCCCGGCTTTTGGCTCCTTTTACCTGCAGAAAAGCCCGCTTCAAGCGAGTCTTCGCTAAAACCGGCGCAACATGGTTGATATATAGAAAATCAAAACTTATCCGACGGTTGGCCTTCGATCGTGGAACAGGTTCCTCGTAACGAGGATTCAATGGCGAACAACATCGATAAACGAAGCTGAAATCGTCCGATGAGAAACGCCGAAAGAGTTTATTTCTTCTCTCTTTACGGTTTTCTCGAATCAAGCAGATTTATCGGACGAAAGTAAATGCGACTTCTTTCAATTCGCCCCTCCTTTCGTCGATTTTCGGATGGTTTTTCTTTTTTCATTTATCGCGACCACACGGTTTTCCTCAGATTTATCGTCCGCCATGGAGTCCAGACGGTCGCCTTGTAACGTAACCTGCTTTGTATGACCGTAATCTTGAAATACCGTTACTTGCTGTCTTCTAAATACCCGGTCGTTGTCGTTATTTTTTGCCACGTCCGCCGTTGCTGGCGCGTGCGGAGCGTCGATTCAATTGTCTCAGATTCCAAGTAACGCCGTTGACTGGAGGTTGTCGTGCAGCTTAAGCTTGCACCTGCAAATAATCCTGAAACAAATACGTAGTTCGCCCCGACTATCCGCTACGTTCTCCGGCAGATCGCTCTTCAACGATCTCGCGATACTCCGCTCCACGATCGAACAATGTTTATACCATCTCTCCTCGGTTATCGCGTTTCCTTTATGTCCGCAACGCCTTCATCTCGCTGTTACAATCGACGACTCTGTTTCGCTACCTCATTCTCTGGCGAAATTAACAGGAAACCCGGAACGAACGCGTTCGCGGAGAAACCGCGCCGAATTCTCGCAAACAGAAGATCCTTGGCTGTTTATCCGTCTGATTGCGCGAGCTCCGACTACGAGTCGGTCTTTGCACAACGGTAATCATCCGACCAAACACTTTCCATACGTAGATTATGACGGATTTCGGCTTTAGTCTCGAGTCGATCCGTACTGGAATGTACCGCGTAGAAAACATGGTATTGTACAATAAAGAAGTAAATGTATAGATTCGATTCAGTAGCTGTTTAGGTTGTCCGGAAAGTTTCTTTCGTTTTATGAGGAAACACGAGATTTTCTGTTTCATATTATTTTATCGAATTACGTACGATCGTAGTAATAGAAACGGAACACAATGGATCATACGTGATTCGGTAAAATAATAAAAAAGGAAAAATGTGCGTCCATTGTTTCCTTATAAAACGAAAGAGACTTTCCGGACAATCTAATACCCAATGTAATTGTTCTATGTAATTCTACTTATATAATTCTATGTTTATATAATTCTATATATATAATTCTAATTCTATGTAACGTAATGTACGCGCTGTATGATTTTATACGCCTCTCTTCTCGTATTATCCTCGAGCTTTTACGATCAGCTCGGATGCGAGCATTCGATAAATTGGTTCAGCGTATTCGTTTCCCGCTGAAGAAGCTTCGCTAATAATTGCATAAATGCGGATGCGATATATTATTCACTTTTTACGGATAAACAGAGCGGAAGATCGATCGAGCGTTCTCCTCGTTGTCTGTCGTCTTGATCGGACGCGTACAGTCCCTTGGCTGTCCGGTATTAGGTTGACGATGTTTTTGGACGTCAACGCGATAAAGGACACAGCGTTTTATGTTTGAAATCGCATCGAGAACGATTCGTCGTGTATGAAAAGAACGAGCCGAGTCAAAAGTCGCGTCTAACTCGAATCACGATATCGAATGACCCACCCTTGAAAACCCATTCTCGCTTCGTCTTTTTCTCTTCTCTCTTGCTTTATCGACGCGCTATCAGACCGGTTATAGCCATTCGTTTCTGTGCCCTCGAATACGTGGTCAGAGAGGAGATGGAAGAAGGGCTCCTTTAAACGAAGATAAATACTTCAATTCCGAACGGTTACCCTTTTTGATTCCCTTTTAGCTCGAATGTTTCTTCTAGCTGATATGTGTGTGTGTGTGTATAGCTGATGATATATAGCTGATACATAGCCGACATATATAACTCTCTTTCTGGATGGAAGGCGACCGTCTGGGATTAGCGTGTTTCGATAAGACGACACTCGATGAGACAGCTTGCCCGTAAGCTCGTTTAAGCAGACTAATTTTGCTTTGCCTTCAACGATGGTAATCGAAGAAGCAAAGATGATTCGTTAGAGTATAAACCAAGGCTAAAAGGTCGTAGTTCGAAAAGCAGCAGCTTGACAAACCTAAATCTTCATCGATCTTGATGGTAAATTAAAATGTAATATGGTGACAATCGATATTTTCGAATATTTAACGGAGTTATGAAGATGCGCAACGCCGCCGAACTAAACAGTAGGACAGGTTTGGTAACAGGGAATTGATCGTCGAATTTTTCAATTCCTTGCTACGATATATTCCTCTCCTGTGATCTTCGCGCGTGTCACGCTGTTACACGCTGTTCCACGAGACCCGAATCGCAAGGAGAGCCGATGGGAGACATATTTTTGCATGATTTACGGTTTCGGGAATCAAACAAAAGGCATCCCCTGGAAGCTATAAGCGAATCCGCCAAATCTATCGCGATTTACGGCAGCGGAAATCGAGGATTTATTCGCCAACCCTACGCGTGTGTCACGAGGAAGATTCGAAACGTGAACGTTCGCAATCATTCCCGAAAACCGTGGAAAATTATGACCCGGCCGAAAGTGCCGCTCGTAAATTTTGAACGTGCAATCAGGCGAAGGACAGCAGAGAGCAGGGTGAAGGGATGCAGCCTGTGCACAGAGCGTACGCGTACAGAAAGTGAGAATCACGAGCGTGAACGCTCGGTGACGATCGATCGATCGATCTTAGCTCGAGTCTGGTAATCCGTTAGCCTCTCTTCCGACGACACGCACTGAAACGCGCGAAGAATGTCGTTTCTTGCGACGAAGGCGATCCGTTGAAGGTAATCTCGAGGCACGACGAATGATCAATTGGATGCTCGATTGCCAGCAACTATCGTATACTTCGAAGTATCTGGACGCTCGCTTACATTTCACAAGATGTGCTTTAATCGAGTGACTCTGCGGTGATTTCGTTCTTTCTGATCGCTGGACTGCGGACTTCGATGCATTCGTGCGAGATTTAAAGACGCATAGAAGCGTGAAATGAAATATGCGGAAGTAGATGAAATACCATCAGTTAGAGTATTTATTGCAATTTTTAATAGATAAAACGAATCTCTGTTTGAGTTCCGTTTCTTTACCTATGCTCGTAGAGGTATAAATTTGCATAAAAATCCGTATTAATACGGATCTTGTAATCCTGTTAATCCTAATGATCAGCCATGATTATGCAGGAAGGTAATATATACTGTAACTCGGTTAAATTGATTCTTTCTCGTCGATATGCGACGACAGAATGGCGTTTGTAATTGCCAAAGCTTGTAGCGCTACTTTCTAACTTGACAATCCCTTTACCTTGAGATTCTCAGCGTACGAACGCTGAGGCCAGTCGGAAACGTTCAGACGCGGACGTCTGGCCTTTGCGCGACTCTTCTACTGTGCATCTAGTGACGCGTAGTATGGTTCTACCGTTACTACAAATCGAACAGAATGTTGGAATACTTACGAGCGGCGGTGTTGTACGCGATATCGCAGTCGAGATTTATTTAGGGAGAAATCGCACGCCTCTTTCTTCCGAAATCGGTGTAAGAAAATCGAGTGGCGTCGTAAGTGCTCGAGAATTACGAAAAGCGACGATTCCAGTCGGATCTGCGTCCATTTTGGAAAGTCGTTGCTCGCAAGTTCCACGCCAAGGCGTAGAGGTAAGAGAACAATTCCAGCCACTTTCGAGTAAGAATTTAAATTGCCATTATCCCGAATGTAAATTGTATCGTTAGGTATAGAGGGTGTGCAACGACGTTGGAATTTCCATGCGAAACTTCTTTGTACCGTATCCATCGGGTATAATCTTGGACGTTCGGAAATCGTGGCCCGAATCGGCGAAAATCGTGATTTTGTGTATATATAGCGATGCTCGACTCAACTCGTTCAACATAGATTCGTAAAAGGATAGCGGCTGTGTCTTTTCATCGTAAAGACTATACACCTGTTCTTTCCAATTGAAATATTTTTAAACATTAATTTTTTAATATGAAATATTTTTAAGCGTTCTATTTTAAGCGGTAAATTTAATCCTGTTAACCGAATGTAGAAGCTTCGTAACGAAATAGATATTTTCCATGAGTCTGTAACAGTCTCGAAGCGAGCCATCGCCAACAGTTGTTGCTTGCAACAGCCGTTCTCAATTATCTTTATCAATTACTATCATCTTTATCTTCTTTATTTTCTTCGTTTTCCATCTGCCTTGTACGTCCCGCGTTCTTTGTATTTAAAGTACGGTTAACGAGTGCTCCCCGTTAAAAGATATTTATGTACAATATCTAAAAGCATGACGACGCGAACCTGTTCGTCGACCTAATGTACCGCCTAAAGAAGAACGAACCGTGTTCTTTGGAATATACATCCTCGAGTGCTCCTCGCTGGGAGAAAGAAAAAACGTTCACACCTGTCCGAGATGCCTCTCGGAAGCACGTCTCCATTGCGAAAACGTTAGAAGGCAACTGTCGAGATACTCGAGTCGAGCTGGCTGTTGGTAGCTCGCGCCGAATGTAAATTGCACGAATTACCGATGTGGAGAGACGCGTAATGAGTTCCGACTTCGAGTCGAGTCGAACGAGTTGAAAGACAGACACTGCGCGCCAACTCCGCTCGCGAAAGAGTTCGCCATCGAGGACTTTTCACTTTTCGGCCAAGTTTCCGCGCCATTGACGTTCCATCCGCTAAATGTTCCTGTTTCAGAGGCTTTTAACGAGCGTCGACATCGTTAGGACCCGCTTCGAAACTATCCTCGCGTGTGCCACAAAGTTCCACGTAATACACGTAAATACATCGATGAGAATTTCAGGATTTCTATGACGTTTCGATAGACGAGTCCGCCGCGCGATACATTTCGATTCGTGAACGAACACTCGATAAAGCGAGCATGAATAACAAAGGAACTCGTGACGAGCTGAATTCTCTTAGGTCGCCTCGACAGGCAGAAAAGGAAAAAGAAACGCTTTTTCTTTTGTTCCGGCGACCAGACGGAAACGTATAATTTATACATGGTCATTGAGTTAGGTTTCGAAAGTTTCAATATTCTGCGAAATACGAACTCGAAGTTCCAATGAAACAATATCGTCTATTAATCTTTTGTTAAGCGATTTTAATTTTCTTTGATAAGAAAAAAATAGGATTGAACGTAAGAAATCGTTTCACTGTCATGAATAATTGCAATAACTCGTGTGATTTTCTTCTATGAATTTAAATTCCAAGAAACCAACATAAATACTGCCACAAATTACCGAACGAATTATTTGGAACGATACTGTAACTACTGTATCAGCTCAGTTTCAAGAACCGTATTAATTCTGCAATATCCTAATTCTACGAGTAACGAGAATAATTAGACTAGTTCGCGTACAAATTGATTCGATTAAATATGCGATTACGACGATTTGGGAAAAGTACGCCTCGATTAGGTCATATTTAAGCGTCGCAGACGCGCGTCCATCCGATGTATGATCCTAATTCAATGACCAGGCACAGTAGAGAATTTTTGATCGATTCCCATTCGTCCACGGTAATTCATACCGCTCACGTTGGCGGATAATTGCGAATTCCAGAGTTCCGGCAAGTCAAATCTAGCGAAGATGTCACGGCGGAGAATTGGAATTCGTCACGGGCAGCTGCGACGTCGACTTAAAACACGTTCCACGGTAATTTATCGCGCGAAGAACAACGCGTTCCGCCATGCGACTCCGAAAACCCACGACTCTTGAAACTCGCCGTGCGAGCGTTTCTCCTCTTCGCTGCGCGCCTACAATTTACGCGTCCTCGTGGAATCCTCGCCTTGCTCGTGCGCGCGATTCTTTCTTAAATATTCCAGCAGTCGGCTGGCGGTGTTCGCTCGTCAGTTTTCTTCGCCAGCGACGTGCAAAAGTCGAATGGCGATTAAACGGATTACAAGTTTCAGAGCAGCTGGTGTGACGCGTTGAAAAATTCCTCGTCGCTCCTACGCACAGCAGCGTTCGCACAGTTGCGTTCGTCACAAGGTTTAACCGATCAGACCAAAGTATGTTCAACCTGATACTACGAACGTGAAATATCGAATCTGCTAAAGAAACGCCTGATCGACGAACAAGTCTACGCGCAATTACTCTTTGCAGCCGGTGTGCGTATTAACGAGGACCATAGCCAGAGACATCAAGTTATTATCCGGTAGAAACAAAACGTTTCTTCATCCGTCGATTAAACGTTACACGATTTTTAGATGGTGCTACTAGCTAGGGCGAGCAGGCATGTTTGCGTTTTTACGAGGAAAAGCTGGAAGAAAGAAGAGGGAGCGTCCGAGATACGAGGGTGTTTAGCACTTGAGAAGTTAACGGGGTTGCCGGGGAATGAAGGGTGCGCAGGGGTGTAACACGCCGCATTTTACGGGCTTCCCGCCCCCATATTGGCCCACTTACGAGCTCGTGCTTTTTTTATTCGTCCGACGCCTCTCGATATTCTCTTCGTTGCCATCGCGTCCCTCTGCTTTCCACGTTGTCGGTCTTATCATTGTTCGTTATCACGGCCGTTCCAACGCGCGTTGTTTCTCTCGCTCCGCCAACATCGATTTCGCTATTCGAAGTAGTATTCCGATATGCACGTCGAACAAGCATACTCGTGCCGTTTCGTTTCGTTTCGTTTCGTTTCGTTGCGTTTCGTCCGCGTCGAAATCCATTCGATTTCAGACTTCGATTTCAGACTCTGATTCCAGTCGAAACAGACTACGAAAAATAGTGGCGCGATTCGAGTTGCAACGCAAACAACGTCGCAAAGGAGAGCCGGAAAGGGAAAGCGATATAAACGTCTATCGAGATATCATCCGTCGGGAAGAGGAACTCTCTATTGGGCGGTACTTCCTTTGCTCCGGGCTCTGTTCCTCGGCTTTTCACCGTGGTTCTCCGCTTTCCGGCGAGAAAGCTGCAGAAACGAAAGCCGTTTGTCTCGAACGGAGAAGAATTCTATCTCGCGGGACGAGCACGTCGCCGCGACGAGTTTCGCGTTTCACCGCCGTCGCCGCTTCTCCGCTCGAAAAACTGCGGGGCAGAAGCTTTAGAAAACGTGGCGCCCGGAAATAAAACGAATGCCGGCGTCGCTGGCGGCGTTTCCCCCTGTCCCCTGCAATTTATTCGAAGCCGTGAAATTTCCCGGATATTTTGTAAATCGGCCTTTCGCCCGTGTTCGCCTTTCTCCGCGAACTGTGTTCCAGGGGATCAGAATCGTCGAGACGCGCCGCTTTCTTCGGGAATTTTCAGCGAATCGTCCGGCTGAAACGCCCCGGAACCACCTGCCTCTCGCCAAATGAGAAAGCGCGTGCTTCTTCTTCGATCCAATTTAAGAAATACGCCCGCTCCTCGTCGCCTATTTTCGCTTCAATTCGCAGGCGAAGAGAAAGTCACAGTGCAACGAGATACGCCGCGTATTTTATACGAATAAGTAGAAGGAGGAAACCAGTTTGTTGCAACTGTATATTACATTTTTACGCTTATGTTTTCTCATCGAAAATATCGTATCGGGTAGCGGTATGTTCCTACATGATTATAGTCTTACGACGAAACGATAACACGCTATACATTAGCAATTTCTTCGCGAAGCCTAACCATTCGCGTGACAACGTCGTCATTTTCGTCGCGAATAGGAAAAGATTCGTTTCTCGGCGGAGAGAAGGCAGTTAAGTTAAGTTGAGCGACGTTGGACGTAGTTGGGGGGCGAGTGTAGTTCGCCTGCGAACGCGTGCGCTTCACGGTTGTTCTTTCGTGACTTTCCTCGGTCGTGTCGAAGAGAAAGGAATTCGTAGAAGAGGAACGATGGAAAGCGCGCACGCAAAGCAGGATTAATGAGCTCGTAAAAAGACGAGATGGCGCGTGAAAGGGACACGACCGCGATTCCGCGAAAGCGATCCCTTTTTATCGTTGCCTACTGGCCCCGATTTTCTCGCCATTTCCCTCTCTAATTTCTCCCCCGTTGTCTATTCAGAAAAAAATACGACCAATCGCGAAAGAGCTTCAAGAATTCGAGTCCTCCGACAAATTTTATGACTCGACGGAGTCTGACGCATTTTTCTACGTACAAGCTTATCGATAAGATAAGATAAAGTAATATGCACACGCTACTGAATCACGATAAGTAGAAGCGAAAACATTGATCTTCTATCAACTTCGTAGAAAACTGCGATAGTCAATGTACGCGATATATTTTCTCGTGTAGAACGACATGACGCTAATGACGAATTAAGTAATCGTCTCACTTCGATTGTATTAGGTTGTCCGAAAACTTTCTTTCGTTCTATAAGGAAATAATAGATGCACGACATTTTTTGTTCTATTATGTCGAAGTGGTTAAAACACTTCTAAGAAAACTCTACACCTATTCTGTTTAGTTTTCTCAATCACCGAAGCCGTCAACAGGCCATAAACAAAAGACAGTCGCAACCATAGACAATAGACAGGCAATTAACAGGATTTCAGTTAACAAGTAACACTGCCAGCGTGCGGATCTGGACCAGCTCAAACTGTATTCATACTTGGATATACACTTCTTTGTTAAATATACTTTTCCATTTTACGATTTATCCACGCGTTCTTCTATCCGTATAACCAATAACCACAACATATTACTACAAAATGGATCGTACGTAATTCGATGAAATAACGTTATTTCCGTCTAAAACGTAAGAAACTTTCGGGACAACCTAATAGATCGCTTGAAAATTATTCGCAACCGAATCAGGCAGATTGCAAGGAAGATTGCTCGGTCCGAAGCAAATATTCTACTGTTTTACTGTTCTACTGTTTCGAAATCCCCATCTTACCCTACAGTTTCTCGAAACAGAAGAGCAGTTGCTCGAAATAAATTTAGAAATGTTTGGTAAAGAGCTTAGGAAGAAGTTTCCAAGACTCGGAATTAGAGGAACCGAGGATACGCCGAAGTAGAACGAGACGTCGTAGATCAGACTCGCCGCACAAGGAGTGTACGCGACGTTCGACCGTGTTCGCAGCCAACAAACACGTTTCATCGATAAAAGCAACGGACCCGGTGTAGCTTTCGACTGTTAGCGCGCTATCGAGCCACGATTTTCTGGTAAATTTGCCCTCGTCCCGCGTTTTTCATTCCAGACTGCCTTCTTTATCGACTCTTCCCATCCTTGGTTTCTTCCCGCACAACTATGGGACTTGACTTCGCACTACCACGTTCTCTGTGTCATTCACCTGCGATCCATCGATTTCATCTTACGTACACGGCAAATCGCGAGGATCAACGTTACTCGCTTTGCGATCGATCAACGAGAATACCGCTCTGTTACGGAGGAATTTGTTAGAGTCTGTGGCTAACCAAGATATAGCTGCCACACGGCTTGGAAAAAGCTTACCTGTCAACGCTTTCGGTGCAGTACTCGGAAGTTTTAGAGAAGCTTGAGAATGGCCACGAATTAGCAAGCGTTGGTGAACAACGCCCCAGAGAAGTAGCAGCCATTGACTGGCAAATTAACCGGAAGCAACCCGCTGCGTCTGGTTGACATTTCGAATTTAAAGAACAAATAAGCCTCTCAGCTTGCTTCGCGGAGCGTTTAAACGACACCCGGCGAAAAGTTGGTCCCCGGGAAGGAATGGAGTCGGCCGACCCTTCGCCCTTTCACTTACGTAACAATTTCTTCGGGAAAAGTAGCTTCCACCCTAAACTGTTGCCGACAGAAGTTGAACCGAATGAACAGATTTGTAACGATCAGAAGGCAATTCCGATATTTAGATTTTATTTGTCGGAGGAGGAAGAACGAGTTTCCTGCTCGAAGATGTCGGAATTTATCGCTGCGAATACGCGTGAACGATCGCGAATTTGTATTTTCTTTTCTAGAACGTTGCGAACAGCGGCTTGATTTTTATCGATTGCGAGCTGCTTTTTGTCAGTTTGCTCGAATGGCTGGAGAGCGGAGCCTCTTTATTCCAACGTTCGAGTAATATTTTCCAGCAGAACTCCCTCAGTCGAATACGGACTTTGCGTGATGAATCTGGGAAATGGCTCGCGTGCGCGTTTGCTAAGGAGGAACTCTCCACGCTCTAATTATTCACCGGGCGATTGATAATCGTCGAACCAGATACGATAACGACTGATCGTTGATTTACACGCGACGAAGCAGCCGCTCCTTCGAATTATGCATCGTTGCCCCGCGTTTACCTCAGCCCATCGAGCAGCTACCGTTTAATTTATTCGATCGAGCCAGTCAGCCAGCTTTAAATTCCATTAATCGCAGGCCACAACGGGCTGCATAATGTTCGAGCCGGCGTCTCGATCGTAGCCGCTCGCTGTAGCTTTCATCGCGCGCTATCATCGATCCCCGTTGAAACGCGAATTCTACAGATTTCTTCGCGGCTCTGTTTCCTCCGCGGTTACTTCACAGGCCGGTGAAAAAGTAACGCGACCGAAGAAACGATACGAGCGAAAACACGCAGTTACAGCCACGCATATTAGAATCGTTCCACCGTCTCTAACAGCGTCTCCGCGAGTTTCCAGACTTTCGCGTTATCAAAACGATGTGACGTCGTAATCAAGTCTGCGCGAAACTGAAGTTTCCGTTTGGGACGCCGAAAATACGTAATCGAGGACATCTGTTACGCGAGCGAGACGTCAATTTGCAGCTTTTCCTTCCTGTCCCTTTAGAAAGTATACCACGCTTGACGACTGTGAAACGGGTGAATTTTTCTAACACCGCTTTATGACCTGGCCACGTCGCTGGATGACCCCTCTTAGATCTTTAATATCGCAATATCGTTCCCTAAGCGTCGCCCTTGGGTCGTTAAGAGCTCGTGTCGTGGCACGTTACGAACGGAGAAACGATTCGCTCGTGCCACGAAGAACCTCGGCATCTTGTACGCCGTATTATTGCCTACGTGGCAATAATAAGCGTGGCTCGTAACAGATAAGCATCAGGTCCTGCGACTTTTACACGGCTGGTCGTAAAGAATCGCGTAATTACAAGGGTGCCCCTGGATCAGATATTTAATACGAGCAGAGAGCCGCTGTACAGTGAAATGCACGTTGTTGGACGGTGACCGTTGAAAATTCGATTAAGGTCAAGAATAAATTTCCACGCTTGCCTGTAGATCGCCGCGCCTCGTCGCTTCCAAACGCCATTCGGCGAATAAAAACACGACTTGATAACTGATCATCGGCGATCGCCCCCCCCCCCCCCAGCGAGTAGTTACCTAATGCAAAGCTCTTTACGGAGCTACTCGATGAGAAACGAATTAAGGTCGTCGATAAATCTGCCTCCGTGGATTTCGTCGCGTTCGAAATCCACCCCTAACTTTCAGTCACGTCCTATCCCCCCGGTTAGGCGCGTGCTACACGTTTCGAGTTTCAGCTCTATCTCAGCTGATCAATTATCTATAAATAAAGCTGTGACTGTGGGATTTTTTACGTCACAGGCGCGTGATCTAATTTCTCCGCTCTGAGCTTGCAGAAAGATGCCAAACGTACGAAGTAAACGGGAAATTTCGCACAGCCAACGGCGATTCTCTCGTATTTTCGTGGCTAATGAACTCGACTACTGGCGATAAAAAAAATACGATTGCGAAACCGACTCGTAGGACGCGATAGGGTTAGCTCGCCAGTCGCTTGCACGGCCGCGTTTCAACCAACTTCTGCCAATTATGTTACATACGGGTCCTAGTTCTTGTAATCTAATCGCTTAATCGGACCGTGACACGCTCGAGTATCGAAATATGGGGTTAACTAATTAACCCGAGCCAAACTGTTGTCGCTATTTAGATACTGGCGCGATCGTAAACCTTGAAATTTTATGCAGACGCGGAAATATTATGCGCAACACTTACTCGGTCTGATTGTCCTCGAAGGTGAGCGAGCCCTCCGTGTGCATGTACTGCTTGGCAGGCTTGGCCGTCCCTTCGATGGTGCGATAGGAAATGGTCACGCGTCCCCTGGCACCGCTGTATCTCACCACTCGCAAAGAAAACTGACCGACGCTTTCCACCAGCTCGATGTCTCTTTCGGGAAAGCCGAACACGCCGCTGTGGTCGTCGTCGAGGATCATGACGGTCGCCAAGCTAGGCGACACCAGCATGGCAGGCTGCGACGCGTTGCTCAATCTGTAACATCGTCGTCGTCGTTATTAGCGTCTTGGTATTGCGAGAAATCCGGAAACGTTCGCAGTTTCCACGTCCGCGCGTATGTCGACTAATTACCCCCCGATACTAAAGTATGCTTCAGACGAAACGGATTTAATTTTGTCGTTGGATCTTCCGGTGTAAAGACACCGGTGAAACCAACGTTTAACAGGAACTGATACTATCGTGGATAAAAGATCGATCGAAAGTGGGTGAAAGTTAATCCTGCGAAGGCACTTAACTGCCGAGTGAAGCGACGTTAAATGTATCCGTTCGATGTTGCGATGTTAGAAGCATGAAGCTTTTGTTTCTCGCCGTGTTCGTGTCGAGTTTCTAGAGATTCTACGATCTTCTTCCATCGTAACTTTGAAAATACGATAAAAGTGTCAAACTCGTGCTGCAATTGCACCGAGTGTCCAAATACTTGTAGATGGAACATGATAATGGCGTGGTAAAATATTCCTGTCGTATCTACTGGATCGTCGAAGACCGGACTGAGTTTCAGAACTATCTCGGGACGATTGTTTCGCCATGGGCGTTCGTCATCGCGATGCATCGCGTCGTAACGTTGCGAGGCACATCGCGCAATGGAACGTTTCCGCCGATCAAACCGGCCCATCTAAGCTAATTGCTTTTCTTCCGAGAGCAAACTTCGCACGGAGTCGGTCAGATAAGCGAGACTCGAAATAACTTGGAACCCGGCTGCACGAGTTCCGCTGCGGCTTAATGTACCGCGTTTCTTCGCTTCATCGGCAACAGGGGAGGAATTCTAGCGCTCGTGCAGCATCGGTTGCCCTCCTCTGCCCGTGCCCTGTGGCATGAACATGCAATCGAGAACTAGTCCTGAACTAGTATCTGAACGTACGAATTCGCGATAGACTCGAAATTCTCGGTCCGTCATCGTAATTACTCTCTCTCTCTCTCCCTCTCTCTCTCTCTCTGCTCGACCTGGGCCTTCGTTCAACGTTTCGCTCGTTATCGAGGCCTGTCCATCTCGTTCAACGACAACACGAACGCCGAGGAAATAAATTTTCCCGCTGTGAGCGCCGTTTCTCTCGCGAGACACCTCGCGCGTGTCGCCAGGTCGACGCAGATTACCGCCAAGTTAAGAAAATCGTTACGACTCGCAGGATTCCTCGAAAACCGCCGTATTTGTGCTCGTTTGCGCTGGCCTGATCTACGCCGATTTCCACCCTCGATGTTATCGGGTTTCCTTAAGAGCGACGCTAAACGCGCGGTACATGTTGGACTTCGTTGCCGCACGACGGAAGTAAGAAGTTCGCCTTGCAAGAACGAGAAACACGAAACGGATCGAGCGTTTCGAATCTCCAGCAACGATTCGAGAAATATTTTCCTTAAACCGTGGCGCAATTCCGGACTCGCGTGAAGTAAGTACAAGGGCATTTGCAGGGGCAAGCTTATTAAGCTTTAAGGCTCGTTAAAGCCATAAACGATTATTATTCGCGGTGAAACTTACAGAGAGGTAGATAAAGGCTGTAACCATAGAATAGAGACTGTATAAGGCTGAACAAATGGGAGTGCAGCGATTCCGATTCTAAGATCTAATGGCTGACCAACCAGCAGTTCCACCAACGATTCTCCGAAGACCGGTTAGGAAACTTAGAAAAGATCGTTTCGCTTGCATTTGTCAACTCTCAAGGCGAGGCGAGCGTCGACGGAATTGACGGAATCTTCGAAGCGTACTTTAGCCGGGAACAATCCCCATCCAGGTGACAATCTCGAACGCGATTACCTCGGGATACGAGCAAGAACGCGTCTCATAGCGTTACCATCTAAGCGTTTGACTATCGAAGATAGAACGAGTCTCGAATGCTTGAGAGGAACGGAGCTGGACATCGAGACGTTCGAGCGATCCAGCGTGCAACGAACATTGTCGAATAAAAATTGTAGGAGTTACATTTCACATGAGCTACATTTTACATTTTCCGCAGTACGCAATTTTGTTATAAACGCAATTTTAAGATTCCCAAAATTCCTCTTCTATTTGATTTTCAGGCGTTTAAACGCGTGTCTCTCTCTACCCATTTCGTAATTTTAGAAATATTGTTCATCGAGTAACATTAGAAAATATTAAGAACGTTACGATATCGTGTCTTGATAGCTAAATCTTTGGCTTCTACGAAAGCTGGTCGGCTATATCTTTAGACAAGATAGGTTTCTTTTCTCTTTTACCCATCTTATTTTTAAATATTTCTTTGCGGTGATAAAGTAACCTGCTGCCAGTACGCGTCATCGTAGACACCCACTCGGTCATTCGAAGATCTAGAATCTAGTGCATCGTGGTCTCTGCTGGATGTTCGTCTCGTAACTATTACACGACTAATCGACAAAATTCCAAGAATTCGTGCGCCCTACTTTTAAGACCGCGCGATGGAGGTAGTTTCGAGAGAGAGAGAGAGAAATTTTCGTCGCTGTTAATCCAACTAGCTGGTACTTGCGCCGAGTACTGCGGAGCATCGCTGCCGTATTCCAGTTGCCATTTTCGCGCGGTTCTCGTCTCTTCGTTGGATAAAAAGCCGAGTATTCGCGAACAGAACACGAGTGCCTCGTAACGAACTCGAAGATTCTGCGAGCGACCGCGATCCCCGAGAGCAAATGGAATTTTTTCGCCGACGGTGTTCAGGTCCCGCGAGTTCTCCAAAATAGCGGTCGACCTCGAGAACTCTCGTGCGTGTTCATTTATGATCTGTCGAAGGTTGTTCGTCGCGACGATTAATCGACGAATCGACGCTAATTGACATACGGACGTGCGTCGGCGTCCGTGTTGGCGTCGATGAAACCGCGACCAGGCAACCAGTCCCTTTGTGCGCGCAGTTTAAGCGGTAATGAAATTGCGCGCGCCATCCGGACCGAAGTTAATTGAAAGATGCGCTGCCGGCGATTATCAATTCGCTATCGCCACTAGATCGTCGACCGGCAGACGCCCTCGAGCGTATGTCTGGCATCGAATCCGCTTCCTGTTTTTCACGAGGCAGCTGGGGCGATCTGGTTGCTCTTCCGCGAACGCTGACCTTCTCGCCGAGTCTCGTCGCTGCTGACCAAAGAGACCGCGTCTTCTCGTCGAACAGCCACGATCGAATGTTTAGAAACGTGTTGTAATTTTTCCTTGTGATCGTTCCAATAGTCGAACAATAGACACCCAAGCTTCAATAATTCCACGTTGACCGGCGCCTAAGCAGAAAGTCAACATCTTTCCTTTGCAAACGTGCGAGACGAAACGAGATCCACTCCTGAACGTTAGCGTGAATAAGTTTCTCAAATTGTCGTGACACCTTACTCGATAAAATTCGATACGTCCGCATTCATAAATAAAAGTGCAACGAGTTGGAGCCGCACGTGTGTGGAACTTGATCCTGTCGGCGATCGATTCACGCGGCCTTCGTAACAACGTCGTCGTATAGAAGCGATTCTCTAAGGCTTTCGTGTGGATCGCCGTCTGGCAAGGGCGAAATCGGTCTAATCCTCTAATCCCCGAGTCATAGAAACAAAAGGAACAACTGAGCAATCTCGTCGCTCGTTACTCCCTGATGATCCTTGCAACAATGTACATGCAAGTTCCTTTTATTTATCTCCATCCTGGCTGGGTATTGTTGGTCGACCTCGGCCCAGTTTCATCACGGTGTAACAGCGGGGAAAAAGGAAAACGTTCTCCACAGTTCGATGTATACATTTCACGGAAACAATGAAACATTTTGTAATATTTCTCTCGTTCGTTTTTCCACGTCGCGTAGCTGAGCGATTTTTCAAGGTCCGACGTGTTTGACAAAAACGCGCTGTCCCATTGTTCCTTTGATTCCTCGTTTCTCTGCTTCCCGGATGAGCACATTCGGCGGTTGAAGGCAATTCATCGTTGTACGTCGGCCGACCACCCAAAAGTTTCACCTTCTTGCGACATTGCGTTCGTCCTTGCCCCGCCCTGATCGACTATCGTTTCTACCCTTGAAATTTCCTTCGCGTTTCGCTTTTTAACGTCAACTCGTTAATCGCCACGCGGTGGTCGTCGCTGATCGATGTTACTAAATCTTTCGTTACGATTAAAACAATGAAATTCATTTCACGGAGTAACAAATTTTCAACGATGCGCACCACTTAGATCGATAACATCGTCGGATAAAGTACGGTATAGTATTTTGCAAAAATTAAACGTTATGGTCTACTATATCTCGATCTATGCAGGTAAATAAAATTCACGCGGTAGTCAACGTATTAATACGGACAAACGCGATAATAAACTGCGGACTTTATGGGAATTTATGTGTAGGAAAACAGATCTAATTCGTAGGAAATCGTAAAGTTTTACAGCTTCTAACAAATGACTCCGTAACTTTCATATGCATTTTCAAATTCGTTTCAAATTTAGCCAATACGATACTAGGCGTTTCATCGTAGCGCTGTCGAAATTGCAAAATATTTCGTATAACGCATATGACATGCTCGTAAGAAGTTCCTGCGAGTGTTTAAATACTGTCGTGAACCGCTGTAGGTGGCACGAACAATCCTACTTTGCCAGAGATGACGCAAACCGCTACTTCTGAATCACGCGTGATTCGATCACGTTCGTTCCCAATCACGGTTATACTTTCTACGGCGATTCGTGATTTTTCGTGATCGCCTCTGATTGATAGAGGCCGTAAACCTTCCTTGCAATTTATATCAACCATATCAAACGAGTATTAAGATTTCGAAATCGTGGACAAGTATTCGTATCTTACTCTTCGAGATACCGATATAAGAGACAGAAAAGAGAACCGAGTTATTTTCTAGTTTTATTATCGAATAAAATAAATTTATATGGAGATGTTTTACGCAAACCGTATCGAACTACCTTATATAGCAAGATAATTCGATCAAGAAGAAGAATTACGATCGGCCAGCGATCAGATACAGTCAGCCAATTCACTCAAAATAAAAGAATCACACGGTCACCGCTTCGTGAACGAAGTTAGATTACCGTGATTCAGCGATCGCTCTGACGAATCACCGTCGATGATTGTCCACGCCATGTCCATGTATACCTTGCTACGGTTGTACGCTGTGCAAGTTCAAGCGGGTCCGAGAGGACGGACACGTGGTCGGTCAATCGGTTGCAAACCTTTCGCACACCAACGACTTGCCGCCCTGCCACTTTTCATCAGACCGATTATCTCTCGAAAGCTTAATACGATTTCCAGCCGCTGATTCGTCTCTAGCCTTAATAGACGGTTAGCGTGCGCCACAGGGACGTTCGTTTGAGTTTCCGCGTCGTTATTGACCGTGGCAATAAAACAGAAGGTACGCGTAGCTCCGCAGTCCGATCTCCACGCGTCCTTGATCTTCTCCTCTGAATATCTTTGCCGCTCGTTCGACCGACATTTCCGGGATGGAAGTTGTCCCTCTCGCTTTTTCTCTCGCGTTGTTCCGCGAATCGCGGACGAGACGGGTGAGATTGTTCGGTACCGCGAACACGAAGCTGCTTCGTCGCGCTCGCTACTTGATGCCGTGTTTGTCTCGATTTTATCCATTGAACAAACATCACAGGCTGTGAAATATTTCATGGGCGAAACTTCAGCACGTGCGAACTTCCTTCGAATATTATCGTCTTGTAAGAACACCATCGCAACGTTGCTATTTGCGACCACTGCAGAATTTGCCTACTATAATTTGTCTATTCTTCGTCTGGTATCGAATAATAACAAGGTTTTTAACACCGCTGGTTATTAATCTTGTAATTTAACAAGAAGACGCGTGGGAGAAACTTTTATCCGCGATAAAGATTCGTTGAAGATTCGCAGCGGCGAACGATGAAGAAACGACCCGAAGAGAAAGTCCTATGTTTTTCGAGGAATATTCGTCGGAGCAAGGATCGATAGGATATCTAAACTCGTTAAGATTTCTGACAGTTTACGTTGCCTTATCGTCGAGAACGTCCGCGGAAGCGAATAAAGGCCCGTGTCTGCCAAGTTGGCGAAACTTCGCCCGTTATTACCGAGGCGATGTTAACATTTGCCAAACAGATGCCTTGAATCGCAAAGTTTTCGACGGGATACGAACGAGGGAAATCCGTGGTAAATTTCAACGAAAACAAAAACGGACCGACGTTGAAGCGAGTGGCGGTTCGCGTAGACTGGTCGAAACGACGGTCCCGGTAAATATAGAAATCCGGTGATGAAATGGGCGGGAAAAAAGAAGAAAACAGCTGTACCTGATGTAAAAATGCTCGTCCTCTTCGAACAGCTCGTCGTCGATGACGGAGAGCTTGATGGTCTTCCTGGTCTCGCCCGGATCGAAGGTCAGAGTGCCCTTGGCGCTGATGTAATCGGAACCAGCCTCGGCCGAGCCATCTTCGGTGCAGTAATCGACGGTGCACGGTTTGGTTAGGTCACCGCCAACTCTGGTCACTCCCACCTCGAACGTGCCGACGTTTTCCATCACGGTGTAGTGGCCAGGTTCGAAGAAGATTCTCATGGCGTTCACGTTCTCGATGTCGATGCTCTCCGCCTCTTGCCTCTGCAGCTCGGCCTTGACCTCGCTCAGGTCGCTCTGCGCCCTTTCGCTGATCTTCTTGCTGAGATTTCCTGCTCCGACCATCTTCCTGGTCGCCTGTACCCTGTAGAACGCTCTGCTCTTCGGCCCCTTTCCGAGCACCTCTTCGTGAGCCATCACTTCCAGTTGTTCCAGCGGCAAAGTGGGATGTTTCCTTCTCAGCTCTCTCAGAGTGTTGATGTAATCCCTTCTGGTCTGCTCGAACTCCTTGGCTTCGGGCGTGTCAGCGTCCGTCATGTTGTGGAAGTTGTCCTGCTGAGGCTTGATCTCGAGCTCCACCCCACCGTCCGAATCACCGGCCTCGGCCTGCACGATCACTCCTCTCTTGTTCATCCGGTAGCCTTTGTGTAGATACTTGTAGATGAGCAGACGTCGATCGGCCACGTAGGCCGTGAGAACCGTGGCCGGGAAGAATGAAAAGGTGAGGATACCTTCCCAAACCTCTAGCACGCCAGGACTGGAAACCGCCAGGATCACGTACAGCCAAACGTAAGCGAAGATGCTCCACGTGGCGGTCACGAAGAACACTCTCAGGTGCTTGATCTTCCTGGTTTCGCCGTTTGGTATCACGAACACGCACAGCGAGATAATGACGAAGAGATTGTAGGCAGCCGAGCCGACGATCGTGCCCGGCCCTAACTCTCCAGCCTGGAAGTTTTTCGCCCAGATCTCGATGATCGACAGAAGGATCTCCGGCGCGCTGCTACCCAGCGCCATCAACGTCAAATTCGCCACGGTCTCGTTCCACACCCGCACCACCACGATCTGCGGCTCCTTACCCTGGCGTCGAACCACCAGTTCCTTCTCCTTCGACGTGATCACCTCGATCGCCGCCATGAAACGATCGCTGATTATCGACACGCCGATGAACAGGTACAACAACAGAAGAAAGTAGACAAATCCGCGGAAGATCACGTCGGAGAGGTAGAGGTTCTCCAGCGGTCTCCATAACGGCACCACCAGACCGGGCTCGCAGCGGACCGAAAAATTTCCCGACATCTTTCTTCCGACTTCCTCTTATGCTTTTCCTTCGCTCCCGTACGACGGAAGCGCCTCGACTAGCCCCGATTTGATTCAAGATCGAATCGCCGACCTCTGGCCGCCGTGACACAAACGGCTAGGGCTGTCTCGAGCTTCGTTCCCAGAGGGTGAACAACTTTCGACAATGACAAACGGCTTTGATTCCGATCGTAGAGCGAACCGATCGCTCTCGTGGCGATTTCGGATGGAAGCCAACCGTCGACACTCGTGCGAACCCGCGTCTTCTCTCTAGCGGAGTTCTCACCACCGTTTCCCCATCGAAACGATATTTTCGGAGGTTCTCTTGTTCGCTGCTCCCTTTCCGCCTTCGCGTGCACTTAGGTACCTGCCTCTTTGGATCTCGCACTCTCCTCCACACGCACTTCACCCTCCTTCTCCGTTTTCGTGTTTCTTACTGCTCTCGAACCACGTTCCCCGTGACAGAGACCACGGACGTTTATCTTCCGATTTCCCGTGTATATATGTACATGTACATGTGTGTGTACGTGTGTGTACGTGTGTGTATGTATAGCGTGTGCGAGTGTACGCGCGTATACGTGCCGATTATCCGACCGCAAACGAGAACTACCTGTCTAGGAACCGCGCGTGTCACCCTGACGAGCCGTGCGACATCGGTGGGTCGGAGAATCGGCTACCGAGGGAACCTGCCGATACCACCGCGGCAGCGAGCTCCCATCACGAAGAGGATCCTTCGAGCACGGGGCGACAGAACCGTACCGGGCCGTGTTCGAACGAACACTGAAAGAGGAGAGAGAGAAAGCGAGCAAGGAAGAGGAGAGCTGGGTGGGAGTAGAGTCTCTCGAGCTGCCTAGACGTGGCGGACCTCGCTTCCTCCCTCCTGTTCTAGCCACCGCTGCGTGTCACTCTAGCCCTCTCCCCCCCCCCTCTCTCTCTCTCTCTCTTTTCTCTCTTTTTTCACCCCTTTGACTCGATTTTTCTTTCTCCACCGCAAACGCGACGCGCTCAGTTTATCTTTGTCGGTCTCGCATCGCGCTCCCACGATCGCGATCTCCCTTTTACCTTCTAGATCCTTGTCTTTTCTCTTTTTCGTTCTCTTCTTCCCCCGTTCGCGATATCTCTTTCCCTCGCACACGCTCTGTAGCTGTCTTTCTCCGTCACTGGCAATCGTTCTCCTCATCGCAGACGCTTCTCTGTCTCGCTCGTGGCAAAGCATCCCTGCCAGCATACCGGCTAAAGGGAGCGCATGCGTTTCCACCTATTCGACCACCCTCTTCCACCACCCCAACTAACACCCCTGATCAGTAGGGACGCCTCCCACCCCGACATCTCGCTTCTCTAGGTGGCTTGGTCAACCTAGGCCAGATCTAACTGGATGGAACGCGCTCTTGCGTCGCGTAACACTTCCTTCTTCCACGAGATACCAATCCTTTTCTTCCTTTGTCTTTCTCTTTCCTCTTGTCGCGTATTTCCCCCCCCCCCCCACCTCCCCACCTCGTTGCTCCTCGAGTCCGAAGCGAAACAGCGGCTGAATCAAACGCGCGGCTTTATCGAGGGATCCTTTGTCGTTCGTTTGAATAGCCCGCGTTGCGCTTTGCGACCTAAAATCCGCGAGGTAAAAGAAAAGCCAAACGACGATGCTTCGCGCATAGCGTCTCCCGTCCGTGATCCATTTATCTCTCGCAACATCGTTCTTCGAATCGATGAATCGAATTCCACTCGTACGCTCGATCTTACGTAACCCTCGTAGCGGAATGGAACGCGGATCTAGAAATTCCAATACCTACGGACGCCCATGGATGAGATAGACGAGCCAGTGTCAAGGTTTCGTCGACGAGATCGCCCGAGTTCCGTAAGGACAGCTTTTCTGTCTGCGCGCTGCAAGCACCGAAAGATCGTTGTTATCAGACAGCAGCTGTTTATGCATTCGTTTGTTTATCTCGCAGCGACACGCAACATGGAAACTGAGCGATACAGGTGGTTTTCGGGTATATACTGCCTTGTTTCAATTTAAACCTAGCTGAACGTTTAATTCCAGTTGCAACAAGAAGCGGAAGATCAACGGTGGAAAAGTATTTTTCTATTATAACTTTTAGAGTATGATAAGAATATGAATCTTTCGAGGGAATTGCATCAGGCCGCTAAACGTTTGATAGCAGTGGTTTCCTGCGATTTCACGCTTCTAGATCTGGATATTCGTCATCGGTGGTAGTTCACGGTTATCCAGCGACGTTTTCAAAGACAAACTTCGTCCAGCCTCTCGTTTCGTTTTCGTTTGCCATTCGGCAACGTACGAGGAAAAAGGATCGCCTCCTTTTAACGGTCCATCGAACGAACGATTCTTAAGTGGGAAAACATTCCTTTCGTTTTTGCTGGCCCTTGTTTCAGCTCGTGAAATCTCGAAACACTCCGCACTCGTCCTAATGTATCTCGCTACAACTGATAAAAGGCACTGATGCTGAAGATCCATGGGTGGGAGGAGGCAGAGGAAACGCGTGATAAATACAACGACGAAACATCACAGACGCTTCTATCGCCCGGTTCTTTCTTCCTTCCTCCCTTCGAGCTTCCCCGAATCAACGATGAACCTGTATCGCTACAATCGAGATCTTTCTGCGCCCACGAGGCGAACATTCTTCGTCGCTTCTTACGAACGTTCGAATTTACACAAGACGAAGGTGGAGACGTCAGAATTGCAGGATATTGATTTGCGAAGACTTTATTATCCCATTAAGGAGCAATCGACGATTTATCATAACGTTGTACATTGGCTGACGAAGATACTTGGACATTTACCGTGTACGATATAAATTTCATATGTATCGCGTGTTTTATATATTTGAAACATTTTGAAATTTCATTAACACCGATGATGATACACGCCTGGATACGTCGTACACAATGACTGGAAGAAGCATTTGCGCACACTCTTATTTTCCAATGAATTACAAACCATGTCGATGCTCGATACGGAATAGAAAATCGTACGGACCAGTTAATTGCAAGCTGTTATTCAGGTAGCTGCCCGGAAGACTCGGAGGAAAGCAGCCGACTGATTTATTCGCACGCGGAACGCTGATCCATTCTAGCGATTCGTCGGTGAATGTACCGAAATCGACGTTCGTATTCAGTAAAATCCAATTTTTTAAAAATATACTTAATTGTGCTAAACGATCAGAGACGTTTATAAAGGAGATATAAAACGAAAAAGGAAATGTCCAATGAAGCGATTTCTTACGGGATTCTACGACGATACCGGGTTTATCTACGGATAAAGAAAACAGAATTCGTTAATGCGAACTGGTCGAGGAAATTTCAAATAAGATGGGCGAACGCGGTGTTAGCCTTTAATGGATTAAGATCAAAGAAAATCAGCGTACGTTTAATAGAACAAGCCCGGACACAGGAATATCCTCGAGAGAATATTTTGGGAGTCGGTGAAAAGACGACCAAGGAAGGCGAAGCTGCATTGGCAATTTTACGATCGTAAGACTACCTTTGATAATAAAAGTTGTTGTACAAGATCGAGCGATTCGGTCGAGGAATCAGTCCGAATCGGTTTCGAGCAATTTGCGAAGAAATATTCGTTCGGCAGTCGGTTTCGCTCCGAATGAAACTGAACAAAATTGTTGTACGTTCGTGGAACAAGTCCTCGAATCTCTTGTTGCACCGATCGAGATCCTTGAGCATCGTCGGACCATCCTATCGGTTATCGTTATCGTTATCGGTTAAAAAAGGACCAATTTCAGCAAAACGACCGATCTTAAGGTTCGATAGGAATTCGATGACAAGCTCGTTAGAAGAATCCTTCGATCGAATCCAAAAGTAACAGGCTACTGTAGCTGAAGGACGGTCGCTTAAATACCTCCGAGAAGACAAAAAGAATCGCGATCTCTCGATCGTTCTATCAAAGTTGAACGAGCGCAGTTTATCATAGATATTCTTGATCGCAATCGTTGCATGCAAGTTCTCGTTACATAGCTCGGTCGTTTCAACGTCGAATATCTGCGTCAAAAATCTAGCAGAAATTGTACTATATTTTTACACATAACTGTAATAACTATACGTGACTATCGTCGCCATCTGGAAGTATCAAACGAAAACTGTTCAACGCATCTTCGCCGAATCGATAAGTCCTGGTGAAGGAGATCGAGACGAAACCACTGACCAAGAGCAGAATCAACGGCTAATGGACGATCGAGTAAATCGAGAGGCATGGACGAGGTGCAGAGTAGACGTAATACATAACAACATTGATTAAGAGCAGAATGACACCTAACATCTGCTATTTCTCGATTTTAGTAAGAATAAAAGTTATAGGAAGAGGTTGCTATAATGCAAACAATGTTTTCAATTTTTCTGGCCTCTGCCTTTTAATCGCAAGCTTCGACTTCGCGAACAAATACGTACATAGTCTTTCAACGCAACATGCCACGTTCGCTGTTTGAATCTTACAAGCGAACTTTGCTTCAGCATTTTCTCTTTTTTTCTTTCGATAAAACTGCGGGAAAGACGTATCATTGCTAGTCCAAGAAACGTTTGAAAATTCTACGATATCGGGAAACCTTACAAGCCGATCCTGCGTTTCGTTCGTTCACCTTTCCGACAATCTGTCAAACTGTACAATCTTACTCGATCTCTATATGTATTTATGCAAATTTTGGTAACTCAAAACAAGTAAGATACATACGTAAACGTGATTGGCGTACTGCGGATATTTATTTTCTATCAATCGTTTACACATACAAAGACGTTGTATTTGCAATTAAACGATAATAACGTTAACGTTTGAAACATCGATAGCCGAACTGGTAATAAAAATGAAAAATGTAAAAATGTCGACGAACCTTCTTCTAGATCTCTCGTTGTCGCTCGATTCTTGAATTCGAGTTGTGTGAAGGGTCCCCCGTTGAGAACCACGTAGGAACTCGCTCGTGAAATCCTAAGAACCAAAGGAGCACGTTTCAGAGACGCACATAGGCATTCAAAGGAAACGATACGACGAAAAGGCAACGTATGATCGATACGAGACCTACCTCGAGATCGTCTGGTGTAGCATATGAAACGTAGACGGGAAGACACGTTGGCATCGAGATTGCTATTCGTCGTTAAAATCTACTGGAAACTCTTCCAAACTGCCGTCCGGCACCGTGTTGCTCTCCTCGTTATGCAGCACAGGTTCTCCCGTGTGTACCGTTAACGCGTTGAATTTGAAGAACGAGAAAGGATTATTCTGAAGATGCAGTATGAACTGCACCTCCAAACACTTATCCGTAAACAGATCATCGATGTTCGTGATACTGTTATTTTTCAGCAAAAGATTCCATCCAATGGATTTTGTATGGGAGATTAGCATCATGGGAAGTATTTTGATGCGGTTATTCGATAAATCCAACCATTCTAGCGTGTCGATGGACTTCAAACAGTCCAAATTCGTCGTTTCCCTGATGTAATTGTTGCTTAAATCCAAGTATCTTATGTTAAACAACGAGCTTATTTTCGGCACGACCTGCAGCAGATTATGACTCATGTGAAGTTCCTTCAGGTTAGACAGTCTCTCGAAACCGTCATCCGGTACCGATCCTATGTAGTTATTCGACAGATCCAACGTTTGCATATGTATCGTATCCTGGAACGCGTCGTACACGATGCTGTTGATACTGTTGCTGGACACGTTCAGAATGTTCAGCCACTCCATCCCTTTTAACGACAGCGAGTGCGAGTGCGAGCAATGTGTACCGCACAATTCTGTTATTTTGTTTCCGCTCAGAAACAGATATCTGATGTTAGCCGGAAGCTTTCGAATCTTGCACGGGCATCCGTTCTTTTCCAACATAAGGGCTTCCATGGTTTCCGGTATATTGTCGAGGAAATGGAACGATTGAATGTAATTTTCCGACAAGTCCAATACCCTTAGTTTAGGCGTGAATTTGTCGAGGAGAACGTCGAATTGAGAGATACTGTCACCTCTTAGCGACAAGATTTCCAGATTCGGTAAATATGCAAACGTGTTTGCGATGCTGACGTCGTAGTTGCTTCTCCTGTTATTGTTTATGAGCAGACTGCGCAATGTCTCGTGATGGCGAAGCCACGACAATACGTTGAGATCTAGTTGGTTGCCGGAGATGCTCAAAATTTCTAGCCCTTCTATCAGGTCGAACGCTTTATCAGAAATATGCGTGATTTCGTTGTCGTCGAGATACAACTCCTTTATGTCCGAGGTATTAACGAAAATGTCTCCGATTCTTCTCAGGCCTGTATTGTTGAAGTTCAGAATAGTGTTCGGAATGCAGACTGGTATGCGAGAACTGTACCTTTCATGTAATGGAAACATTATATCTTCCTTTCTACCCGCAAATATCGCAAATACCACTTGCGAGCCGAAGAAAACCGGAAGTAAGATCCTCCACTGCACGAACAACATCTGCAAGCGTCAGTACGAGGTAAAGGATTCGCTGGCTTTCAAAAGTCAATTAAAAGAGGGAGTTGGCGATCGATTTTCTTCTCTTTTTTTTTTTTTGTTTTCTGTGATTCGGAAGGTGAACTTACCTTTTTGTAGCGACAGTCGGGGGAAAAAAGAAACGATCTTCTCTAAACAACCGACTGCTGCAACGAACAACGCTCTATTCTGTACTTCAACGCGTATCTCCAACTTGCCACCTTCTGTCCTCAACATTTTAATTCGCTGCTTTATAAAGAAGCGATAATCATGCAATTCAACACTGTAGCGACTGCAGGACTGTAACCGAGCTTCCGGAGGACCCTGTTCTACGCGCAGGTCGCCACGCGGTGCTTCCTCTTCTCCCTTTATTATTCGTTACGTAGATCGCGGAAGTTTAAACAAATTTTTATACGAACGGATTAAATAAATGCGACTTCGGCGCAGGAAACGTATTTCCTGTCTTGCGTATTTCCTATATGTGCAGTATCTGTTCACATAGTTATCGTGGCTTGTTCAATCCTGTCGTTATAGACTAGGATGTGACTAATTTGTTGTTACGAGTGCTGCAATATCGGCGATCGAAATACATACGTGCAAGTGTCGTGTCACTCTTGTGCGATAGGCGGTTACACAAACTTAAAAGATAGTGGCGATTTTATTATAGTGACATCTGAGATAAAACTACCGTAAAATATACTAACGGAATTGTATAAAATTTTGTACTTTTGCCACCATGTGTATTTAACGATTGGACAATTTCTCCAGTACAATGTGTACCTCTGATACATTTTCCGTATTTACTATATATTTGCTAGATCTCACGTCTACGTAAGCTTCAGCGGTCTGTTCGTTGATGTATTACGAATATCCGTGGTAGGAGACGTAAAAAAAGGAAGAAAACGAGGATTTGGTACAATTAACATTTCCTTCGCGAATGTCTCGCGTTTTATCCTCTGATCTTCGACTTGATCTTCCGTGAAACGGTATGGCCAAGGATCTCGGCCCGACTCGAATCGTTCCGTTTGAAAAAGTCAACGAAAGATAAACAAATGGAAAATTTCCTGCTGACCAGACCACCGGGGAACGGCGTCTGAAAGATGCGAAAGATAAGCTCCTACTTCTGCGAAATCGATTAGAAAGTCGCAGGGCGATGAGTGCTGTTCGTTCGTTACTTTATTCGAATCGTTGCTGCGATCGTGCATGCATCGTCTCGCTTCTTCCTTGCTCGGGTTACAAAGATATCTAATGCCGTAAGACGTCTAAATAACGACGGTGTATCGTTCTGGAATGCATCGTTGCAGATTTTATAATAGAATACTGTAGCGACCGTAGCCTAACTCCTATTGCTCTTCACTGAACAGCGAAATGAAACACTGGTGGGAACATATTTCCGTTGAATGAGTTAACAGGCTGATGTGATAATCGAAATCTAGGCGCTCTTTCGTGATTATCTTCAGCTAAATTCAGGAAGTCAGACGATCAACGAAAGCCTGAACAGCTTGCAGAAATGGCTGGGTGAATTTGAAGAAACATATTGCTTGCTCCTAAACGAAAAAAGCAATTTATCGAATGTTTCTTTATAAACAAATCGTAAATTCTAAATAGCATAGTAAAAAAAAAAATAAAAAAGAAAGAAAAACTTCAACCTGTAATAAGCAAACTGGTCCTCGTACTTTAACGATCTGTTTTTTAAAAGAAGAAAAAAAAAACGGAAATCTCTTGTACTTCGGTCAAAATAGATGTCGATGTTTTCAAACGTTATTTACGATATTAATTATCGCTTGTTGAAAGTTTATCGTCAATTTTACCGATCATCCGATCGACAGAGTTCTTAGAAACGAATCTTATAAATGTTACGACGATCGAACCAGGAAACTTATCTTTCGGGATAAGAATATCATATACATACGATAATTTTGCGCAACGCAAACGTATGATAAGAAGGGAAAGTGAACGTATCAGACTTAAGTAACATTAAATAAGCGATTTTACTCTCGATATAAAAATTACAATTGTTATTATATCATACTGCATGATATCAATTATAACACTGTTAAATTATAAAATAATAAGATTTTTAAAGCACGTATATAGTACAATTATTTGGCACACTCGATAATGTATTTAGATCGATATACACGAAATTATTATTTTTTATGTACAATTCTTTTAAATGACTCATTTGAAAGATGGACATGTGATCTATACTTATAAAATTATTATACTGTAAATTTAGATATTTTAACCTGGTCATGCCTTTGTGCCAACTCGGAGGCAATGATTTTAATTTATTACGTGATATGTCTAAATATTCTAACATTCTCAATTTCCAAAACTCCATTATGTCGATGTCCTCTATCCCATTTCCACGTAGATTCAACGTTTTTAAAGAACTTGATACGATGATATCCGTAATATTGCTAATGAAGTTATAATTTAACGACAATGTTTTCAAATTATTTAAGTAATCTACAGGAGGAATCGTTATAAATTGGTTGTTGTCTAAATTCAAATTTTCTAATAAAAACGTGTGTTGAAGCGCACTTTTCGGTATGGTATGAATTCGATTATGGGATAAATCTAACGATTCTAAGGATCGAATATTTAACTCAAGCATATTGTACAACGAACAGTTAGACAACGATAGAGTTCTTAATCTTTGATGAACTGGATTTATCCAAAATTCCTGAAGAGGATTCTCATCCAGATACAACGTCTCAACGTTTGCAAAATCATTCATAATGAATTGACTAATTAAATTTCGTTGTAGATACAGAGCTCTCAAATTCGGCAAATGAGATATAGCAGTTTCGTTGACAAAATCGATGTACTCACTGTCGGACAAATAGATATTTCTTAAGTTTGGAAATATTTCCATCCACGAAAGAGGAAATACGTAAGTTAGTCCTCTCCAAGACAATGTATCAACGTTAGGACAACTTATTTTTGCCTGTGTTAAAATTGTATCTAGTTCGTTCGTTTCTGGCGTTACTTGAAAGTCCATAATTAATGTTTTTAAATTGTCGTGCTTTAGCTCAAGATCATCGAAAGAAATGTAGTTATAAGCGAGATTTAGACACTTCAAAAAAGGAGCTTCGTCGAATGCATCTCTTGATATTTTTTGGATGTTATTGTTATGCAACGATATTGATTGTATCGTCTTGCTTTTCACGAGATCTTTAGGGATGCTTTTTAATCCTAGTCCATGCAAATTAATGCTCTCTTCTTCGGAGCACTCGACGAAAGGATGTTTGCTACTTATCGCATTATTATCCGTGATCCGTGTGTGATCTACATGCTGTTCCCAATTTATTTTTGGTGTGCATTGTGTAATGCTTAAGATCGTACTCAACAATATAATTGTTTTCTGGAAAAAAAAAATAGAAAACATTTATGATAACGAAACGCGTCGATGTGAACAGGCTGTTTGTGTATGGTTGTTTGTCCTTAAGAAATAACATGTAAAACGATGTAAAACGACAAAGAATGATTTAACGCATACCATTATGCTAACTTTCTTCTGTTTCGTCTGGCTGCAAACAAGAAATTACTGCAAATTTGCAGCTGCCCGCTCTTATATCGATTGACAGTTGCGTCAGCTTATTCAGGATGGCTTGCAATCAGAAATAATAAATACATCGTCTATAAAAAGCTATCGTTATCGTTTCGAATGTTTCCTGTTTGGAATCTTCCTGCCATGTTTCATGAATATGACCACTGTACATCCAGAACAAAGTATGCTTTCAAGTTGTAACAAAGCACACGTTATTTCTTGCATCACGAACTAATTCGACCGATTTTATACATTCTAGGAATAACTTTCGCAAAATATGTATTTGTCGCCCATCTTTCAACCAATTGGACGAGAATTGCCAAAGCATTCGATACATCTACGCGGCGTCAAAGATTTGAGCATTTGCATCGTTGAAATTCGAACAGATATCAAATACCGATATTGATAATAAATGAAACTCGAGGAGCTTTAAAAGATAATTTCTTCCCTTCCCTAGACATATTGCAAAATTCTATTTAAAAGCTGAAACAATATGATAAGATACTTTGCACGAGTTTTGCATGCCAGGAAAAGAAAGGTGAGGCAAGAATAAAGAGCTATATACAACGAGTTTTTTTTATTAAACAATTACAACGCGTTTACATATGTATACAGTAAAACTCGAAGCGTTTAATATTCACAACTTCTTAGATTACGGATCATTCGATACATGGTTCTGTAGTAGATGTCTATAGATCAATCTGGCTGATTGTTGGCCTATCTTCAGGGATGTTTTTTAAAGTGTTCCTAACGTATAGGTAAATCGTCATATTTTCCGGTATCATTTGAAATACACTCCCATTAATGTACATAAGAGGGTTGTCTTCAAAGTGTAGCTGTTTGATGGGCAAATCGGAAGAGTAAATCGCTGATTCTAACAAAGTGAATTTATTCCCCGCCAAATTTAGATATCGCAACATTTTCATAGATTTACACCAACCCACTGGTAAATGACTTAATTCGTTGTCATTCAGATATAGCACTTCTAAGAGCTCTTGATTCTGAAACGTGTCCACTTGGATGTTCTGGATCTTATTCTCGCTTAGAGATAGCTTTGTTAATTTGTACAGGTAGAAAAAGGTGTTAATCGATAAATAACGCAAGTTGTTGCGATCTAACGAGAGTTCAGTTATGTTTAGAGACGAGGTTAACGAAAGAGTATCCAACGAATTACTATCTATTACAAGAACCTCTAAAGATCTCAGTGGTATAAGCATATCGAAATTAAAAGTCGATAAAGAATTAGAGGAAAGGTTCAAATACCGAAGGTTGGGCAGTTGTTCAATCGCTCTACTGTTAATGTACTCGATGTTATTGTGCGCTATCGACAGTTTCTCCAAATTCTGCAATCCTGTCAGATCAACACCCATATATCCCTCGAGTCTCCGAATTGCGTTATTATCTAACGTTAACGACAACAGATTTTTCAATTTTACAAATGAAAATGTTGAAATGCCGTTGTTACTAAGATCAAGGTGCGTTAATGCGGGGAGCATAGTTGGCGGTAAGGACTGGCTGGAAGTAATACTATTGCCTGATAGGTCCAAATATTTCAGTTTTGGAAATACATCATCCCACGACGTTCTTAAGCTGCTTATGTGAGCATATCTTAAATTCAAATATTCAAGTTCAGGATACACGCCGTATACTGTTGTTGCATAACTGTTGTAGCTATTTTGATTACCGAGATTTAGTATTTTCACGTGTGAGAGATTACCAAAATTGAATAAATCATCGGCAGAGATACGATTATTACTGAGGTCAAGGAATTTCAAATTTGGCACGTTTTCGAAAGCTCCATTCTTGAATCTAGGACTGTTACCTTTTATAACGATACATTTTAGACTAGGAGAAATAATATCATTTTCGTTAAGCGATGTAGATTCAGTGAGGCGTAATGTTAAAGTTTCGTTTTCGCAGATCGTATTCACAATCGTTTCGTACTCGATCGGAGCAATATTTCCAACTACAATTAACGGCGAGAAAATGAACACTATCGAGAGGGCGATCGGCAGCTTCATCATGAAGGATTCCTGAAAGTAGAACATGTACGTTTGATTCATTCCTCTCGTGTGCAGAAACAATTTATTGAAACCTTCTTGTTAGAAATGAATAAAGAATAAATAAGAAAGCAGGGATACGCTATTCATCGTAAATAATGTTGAAGTAAAATTGAAAGTAGGTAAAATCGTGCTAATCGTAAGTAGGTACGTAGTTTTTTTTTTTTTTTTAGAAGGATTTCGCTAAAATACAAAATATCTAATAAATGACAAGCGTATCTTAAATTCAGCCAGAGCTGGACAATGCAATGTAACAATCTTTGCTATTTGAGAGAATATTTGAGAGAATATTATCACATCACCAAACAATAGTTTCGTTTATATTTACGTACGTCCAAGGCACCCTATACTTTCTTTCTTCTTTTCACCAGACTAACTTTACGCATTACTGACAATAAATAAAACTATACTGCTTATACATTGCTCTACTATCTTCTCTGTTATCTCTACAACGATGACCTCATTCTTTGATATTATATCGGCTGATAGATAAAATAAAGAAAGATGCAAGTTCTAATTCAACATTAGTCGCTAAACTGAAATAAATTAAATTCGCCGTCTGAATAAGACAAGTGACGATAACTGAATTACTTCCTATTTCTACAATAATTTAATCCCTTTCTTTAAGACGAATTAGTTACTATGTTTCGAAGCTTACTACATAATTGTCACATTAATACACATACATGTGCATGTGGGAAGGTATAGTGCTAGTAGATTTGTTTCAATATCGTTCACGTCAACACAAAATCAAGTATGATATGCTCCGTCGGTATATACGCACGCAGTCACCATTCGTCACTAACTACATTCGTTACAACGGTTCCAACGCTCTTGATGACATTTCCCACGCTCTCACAACGCTGACAACACTAACTTCTCATCTGACTAACGGCTACCTCTTATACCATGGTTTGGTATACCTAGCATGCACACACGCGTTCCACAGATGCGGATGACCCATGGTCACAGCACTTTTATTGCTTTTTTTACATGTAGTATATCGGGAATTCCCAAGGTTTTTTCCCCGATACTATTTACATATATCTACAATTACGCTAATAATGTCACTTGACTCATCATACGCGTATCAAAATTCCAAAACTACGTATACAGTGTATAGTATAATGAATTTAAAGAAAGGAGCAATCGCGTAGAATATAGCTGCAGTTTATCTAATTATGAGATAAATGTGTTCGCATATATACATTGTATAATCTATACATTTGTATAGGAGAGAATGGTCTTTTCCTACTATGTACATCACTATGCGATTATGTAAAAATCACATTAGGCTGTTCAATCGCCGACATTTACACACGTATGTATATCTTCCTAAAGTTTCTTTGAATTTCTTTACCTTTCACTTCCTCCTTTACCGTCACGTTTAGGAACGTTTTACGAATTCAAGGTAAACGGGAAACAGATAATGAAACGGATTATCCCGGCCTGAGTTACTACCAGAAAATCCATTTCCTACGCGTCTGGTAACTGCATATTTTATAACGTGCTATTCGCTATATGTATATTATGTTCGCGAAGGTAGAAGATTCAGAACCTTTGAGTATCATGAGCCTTTAACGAGCCAACGGAACTTTCCTTGCTTTCGCTCTGCATGCTTTCTCAGATATAATCACGTATTCTGTGGCCGTGTCATAAAACTATAAGCCCGGTGTTTCCGAGAGTAAAAAATGTTCATTCCGAGCAATTTTGAGAAATTGTAAATCCTTGCTAATACAAAATCAAGAACTATCAATTGCCCGTATCTTTGTTTTGCGCGAACAAGATTACATTTATGCTAGGGAAATATCGAATATCGCAATGCGCGTGAAACTCAACAACTCGAATATGCAGCAGGTATTCTCATTGAGAAAATGTCTTTCTTAATTTATTAAACGTACAATTTCCTTCTTGTGCAAAATATTCAGTCTTTCCTCGCATTCTCGTTAGCTACTTTCTGTAAGTCGGATGTTTCTTTCTCGACAGATCCTTTACGATAACTCTGTGTCTGTGTCGGCAGTGAATTTTCGTACTTGTGTTTTATGTGCATCCAAAGTCTCTGCGAAAAAGATAATAGACATGAAAGTAATATATAAAATGGAGTTAATCACGCGGTTGAGAAACTGAAATACAACATGGAGGAAAGACGAATTGTAGGGAATAAACTAATGGATCATTAATTACATATAACCTTGTCGATCGATAAACATAAATCCTATATTATGTTATGTTGTATAGAATATGATTATTTCCGAATTTTTTTTTACATGTAAATGATAGTTTCCAATAATTTAAGCACTATTTTACAGTTAATGTTAGAGAGAAAATTAACAGCATACTCCTTCGTTTATCCATTCAAAAATATTTTCACAAGCGTGGTCATAAGCTCTTTCAAAAAATGCCGAAGCGATAACGATACTAAGAACGAAGCTAGATGTCCGCCTAAAAATATAGCGGTAAAGAAAACGAGAAATCATTTCTAATATCCTCCCTATAAAGCACTTTCGATGTAGTTATCTTTGTAGCTTGAATCAAAAAAATAGAGGGGTAAAAAATGAAATCGATCCGTCTTGAAACGAGTTCGATATCAGTTAATTGATCGATAGTTATCAATCTTCGCATTTATGATAGTCTAAAAATTGAGTTTTCCATCAATTTTTAAATGATTATTGAAGAAAGGTAAAAATCTTTTGAAATCGATTCAGTGTATAAATAATGCAAGTTTAATAATTGTGTAACAAAACATTATTTACATTGTTTAATGAAAATATAGATAAAAGTTTTAAACTAAATAGTAAAACAATTACGTAAAATAATTTTTTATTGTATTATTATTATTATTAATATATAAAAAAAATTATTACTTCGGGTTCCTGAAAAAAAAAATATAAATAAAATTTCAAACTACTATTTCTGCTAACTTTTAACAGCATTGAAATCTTTTTCAAAAACAATTGGGCCTTGCAACACTTTTCGAGATAATCTAACGCGTCCATTCACCGGATCTCGTCCAAAATATTTCACTTTTATTTCATCCCCGATATTCAATCCTAGTACACTAGGATGATGAACTTTACGTTGATCTAACTGCGAATTAGGTAATAACGTTGGTACCATACTGGAATACAATGTAACCATGACCCCAGTCTCGCGAATTTCAGTTACTTTTGCAGTATAGATGTCACCAAATGTCAATACTGGTTCCACGTCTTTTTGTATAATTTCATTTATCATTTCTTTGGCTTCATTCATTGCATTTTGATTAGGTGCAAATATAGAAAACGCTGTATCGTCTACCGAATGTATCTATAAAAAAAAAAAAAAAAATAATAGATTAACTTTTCTCAAAAAATGAATCGTTTAAAGTTTCTATTTCCTCTTTAAATTTACATTAACTCCAGTCTCATAGAGAATTTTTTTTAAATTCGATCCTCCGATCCCAAGAAATTTTCCCCTTTGATGAATGGGTACTTCTATGGTATCAAATACAGGTTTATTTCCTTTGTTGTTACTTGCTGGAGAAGATATTACTGTATTCATGATATTCAGAATTCGATTTTTAGCCACATTTGAGTTTTGGATAGCTTTCATTACCACTTTTAAAGGGACTCCCGCTATTTTTATATCAGCTTGTAAAGCTGTAAACCCTCTTTTTGTACCCGCAATTTTAAAATCCATATCTCCAAGATGATCTTCTATACCCTGGCAGTACAAGAAATAAAAAATTAATTATTTTTTTTAACTATATTCAGATATTAATCAATATGAAATTACTGATATATCAGTTAAAATTTTGTAGTCGTCATCCGTTAGGTTAGTAGTATTAGGATTACATATTAATCCCATAGCTACACCAGCAACAGGAGATGATATTGGCACACCTGCATCCATTAATGCTAGACTACCACCACAAATAGAAGCCATAGAAGACGAGCCTTTAAACGAAACACGAAAATATTTAAGTTATCTACTCCACAAGTAATAATTTCTTTTTTATTTAAGCAAGTCACCATTAGATTCTAATACTTCGCTCGTTAGTCTTATAGCAAATGGATAATCTTTTGGTATAACCGCTCGCAATCCTTTCTCTGCTAATGCTCCATGACCAATTTCTCGACGATCAAATCCAGTAAGTTTACCTGTTTCGTTTACAGCATACGGTGGAAACTCGTAATGCAGAAAAAAATTTTTCTCTTTCATACCACTGCAGAAAATAATATTTATTCATGCTGAATATCTATTTTTAAAATATTAATAAATGTAATATAATACACCTTTAAAATATTAACAAATGTAATAATATAACATACCTAGATATCATTGAGATATTATCTAATTTAAGAGAACTTTCTATACTGTCAAGAGTTACTGTGCATAAAACTTGAGTTTGTCCTCGTTGAAAGAAAGCTGAGCCATGAAGAGGCTGAAATAAATCAACCTGACATTCTATATTTCTCAAGTCATCTATTTTACGACCATCACATCTAAAATTTACATTATAATATTTACACACACTCAATAATTTTTAGTAATTGTAATTAATTTCTTTTTTATAAGGAAAAACTACCTTGTATCTGTTTCAAATATTAAAGATCTGAAATTTTTCTTGGAAATTTTATTAAAAGCTTTTGCAGCATTTTGAATAAAATCTGAACTACGATCTGTTATACTTTTTAACATCCTATCTCTAAGACAAAAAATGGCAGTATCTCGCGAAATCTTATCATGAGAATAACAACTAAAAATTTCACGTATTTCATGCTCTGCAAAATTTTTTACAAACTCTTCCACATCATTGTTTAATTCACTGTTTTTGTTAATTTCTAATTTAGGTTTGCCAACTTGATCTTGTAATTGTTTTATAGATTGTATAATTGTTTGACATTCTTTAGCACCTAATTTTATTGCTTTTCGAAGTTCTGGCTCTAAAATATCATCTGCCGATCCTTCTATCATGACAATTAAACTTTTGGACATAGATGATAATATAAGATTTAATTTACTTTTCTGAAGTTCACGTTTCGTAGGATTAATTATATATGTATTGTCAATTAAACCAACTCTTACGGCTGCTACAGGTCCTACCCATGGAATATCCGAAATGCTTAAAGCTGCAGAGGCAGCATTAATGGATAATACATCTGGATTATTAATTCCATCAATAGCTAATAAATTACATACTATTTGTGTTTCATAGCAGTATTCTGGCTCAAACAAAGGACGTACAGATCTATCTATTAATCTGCTAATAAGGATCTCATGATCTGTGTAGCCTATTTCTCTACGAAGAAAATTTGTTGGTATACGTCCAATTGCAGAAGCTTTTTGTCTGTAGTTCACAGTTAATGGAATTACAGAATCATTGCATGGTACATTTTTCCTAACCACAGTAGTCATGACTGATGTATTACCAAGCGTAGCAATAACACTTCCAGATGTAAATCGTGCATATTTCCCACTTGATAGTATAATTTTTGATCTGAAGAAATATTCGAAATAAATAATAATAAATATAGAATGAACCACGTAACAATATATTTTATTTAAATAACTATATATTTTCTCTATTATATTACTGTATTATTTATACATAAGATGAAATATCATAATAAATGTTAACGTTTAGGTTAGAAAACACGTGATATGCTTACCCATTAGATAACTGTATATCTATATCTTTTAGAGAATCGCTCGACATAAATTTAACTTGAAATGTATTTTCATTGTTGTTATGATTTTTCAAACGTAAAATGCTTAAATTTCTATTCTTTAATAACTTACTATGCCTAAACAGTACCATCCTTGCATTGAATTTAATTCATTGGTTTCAAAATTTCAATGTAGTCATAATTGCCATCATTTAAAAAGAAAAGATTCTATCATAGTAACTTTTTTATTAATTGCAATATATAATTATATTTTATTTTATTAATAAATATTGATATTTCTTTTCTGATAAAATTTGTTAAATTTCATTACACTTTCGTAATTGATAATAAATATTATGTACTATAAAGTACTATATTTTCTTGTCGAAATAGTTACAAGAAATTAAGGTACTTGTAGTATCTGTTAAAATTAAAATTTAATGGTTATAAAAACAAGAAATGAGAAGAAAATGCAAATTGATCTTTGATTAAACTGAAAGTTATAGTTATGAATTACGATATGATATGTAGTTGTTATACAAATTCTGCTATAACATCACATTGATTGAGATTTTTGTGTATTTAATACACGTAAATTTTATGATGATTAACCAAGTTGCAATTTCGATTTAATTGTGAAAACGAAAATATGGAAAATAGTATTTTTCGTATACTAAAACCTCATTGTAGGAATACTCTGATCATTAAAAGAACGTTTTATGAACCATATAGATCAAATTATCCGGTAGCATATGATAAACCAATTGATAAACATGAAAATTTGACCTCTTCACAGAAATTGCGAAAAGCGTATGATTTATTTAAGGATAACTGCAAATTGTTTATTCAAGAAATACGGGATGGCTACTCTATATATCCATGTAAGTTTGCAGTAAATGAAATTGATGCTGTATGGAAGTTTGATGGAACTCAAAAATCCTTGGATCAATGGATTGTAAATTCTGACAAAGACTATCATCATGGTTATTCAACTGCTAAGTAACTATACGATATTTTTTATGCTGTTACGTCTTGAAAAGGTTTAGACTAATTGAGAAAATGTCTATTATTTTTAGATTAGAACTATCATCTTATGGCACTGGAATATTCCATGGTATATTAGACACTCGTGTACCCAAAGACGGTCGAACTACGAATGCTGGATATTGCAATATCACTTCAGTTCCAAAATTTAGATCTTTTGGTCGACGGTACTACTATGATTGGGTACATTATAATGAAATTGTTTTACGAGTTAGAGGAGATGGTAGATGTTACATGTTAAATATTTTACAAAAAGGAACTCTGGATTTAATGCAATATAATTGTTATCATTATGTGATGTATACAAGAGGTGGTCCGTATTGGCAAATAATTAGAGTTCCTTTTTCAAAGTTTGTATTTAGTGTAAAAGGAGAAATTAATGAAACTCAATATTCCTTATGCGAGCAATTCGTTACAAATTTTGGAATTACAATTGCTGATAAAAAGCCAGGACCTTTCAGATTAGAGATTGATTATATTGGAGTTTGTTACAACACAATTCTTTTTGAAGAATTTGCATACGAAACATATAAGGTACGATAGTAGAGGCTAATTAGTAATTTCTTTTTATAGAGGAATTACAAAATAAAAACTATTTTTATTAATTTGACTTGTACATAGTAGATATTTAAATAACGTCTATTATACAAAGCAAATAATAAATTTAGAAACAATAAACAATGTTATTGTGGTCATTAATACATGTATTTAATTAGATGACTTTGTTGAAGTCTTTTTTCTTATGAATTTATATGTATTTTTTGATATCAAATAACTTACACCTCCTGCTAATGTTGTTACTGCCGTTACATAACAAAAAATTTCTAAAGCTGGGTGATTTACGAAATGAAAGATGGGTGCAGCTAGTGTTCCAGCAACAAAAGACAATTGAATAGCAGTATTAATTTTACTTATATATGTTGGAGCTAATTGTACTGTTGCATATGTAGGATCAAAATATCTGGCCAAAGTTTTCTGAAACATATTTTGTAAATAAGCATGATCATTTAAATATTTTTCTGTTCATAATATTATAATCTATACATACCGGAGGAGGTAAAGATTGGTATCTTATGTAAGAAACAGCTGAAACCAAGGCAACATCTCTTGCAATGACAAGACACGTTAAAGGAATAGGAACCAATCCTACCCAGGCCAAAGATAGGAACAGAGTACCTACTAGTAACTTATCTGCTACAGGATCTAAAAAAGTGCCAAGCTTAGAAGCTTGCGACGTCCATGTACGTGCAATCCATCCATCAGCTAGATCACTAAACCCAGCAATTATCAACAGCCACAATGCTATCTATAATGTGTGAACAAATAATATATATAATGAATATAATGAATAAATATGCATTTAAAATATGAATAAAATTTTACCTGGTAATCTTGTGACAAAATTAAGTAACTTAAATATGGCGATGTTACAATTCGTCCCATACAAAGAATATTTGGCACAGTCCAAATGTTTTCTTTGTCAATAATTACTTCTACTTTTCGTTTAGTTTGTTTAATATCTTGAAGTATCTGTAATCTTAATGCTTTTCTTCTACTGATATTTTCCTTTTTGACAATGTAATTTTTATGATTATTAATTCCATTAGAATATACTCTTGCATGATACATCAAATATCGCCTCAAACATCTTTCTAACCAGTATCTACTTGAAATTGTAGATCGTTTGAAGCATAATATCGTAAAGTGGCTCATAATTGATTCTTCCTGTTTTTAAAACAATATAATGGTAAAGGCGACGATAGTAAATATCGGCATACAATCATTAAAGTCATACTTTTATGTTTACTTGTATTTTATTACAATATATATGAAAATTATACATTACACAGAACATGTATCAAGCGACTTTCTAATATAAAAATATTATTTTCTATAAAGTTTAGGACTATTTAAAAACGAGTTATTATATATATAATATATAATGTATTTATTAAATTAACTAGTAATTACTAAATTAATAATATATTTATTATAGACTATTATGTAATAAACGTGATTCAGCTTAATAATTACAAAAACTTTATAGTAAAAAAATGTATTACATAGATTTATGAAAAAGAGATTTCATTCTTGAGGTTATGTTGTTCCACAACACATATAAAGCTTACCTGTGTCAAGTTAAATATCTTTTATCTTCGTATATAACGGAAAAGAAAAGACTAAAACTATCGTTCTTGTAAAAATAAAAAGAAATTAGCTACATTTACATTAATATTATCATTTTTATTCTTAATTCTTCCATTTCAAAGACAAGTTGAGTTAATTACAACCGGTTGAATAATATTTATATTGATTAAAATTAATTTAGTAAACACTAGTAAATCGTAGTAGGTTTTACGAGGGGGCAGTTTCGTTCTAATACTATTTCGACTAATGAAATGAAATCCATGCATCAGTTATTTAAAATTGTACATAATAACAAGAAAAACAATTTCTATTCTTTTAACAGATGAATTTATTGTATGTTTATAAAACATTGATTATCAATAACGAGAACCATCATCGTTTTTCAATATTCACGCTTAAATTCTTATATTAAAATAATAACAGTAGACAGTACCTTTTGCTATGAAAAGTACGCACGTATTTGGTATTACTTTACTTTACATTATTCTGTACATAAGTAATATTCAATATTTTTTACGATGATTTTTATTAATTTTTCTATTCGTAAATGACGTGGTTGTTTATTCATAATCAATAATGTCAGTTCTTTAATTAACTTATTTCTCAAATGGTGTATGCAAATATGATCGTATCATTACGGTTAGATAATTAGGAATACGATAAATGAGAATATTTATTTAACGAGTAAAAGATAAATGTAAAGGAATAAAATATGACAAAGGAAAAGATAAAATTTAGGATGGCAGTCCATTTTATCTAATGGTATGTATACATATATATATCATATATATATATATATATATCATTGGGAAATATACTACCTTTTGTTAATTAAGCAGAAGGTAGTTGTATAATTCTTCGCTAAAATAATCAATAAGTATATTCTTAGAATGAAAGAATGTACTGCGCATAAAAATTGAATTACGAACTTCATATCAAAGAAGTGTAAATTGTGTTAAAATGAGAATCTCTGTTGAAAGAAATTTTCACCGTAAGAATGCGTGCCCATGAAGCGCATGCGTATAGCTGGTCACAGTATTGCAGGCGCACGACTCGACGAGCAACAGAGTGCTGTGTACATCCCCGCCCACGTATTATTATTCGACTGTCTCGTAACCACGCTTCTCGGTGATCGCGAACAACCACGAGTATTGGACAATTCCACATCGAGTGGATAATGAATTCATTATTGGCGGAATATTTGCCGCGGCCTGTCGACAGAACCACATAAGAAGGTTTTAATGTGACACAAGGGCGAGCATGATTCTGGCAGGATCAGACCATTTTCTGGCGGGTAAGTCCACTATCTTCTACTTTGTCTATAACATTTTTAACGAATTCAACCGTTCAGATGTGACCTGGTGCAGTTCGATACGGAAGCATTGACCTCGAAATATCAATGATCGTGAATCGATTCGTTAACGAACAACGTTCTATCGCGATAGAGTTATTAATTAAAACCCGAATAGAGCGTGCACCTCGTTCGACGTTTTTTCGCCATCTAAATACATCACGATGCTTCTAACAGTTTCTCGAATCGTTCAACAATTTCCAATAAAACTAATTCGTATGGCGTGACAGTAATCCCTTGACACATTATCAGGTTCTTACATGAAACGTTCTGCATACGTCGTTCTTTTTGATTAATCGAGAGTGATTAGAACGCGAATGCACGCCACGGTTTCCGCATTGCGCATATTAAAATTATTTCGAAATGCACCGTTTTGAATAATGTCCCCTCCCCTCCAGTTTTCGTTTCGCTCTCAATTTTTTACCGAATTACAACGAGTAACAATTCTGTTGATTCTTTGTAGTCGAATGCGTGGTAATACCGTTATATCCACAAGCTATCGTTAATAGTTGACGGAAATCGAGCATTTTAGTTAGCATTTGCCTCCGTTTACGACGATATTTCAACGATATGTTCGACGAAAGCAATCGGATGCAAAGGATTTCAACAGATCTTTGTACCGCGATTCATAAACCGTACTCGGTGTGTGTAATATCGCGCAGTGGTTTCCGCGATAACACGAGCGGTGGTTAATTATTCCAGGTCATTACGACGTAATGTGTCGCTGCTGTTTTAACGCGTTCGATACATCAATGACACGTACGACCGCCGTTCGAGAGAGAAAGATTTAATCGGTGTATGGGTGAACGCCTTTTCTCCGTGGTCAATAAATAACTTATGCTTTGCCTGTACCCTTTTTGATCATGCTTTTTGCACGGGGCCTTCCGTCCGGTCCGTTCCATCGCGTTTTTCCTTTTTTTTTCTTTTTTTTTTTTTTTTTTTTTTTTTTTTTTTTTTTTTTTTTTTTTTTTTAATGATTCTTCCCATCTCGCTTCCCTTCCCTCTATTAGCTCGTTTTCATTTATGATCGATCATTCGTCGGACGATAAATAATACAAACGACCAGTAGTTTGTTACAACCACTCATTCTCGCGATCGATCGACGTTACAGTACCTGTGGAAGCGACAGCATTTCTGGGTGCCGTAGCTGGCTTCGTGGTCCTCCTGTTGGCTCTGTTCTTGTACCTGTCACGTAAATGGTGCTTCACTCCACCATCCACGACCACTCTTTTCGGCGGCGTTTGCGTGCCCCTCTGCGAGCCTAACAACGGCTCCACCTCGCAGATTGCGAAAAACACAGGTAGGTTGTCGACGAACGATCTGATCCTGTGCCTGCTACTGCTTACTTTGAAACTGTTGGAAAAGTACACACATACCGATCCAGAAACAAGCGCGATTTTTTTATATCTGATCCCCGCCTCCAGTCCTTACAAAGATCGTTATCAGCTACTTTGTACCTGAAATTAAACGAACCTAACCGAAAGTTGTGTTTAATGTTGAAACTCGGCAGGAAAGGCATTTTCCTACTCGGATCCAGAGACTAGTTCCGATTCGGAAGAGGACGTCCTTCGTCGATTGAATTCGCATTCTCATCCACCGCCGGATACTTTGACTATCCAAGCGGAGGATGGACCGACCATTCTGGGTTAGTTTTTCCTTTATCCATCTGTTCTTTCTTTTTCTCTCTTTCATTAAGTTTGCGTTCGTTCCTAATCGATCGTGTCTCGCCGTTTCAGATGCCGGCACTACCTCCAGCAGCTGCACGGAAGAACACTCGTCCAGCGATCAACAACAGGTGAATGAGAATCAAACTTTTATCGTTAAAACGGCGTTGTCATGTTGCGCGATCGAATATCACGTTCCCGATCTACACGACTATCGCGTAAATAATTAACCGGCGGTCGGATATCCGTGCGTATTTCATCACGCAACATTCTAACCGCATAATATCGTCGCTGGTGACCTATTCTTTGCGTTAGCACGATACTTGGAATCATTCTGTTCCGTACGTTTTTAAAATGAAGTTTTCTTAAACGAATCGAATGATTTCGTTTGATACACAGTGTGTGGTAGAAGTCGGGGCCTCTGGTATTATTCTCGATAACAGAGAACAAGAAGTAGAGGTCGAGCAAAATGATTCGACTACCAACGACGTTATTACAACGATGGGTACCATCACAGAAGAAGTGGGTAGCTTGGAAGTCGCTTTCCTGTATGATGCACCGATGCGCGAGATGACGGTTCGTATAAATTTCAGTCGGGATTCAATCGAAATTCGTTTACGATTCAATCGAGTTTACCAACGAGTTTCCTTCTTTCGTAGGTTCATGTGCTGCAAGGACGAAATTATCCCGAAGGTATAGGCGGTAGTCAAGTGCGGCTCGTGCTGTTACCATCGAAGAAGCAACGCCGTAAAACTCGAGTACGCCAGGGCACGTCTCCACAGTACATGGAGAGTTTTCTACTTCCACGCGTAAATCCAGAGGACGTAAACGCCATGGGCGTACGCCTAAGAGTGTATCTATGGGGCGGAAGAATGCGGCGAGAGAGATTACTAGGCGAAGCCAGAGTCTCCTTCGATCAGATCAATCTTCAGCTTGAAACTACGCTTTGGTTAACGCTACAACCTCCACCTTTTTCTTCGGTAAAACATCCTTATAAAGTAATATACATAGTTGCCTTTCTTTCCAACCCTCAATGTCGAAGAAGATAACGGTAGAACGAACGTGATTTTCGCAGGTACAAGATTGGGGAACAACTAGTAGTTTGACTCGTAGCGATTCCACGGGATCACAGCAATCAGTTCAATCATACGCGTCACCTACTGCACGTGTGCCAACATACGCGTCGTATACTGTACCTCCTTACGGCAGTAGCATGAAGGGTGGAAGCGTGGCAGAAATTTTAATAGGCTTGGCGTACAACGGGACGACTGGACGTTTATCGGTGGAAATAATCAAAGGATCTCATTTTCGAGGTGGCGGTGGCAACGACACGAAACCACCAGATACGTATGTCAAGCTCGCTCTCATGGATAGCAACGGTCACGAAATGGAACGATCGAAAACTGGTCTGAAACGGGCTCAGCCGAATCCTCTGTACAAGGAAACGTTTATATTCCAAGTAAGCTTACAGCTAATTAAATATGAATATTCCTTTGAAATGAATCCGATCAAATGTTATACTCGCAATGGCTGTTTAGGTTGCTCTGTTTCAACTTGGAGATGTAACACTCTTTCTATCGGTTTATAATCGACGAAGAGGCGCAATGGGCAGGAAGGGAAGAGAAATGATCGGTTGGCTCAGTTTGGGATTAAACAGTTCCGGCTCGGAGGAGCTTCAACATTGGAACGATATGCGCGCAGCAAGACAGCCGACGCAAGTCCAACGCTGGCACTCGTTGCTGCGTCCTTGAAACATCCGATCACGAAACAGGTCCTGTCACGGAAATCCATTTTACGATGTTGTTGACGATAACTATATGGTTTGACAGATAAAACACGGTGCAGATTACGGTCCCCGATTGCGTACCGTTACATATGACTGATCTTGTAGAAGAGCAGCTGAATTTTTCAAGATGAACGCGGCTATTCTTTCTTGGAGATAAAGCCTGTACTGCCCGAACAGAACACAGAAGTCAATATGTCGATCTGTTGATCCTGCGAATCAGAGCTATCGTAATTTTAGCACGTGGTAACTCTGAGTTCAAAACTCTATCGATGTACCAAGTACATTCCTTTTTGATACGCCGGACGGAGTTGAGGGTGTTTTCAACATACATATTACGTATGTATATTACATATGCAAACAGAGAAAGAACGTAAACGCGTAACACGTACATGATCCATACGCGCACACACACACACACACACACACGCACGCACGCACGCGCACACACACGTATATGTATATACACGTTTACCTACTTACATATACGTAAAATATATTTCAATTACACGCGCACACCTACGTACACGTTACAAATATGCAGACACGTATTTTGTCGGTCCCAAAAGTCGAACGTATTATAACGCATTAGCAGACGGACCGCGAAAACGACTTCGATTCGATATGTGCCTGAGCCAACTTTAATCGTTTATTTTTTACTTTGTGCCTTTCACCCTTTTTAGGCCGCGTGTCCGTCGACGGAGAATCGTCGTGGGATACCCAGGCAAGTTGAGAGCCCGTTACGAACCGCGATCCTCTAGTCGTTCTCCTTTGGACGAGCTAACTAAGCAAACGTAACTTTTCCTCTCTCGCTCCGCCACACTTTCAGCGGAATATTCGATTCGCAGTGCTTGTTCGTTCGAATCGATGCCACGAATCTTGGTGTTTCGATCACATGGTTCGAGAATGGATTGACGCGCAAAACGAATTAATCCCTTACTGCGTGGAGTACGGGGACAGCGAATAACGTTTCGAGAGAAACTCAAGGCCGTATGCAATTTTTCTAATTTCCTACATACTCTGGCTTTGTTTGTTCGTTCCTTTTTTCTGCATACTATTATTTATACACATATGTATATGCTTAATTTAGTAATACATATTTGATAGTATTAGTAAAGCACGTTGTGAAGTTTCATAATTTATTGTCGTATTCTCGATACGTGTAACAACGTGCTTACATTTACGTATCGTAACTTTACGAACTTTACGTTTCGTGTGTACAGGATATCGGTTAATCAATTAGTAACGTCGAGGGGTTATAGTTAATCGATGGGATATAAAGGGGAACGTATACGAGGATAGATTCACAATTAAACGACGCACAATAAACTCGCAAAACGCACCTCGTAAACGCAGATGTGATTGTAGAGTTGATATTACTATTAAACTAGTAGTATACATTATCGTGTGAGTACGATAGATTATGTAGAAATGTTTTTTCCACGCGTTTATATTAGAGGGAATTGGATACCGGACGAAGCAGGCGACTGATTAATGGATAACAAAATTACCAGATGCTGTGAATCGTTTAACGCTTGACTTTTTCAAGCTTAGCGTTTTAGGTGATTAACGATGATTAATCCATGCTCGAACTATTCTCTCGTTTTACATATTTAGACAATGTATAACGCGATTGCAAGGACTCAGAAGTTTCGTTTTCGTTTCTTTACTACGTATGTGCATGAATTCTCTCCTATCAAATGTGCAGACGTTCTTTTTACGATGCTTCTCTCGAATGCAGTTTTAAAGAGGTACTTTTAGCGCTTTCGAATTTAGCATAATCATCGATAATCGATAATATCGTAGTGATGGGCGTTCGTTGGTGCATCTCACCCAATTTTTAGCGTTTTCAGGAAGCGAGAAGAGAAAGCAACAGCGAGGAAAATATGTAACGTGAAAGCGAGCGATTGAATTATCCTCTACTTGGAGAAAAGTTTTAAGCGTACCGGGATTTTAGCTAACGTTCTTAGGATACTTTTTCCACTTCTGAGTCTTGGTAACATAATTGTATATTGTACAGTCTGTTTATAAGCAACACGATGTTAACTACGAGGATCAGAGGTTTGCGCGAGAATGATGTAAGAAGAGAGTACTCTGTCTCTCATCGTGAATGGATCGAACCCGATACGGGCAAGAACAGAATGTTATTGAAATATTTGTGATCGATATGTACACTTAATTAACGAGTAGAGGTTTTTCAGGGTAATTTCTATGCCTTTGATTGTTCCCAATCTATTACAATACAGTTGTAACTGCATCGAACTGTTTTAAAGCAAATGACTGGCTTTTCGCGGGATGATTCAATGGCGATGAAACGGAGAATGCTTGGCCAAAGACGCTTAAGGCATTGGTTCGGCAAAGAGAGTGTACGAAGTTATTGAATTTTATTTATCCAATAACAATATTTGGCAATTATGAATGTATGGGGTGAAAAAGTTCTTACATTTCCATAATTCATATTGTCTTGTTCTCTGATGTTCTATTCTATTGTGTCGCTTTCTTGAGTGTCCAATGCTTACAAAATCGATAAAAAAGGATATATCATATATACATATATATAAAACAAAAAGAAAAATCTTTAAGGATCGCGAGGATTATAAACAGACTAACGTTGGATTTTTATCTATATTTTATCTACAGCACTCTTTCTCGATAAGAATTAATTGAAGTTTGAACGTCTACTGCACAAAATAATTACCTTAATCAATGTTATTAAATTAATAATAATTATATTATATCTGTCGCGTTTTATAAAAGTGTACTCTAATACAATTAAACGAATAAACTTACAAATAGTTGTTACTGAATGCATAAAAAAAAGAAATAAAATTTATCAAAGTACATATTTCTCTAATAGTTCTTGTTTTTTTCTTGCAAGTAACGCTTCTTGAATATCTTGTTGCGACGGTATTGCTTTTTGTGCAGTCGTTTCGATTTCTTCTTCTACTTCTGGCTGTTTCTCGTTTTGCGTTAGCCATTCCTGCCTTGCTTTTTCCCTTGCTTCTTGTTCAGCTTTCTGTTCCAAAGGCGACAAAATTCCATCGTCGTCGTCTCTGTAACCATAATAATCAGCATCGATGTCCTTCATTAATTCAGCGCGCGTTTTACGAGGTGGAGGCGGTGGTTCTTGTTCGAATAATTCTCTAACGCCTGGTAGTTCTTTCGCTGCTCCAAAATATTTGTAACCACGGTTTCCAGGAACCTAAATGTCGTAATAATTACCTGTTACCTTTTTCTATTACTTACTACTTATTATTATCAGAAATAGAACAACGTATCAAGATTAGAAACACGTTATACCTCACGACCTTCGTGATCTAGCATACGTGGTCCTACTCTGGAATAATCAGGCCCACCTAACTCTTTTATTTGAGCCTCCCAGTGTCGTTTCTCTCTCAACAATTTATTAATCTCGTCATTCAAATCTCGAATACGAAATTCCCCTAGACCAGCATTTTGAATCTGTGCAACCTTTTTTGCAATTTCTCTAATTATTTGCATTCTCCACTTTTCTGCTTTTCGCAAGTCTCTACATTCGGAAGCTAAATAGGGTCTTCTTTCCTGTTCCTTTCTGGCTCCTTCGTTGCTTTGTGCAGCTCTCCATCGAGCAAGGGTGGTCCTGTTGCAGAATAAATGTTTAAATATGTATAAGAAATAGAAGAATTTATAAGTTATATTCAAGCAAATACCTTCTTTTTATAATACTTACATAGCCTTTTCCGCGTTTCGCGCCTGAAATAAATAACATTAATTAAGTATATTAAAAGGATATAATTAATTTCTTGTAATATGTAACAATGTTTACTACACTTACCATTTTTTATATATATAACAATGTTCAATAAAATAATCTAGTGGTGTCCAAATACTTTGATATGTATAATTTGTAAGTTTTTCCAAGTAAACTTATGTTTGTTTCGAATGTCTTAAACAACGTTGTTGCTTCATTTTCTTACGTTATGTATTATAACAACGTTAAATTTGATTTTATTTTGTAGTCGATAACAAATGACAAAGTATAGTGTATAGCACGATCATATAAACGTTTATGTGATCGTGATTTATAGGTTATGATTCTGTTGTATCTTTAAGGTTATGTTATCGTATACGCAACGAGTTTATCACGTGCACGTAAAGTAGTGTTCGTGAGCATCAAACAAAATAAATCGACAAAACCTCTTGATATTAAATGACGCAGTTTTTTATTGTATGTATATATATATATCTATACGTGTACCTGTCTAACTCATAATAGAGAAAAAGAAAAATCATTAAGTTTTAACTATAATTTTCATTTTTGTTTATGATTGTGTTAGTAGAATTAAAAATTGAAAGTAATTGTGTAATTGTAATATTCTGCCGTTAATTCGTAAAAAAGTAATATAAAATATGAAACGGTTATAGCTGCAATATTACTACTGTCGTTGATTATTTATAGAAGTTGTCTATGTTAAACTAGATATTATAATTGCATGATATGTTCTGAAATGGATAATGAATGCAGAATAAAATTTCGTTGTTTTATTCTGTGAGCATTCCAGAATCTACGATGCTATATAGTATGTATGTATTCAAGATCAGAACTGGACAGAGATCAGTGTGTTTGTGTGTTGCAAGTTCGAGTTTCTTAAGAATTCTAGACTCTAGACAAAGGAAAGATCGGCGCATTTGTGTTCAAAGCGTTGAAGAGTACGGACACTTCCATCGAACAATAGTGACAAGGTAAGGCATATTAATATTTTCAATTGTATTTTACATATTTTTGGGATAATATTTAATACGATAATATGATAAAGATTAATAACAAAGTTTTTTTTATTCAAGTCTGGACACAGGATAACAACATTTGATTAAAAATGCAGAGTAAGTAGTACTGTTTTAATACCATTTTGAATATTTTAATTAGAAATGACGTTGAAGATTAACCTTTTGAGGCTAATTTCATGATATTTAGTGAACATTTCGAAATATATGATTAGGTATTATGTAGCGTAGAAGATACAGAGTCGCGTGAATTTGTTTATTTTCTTTCGTTTTGGCTTTTTAGGGTAATTTGAAATCAGTTTTAATTTTAAGAAACGATAGATATTTATTAAGAAATATATTAAGAAACGTTAAATGAACAGTGCTCTTTTTTATAACAATTTTTACATTTTAGATTCTTTAGATAACTTTCTAATTAAGTCTTTCTTTTTTTGTAGAATTGGTATTTTTAACAGTTCTATGCTTTTACGGAGTGATAGCACAAAACTGCGAAGATAATAAAGAAGAACAATGTAGCGCTACAACTTTAGCTCCTTTTAATCAAGACAAAGATTGGAAATCAGCTACTTCCATTTATGACTTTCATGCTACAGATATACATGGAAAGGATGTTATGCTGAATAAATATCATGGGCATGTTTGTATAATTGTTAATGTTGCTAGCAATTGTGGATTTACAGATACACATTATAAAGAACTAGTACAATTGTATGAAAAATACAATGAGAAGGAAGGTTTAAGGATTCTAGCATTCCCATCGAATCAATTTGGTGGCCAAGAACCGGGCAATTCCACAGATATCTTAAATTTTGTCAAAAAATATAATGTTACTTTTGATCTGTTTGAGAAGATCGATGTTAATGGAGATAATGCGCATCCATTATGGAAATGGTTGAAGACACAGGCAGGTGGATTCATAACTGATAGCATCAAATGGAACTTCACTAAATTCATCATTAACAAAGAAGGACAAGTCGTTGCCAGACACCCGCCAACTACTAGTCCTCTTGAAATGGAATCAGAATTGAAAAAGTATTTCTAAGTTCCCTTATACTATTGCTTTCTTAATTCAGTTTTAAATATCAGCAATAGTTCTGTCATATATTGTAATGTTATTCACATCCTTCGCATTACCAATAGAACTAAAAATCATCCATATATAACGAGATTAAAGTTTTTCTTAAGATTTAAAACATTATGCATATATGTGAAACGATATACAAATAAATAGTTTTCTCTATAGTTTACAAACAGCTTTATTCATTTAACGTTTTAACATTTCTATACGACATAGTACACCTTATTTATTATATAGATTTCTAACAATATAAATGTAGACTGTACAAGACGCGGTTCGATCGTTGGGACCCAACGAAATTACGACTTAAGTGTTTATATTAAATACGTAGAAAGCATATTTTTCAATAGGTAATGTATATATAGGAAAATATTACAAAACAAATCGACTTTGTTTTCGTAGCTATCTAAACGATATTTTCACTTTTTCTTAAATCGCTATCTTATCATATTAAAATGATACTTGACCCCGCTATTTACAAATTTTAATACAACGTGCGCAATTCTACTGATCGAATCATATTAAATGATCGGTGCGATGAAGGAGTTGTAGCTTTCCTTTTATCAGAACATCAAAATACGCATACGAGTATACGTACAAGTATACGTATCTTATTTCTAATCATCGTAGGTACTTGGCGATGTTCGTTCTTCGTACTCCAACTTCCATTATATCGATCGTTTCTTTCAATAGAGAGCCGTCTTCGACGATGCCGGAAAAACCGAACGAACATATAAATAAATAAAACATAATAAATTATAGAACCTTAAACGGTTTCTTTGACGTTGCTGTTGATGGTGGCCATTTCGTGGTCCGTGTTTTTGTTTCTACCGTTCGATATCGTAACGACGTCTTCACAGGTCTGAAAATTTATAAAAGCTTGATTGCTCGTCGACAATTGGCATTAGAACGCACGGATGACGAATGCTACGAGTAACAGTAAAACTGTCCACGATTATCGTATTAAAACAATGAGAGTGAATTACCCATAGTTTCTTGTTGTAATTCTACCTTGTAGGAAGGATTGTCGTACGCCGACGTGCTTTTACGGGAAGATATGTCAGCCTTACTGCTAGTTCTCCTTTTCATGAGCATCATTAAGAGGATCAGGGTCGATAGGATAGCGAGAGACGCGACGATAGCTACCACTACCAAAGGCCCGTAATAATCACCCTCGTGTAGGGGCAACGATGCAAGTTTTCCAGCTGAAAAATCGGAATGTTCATTCAGTTTTACGTTGGAATCATCGTCATTTGCAGTTTCATTTAATTTTTTAATCATACGTGTACCTTGTTGTGATACCGTGGCCGGCAAAAGTACACCGGGTTTGGTGACGAAATCTTGCACGTTGCTCTTTTTTATTCTTCCGTTTGTCAGGTAAACCTCGAGCCACAAACGATACCTGGTACCCGGTTTAAGATCGCTGATCACCGTTTTCGGATGCGAGTCGCTCTTGGCGACCTTGAACGTGCTCGTGTCTTCCTTGCCACTGTCGCTTTGATAAATCGCTCGATAAATATTCACGTACTTGTCTTCCGGATAAGGCACTCCGGTCCAAGTTACTTCCACACCTGTCGACTTGATCGTCTTGATCTCCACTTTCACGTCGAACGAGTATGGATTCGGCTCCATCGAGGTAGTCGCTTGAATCTTTGAGGGGAATATCACGATGTTATTATTACAGGGCGATGATATTAAAAGAGAATATGCTGCGGTGAACTTGACGCTTAAACTTATGACGATTATTATTAACTTTAACCTTTTATTTCGTAAATCTATTCAACGATTTATTGTATAATTGCTCACTGTTTTCTCGTTGACCAGCTCTGTCAATTGTCCTGGGAACGGAACGAAGAGGATTCCGATCTCGTAGGTGGTCGATGGCCGAAGATTCTCGATCACGTAATTCCTCACCGCTCTGTGGATCAGCGGTGTTCCGGCGTAAACCTTGCCGTCGTTCTCTTTGTATCTTAACTGAACGCCGTCGATAAACTGTGACTCGTATTCCGTGAATTTCCTCCACATCACGTTGATCCACGTGGAATTTGTCTCCGTGACACGGAGCTCAGCGTCGATCGGTATTTGAGGCGGCAGCGTGGTCGCTTCCGTACGTTTCTCCAGCGTTCTCACGCTGTAGATTTTGCTGGTGGGACTGTTGGCCAAATCCTTCAGCTTCACCGTAATCTTCACTTTGTACTCGGTCGAAGGCTTCAAATCGCCCAGCTCGAATTCGAGCTGCGGGGTCGCGATCAGGTCGTTTGGTGGCGCGAATACTTGCGACTTCCAGGTAGATACATCGAAATTCCTGCGCGATAGAAAGGAAAAGCACATATATATTATATAGGATGTATATGTACGTATGTATTATTTGGAACGTCACAGGGTTTAACAGCTGAACTCTGTCTCTGTATTCTATAAGTATAGTCATGCAAAGAACGTTGTAACATAGATCATTTAAAACTTTATTAAAAAGTTGCAATAAAAGTACGGAATATCGTCTGGAATTTTAGGCCAATAGATTTTTTCGCGTGCGGAACATGTGTCCATGTCGTGTGGTGAATTGATGCAAAGAGTTGATCGACACGAAGACGATCGAGACGAAGTAAAATTGAAACGAGCTTCGTAGGATAATAAAGCTTTTATCGCTAATTTCATATCGACTGAAATTGAGTGCCAGTAGCGAATGATTATGTCGATCGCAAACCAATTACTAACTTTTTAATAAATCTCCGAATAACCTATGTTTATGGGAATATTCCTTATTCCTCTAATTTCTGTATAATCTTCGATTAATTTTGATACTGATATAAAGTACGTTTTATCATTGGTGTATCGCAGCTCGACTCGTCCGTGAAGCCCAACTAGAACCTGCGGCACCGTGAAAACGAGCCGAACGGTGTTCTCGTCGAGAGCGTCGAGGACCTGCACGGTGACCTCGTCCGAGGAGGAAGCAACAGGGAATCCAGGAATGGCACCAGGCAATGGAAAGCCCGCTGGCACGTTGTGCTCCATACCTAGATTTCACCAACAAAGATAGTTATTTCAATCACGTTGAAACGTCGCTGCGTAGGCCTGACGATCCCAAGTATCACGAATAACTCGAGCGAATTAATAATATCAGAGATAATCAGCTTTGTCGTCGTAAAAGTCTCTTATGACTGGTTCGAAGATTATCAGAAACCTTCGAACGCGTTCATCAAGTTGGTTTCTGGTTTCCTCGAATATTTATAGGGACTCGAGACCACGTGGAATAACGAAGGAACGAAAGTTGATCGAAGAAAAAGACGAATCGTTCACGAATTCCATAAAAGATTGATGCTGAACAGGGACGAACCTGACTGGTTGGGCGTTTGTGCTGCGAACGGATGATTCAAGTGCGTGAGTCCTGAATGCGGTATATGAGCGTCAATGTGAAGCGGCAGAGTGGCGGTCGGGCCACTCGCCACGTTATGGGGTATGGCTGGTTGTCCGGGATAATGTTGGAACGGTCCAGGATTGGGATCGTGTTGGCCGATATGAGCTAAGAGTTCCTCGATCTGCTGGGGAGAGTTCGGTATGTCTGACGTGTGTATGTGATAGGTCGTCTGACCGTTTTCGTTCTTCTGCGTGTAAATATGCGGCTTAGCGGTTTTCTTTGGTCCGTTAGCTGGGACAAAGTATCCAGGCTGTATCTGATTGTTGGACGTGTGTTTCTGATTAGATATCTGTTGATGGATATCGTACAAGCCGGGGTGACCCTCCGGTGGAGCGTGTTCCAATTGAACGAGGCCTGGATGTTGAAGGTTGATCAGATGATACAGTTCTTCCGGAAGAATCTCCTGATCTGGATTTCGTTGGCCCTGTTTCGGTCGACCACCCAATCCTGCCGGAGGCTTGCCCTTTTCGCTGTCGAACGTGTCACTGGCGGAAGCTTTCTTCTTTGGATTTACCGGAACGATCACATTCGGGTCGACGTTATCCGCAGCGTTGAGCGTCGAGCCTCTGTAAGGTGGACCAGCCGCGGCAGAGTTGTCTAGTTGCCCGTTAAAACCACCTTGTGGAACACCCTGACCGTTGTTGGCGGTCGCGAGCGTGAATCCTGGCCCCATTTCTTGCTGCGGGTTCAACGGAACGAACTGCGGCTGATCCGTCGCATAGGGAACCTTTTGCACCGGTGGTAGCTTGTTGGGATTCACAGGCCCGGGGATGAATTGGTGATTCTCGTTTGCATTCGCGTTTACATTCGCGTTTACATTCGCGTTTACATTCGCGTTGGCGCCCATCGAGGAGCCAGCCTTGTCCAAGAATTTGTCCGGAGCCAACGGGCCAGGGAAATAGTCGTCTTTATGAGGTTTCGAGATAGGCTCGACCGGTTTCTTTGCGTCCGACTTGGTCTTGATGGCCTTTTCTTTGAGACGTTCGGTTGGCGTCGAAGGTTTTTCGGTATGAGAGGGTAAATGGAACACGTTCTCTATGGTAGGATGCGTAGGCTTGTAATCGGGACTGTATGGTCCGTTGTATGGTACGGTTGGGTGTCCAGGATCCATGGGGTAGTGGAAGAGTCCATGAGTGGTGGTGTCTGTGTGCGCGTGAACGTCTTTCGAATCTTCCCACAAGGAGGAAGTCGCTGGATCCAGTTGGTGGCCGGGCCCAGCCGAATCCGACTTGTTAATCGGTCTTTCGTTATCGTCGATAGTTTGCCGATTGAACGCGTCTGTGGCTAAGGGGCCGGGAAACGCGGGCGTCGCGTTCGTTCCTGCAATGAGTAATAAAGTCGATTGTCACACAGGTGGTCGTCGAATCGTACAGTGTCGACCAGCCGTCCGAATTCTTCATGCATATTTACAGCGAGAGGTCCGAGTATGTACAAGCGTAGCCGTACAAAGCATGCATTTACAGCTTCTCCTTCCTGCTTCGATCATCACTGTAAAGTTTCTTTTTGTTCTTTGTATCTTTTACCGGCTTTTGGGACATTTTTCTTACGTTAAGTGTAAAAGGAGAGATCTACGAAAGGCAGTACGTACCGAGGCTAAAGTATACCGAGATGGAATTGCCACTGCAACGAATACGAAAGAACATGGGATGAAAGGGAGAATGTACAGTGTTTCGTTAAATCGAAAGTCTTTGTCGTTGAACGATGGAAAGTGCGAGACGTGAGGATATATTCGAGTGTATGTACATACACGTCACAAATGCACTGGAGAGTTCCAGTCAGGTCCGCACGGCGGATAAGCGTTCACCCTCTACCCATAACCAATCTAACGTTTCCTCTTCGCGATAGCAATCTTCTCGATGCCACTAACGCGTACGTTCATATCACCGCCACCAAGGAATCGAACATCAACGATTTACAGTACCGATCAAACAAATTTCTACTTTGCAAGATTGCGCCAGACAAATATACAGGTTGTCCCATCTTCGATCACTTTATCCGATAACTTCGACTATTAATCAGATATTAATCTATATTATAATTAATCAGACACATTTTTAAGTCAAGAAATAGAACTTAAATACGGATTTGTTTTATCTATTAAAAATTGTATCGAATATTCTTCTGTACATTATAAGCATTCTGCGAATTTTTGCTTACGTAAATTTCGCATGATCTTCCACGAGCCAGTAGATATAAAAATCCGCAATCCGATAACTCCTTATTTAATCCAATAATTTCTCCGATCTAGAACATCCTGTATACCTGCTATTTAACGAGCAAGATCAACGCACAGGTTTGCTTGAACGATCTTCCGGTCGTTAACGCGGCACAAGGAAACGGTCGCTTTGTCAGCTCGTTTCTTTAACTATTTTCATAGTTTCCGTCACGCAAGCGCGGATTTACCTGGCGATTGGTTGGACGGACGACTGCAGCTCCACTCCAAGCAACATTCGTCACCGGGTAGATGCATTAACGCAGCCTGATAAGACGGACAAGGTAAAGTAGCAGGTGGTAGAGCCGGGACCGGTGGACAAGCCGCTTGACAGGACACGTTTCCCATCTCGCAGTAACATCGCTTCTCGCATCCGGTTACGTTTGCCGGCAGCTCGCTCCAATTGTCGTACGTGTTGCCCTCGTAATTGCACGAGCCATTATTTCTGCATCGCACTTCCTACGATCATGAACGTCGTCGATTCAGCGATCCTCCGTGTTAATACGCGTATCGTACGCGTTTGCCTACGACGATACGTTAAAAACGATCGACGTGGTCTCAGATATTCCTCGTACAAAATCCATTGACGTTGCATCGGGAAACTTTTTCGTTCGGATCCTGGCTCCGAGCGTAAGATAACGAACTTAAGCGAGTTTCAGACGATCCGAGTCTTACCTGAGGACAGCAGTGAGGAGGTTTCGGGACGAAATTCGGCGGCACCGTCTCCCAGTCCAAACAGTGAGGGTCTAGAACGTCGAGTCCAAAATCCGTGGGACACTCGATCGTCAAACACTCGGTTTTACCTCCTTCGGTGCAAGTGCAGAACGAGATACATTCGTCGTACCATTCCGCACCCATCTTGTACGTTTTCCCCATGTGACTACAGGAACTCTTGTCTGCCATCTTGTCCGAGATATTCGTCTTGATCACTTCCGCGGGAAGAAAGACCTGCAGCGCTGGGCCAGCTCGAGTTCCATCCGTTACTCGCACGTAGTACGAGTGCGCAGGATCCAGATTCGATATGATACCCTCTACGTTCACGTATTTTCTCATTTTTACGATACTCTATCATCTATTACGACAATTACGTTCTTAAGGCTAGTCCGTATATTCTCACCTTTGTCAGGTTTCTGCTGCCTCCACACGTGATTGTTGTCGGATATCTCCACGGTCACATCCTGCGGATTCTTAGCCGACAACTTCAGCTTGATCGCCGTCGAGTTCAGTACCTTCACGTCCGTAAGGTTTACGGCCAAGTCGGTCGAGCTTTCCGGTTTGATCTCGTGATCGCCCAAGGTAACGTCGCAGAGAGTGATCGTGCAACACGCGTCTCTAAAATAGAGGGCAACGAAAGCTGACAAAGCGAACGAACATGAGAAACTACTCTACGTTTTCACCGAAGCAACAACGAGCAACTTTTTGCTAATGTTCCATGTTTTTAGAAAAGATCGGCTGGTTGTTGTCCAACGTTTCTCCGTGTCTCTTCTTCGCTTGTCATCGGTAACGAAAGTTCGTTCCTGTTGCCTCTTCCCGTTTGTAAAGATCAAAGAAAATCAACTGAGAAACTTAATTATACGAAACTTAACTAAGCGACAACAGGCGACGAAAAGTTGCGGGAAAGTTGGTTCGATGAGAACGCGTCTCAACTTCGAACCACAAATTCCAGAGCAAACAGTAGAGAAATCGGGAACGACGATTCCCCGTACCTTGGGTCGGTGAGCACGACGCAACGATCGTGTTGATTCGTCACCGAAATCGTGTCGTTCGGAGGACATCTTTGCTGACATTTCAAATTGCCTGCCGCTTCGCAGATGCAGACCTTGGAACAGCCATCCTCCACTCGTTGACCCCTCATTATCGTTTTGTTCCCAAAGACGCACGTTTCTTCCGGTTCGGGCGCTGCACGGCAAGAACGTAAGATTCGATAAAAAGAAAACGATGCCTGACGACCTTTTAACGTATCGAACTCACCTGAATCGGCGGCACAGACCAAAATGGCGCAGCACGCTTCCTCGTTGACGATCTTCTCTTGACACAGCGGATCCTCGATTCCACGGTTCGCTCGAACGTACGGCGGCGAGCAGAGCGGCTTGCAGTCCACGACTAGGCCATTTTCGCCGCACACGCACTTTTCCTCGCAACCCCTAACGATCTTCTCTCCGACGGTGTAGGTTCGGTTTCCTTCCACGCACACGTTCAACGTTGGCAGCAAAGTCGAGGAGATATTTATGGCCGTCTCGTTGTGGGATGCCACGTATTCGCCGCCTGCGTGAAACATCAACGTTCGTTTCTATCTTCGTTTGGAAAACGCCGGACAATGAACTTGTAATTTAACCAAAAACTAAGTCGATCGAGCCAAGATTCTTCGTGAAGTTATCAATTTTACATTATCCAGCTACGTACTTGGTACTCGACGTCTCAAAGAAAGACATCTTAGTTTCATCAATTTATTTGTCACAAGGAAATTACATGAATAGTTGTAAATCCTAAGGGAAACTTGGAGAAATAACGTTTACAATTGTCGTTCTTCCGTGCATTTTAATTTATGGAGTCGATCGTTGTACGCGCAAGGGAAGACACGCTGTCCTACAGTTTTCTCACCTTCGACTTCCTTGTCATCGTCGTCCATGCTAACATCGCTCAGATCGGTGATGTTCGAGTGCAAGGAATTGGTCGGTTCTGGCGCCGAGATATTCAAAGCTCTTCCTCTGGCCGCTGTCGTCTCCTCCACCGCGTGAACACTTTCCGTGCTATTCTCTGTGGACGAGGAATAGTCGCTGGTCGACGATTCGATCGGTATCGACACGTTCGTTGCAGTCACGATAGGCTCGCCACGAAATAGAAAGGGTATCGTGACTGCCACAGTTTCCATCGATCTCGTGGTCGCTTCTTCGACCGATTTCAACGACGACGACGATGACGACATCGGCATCGTCGTCACGGTGGTCGCCGCGTCGTTGCTTTCGCCGCGTTTCGATTCATCGTCCTTGAAGGTTTTTTGGTATTTTTGCTCGGTCTTGACCTTGAAGTCAATCGGTTTCTTCTTGGGCTCGATGGTGGTCTTGGAGTCCTGTTCTTTGCTCGGGTACTCCGATTTGCGGTCGATCGTTTCATTCCTCGCGTCACCGTGTAGCGGTTCTACTCCTGGTATCTCCTCGATAACGGCGCCTGAAAGTTCGACGAATGTTGCTTATTAAATACGCTCGAGATCGATTTTAACAAGATCGTTTACAATGGCCGAGATTTTGTAATTACAATTTGTATTTCGATAAATTCATAGTTCTAATTGTGGAATCTCTTTAATTTTACTTTATTTCCTTTACTTGATTAAAGAGCCAACGGCTCTTTTTTTATACTTCAGGCATTGTGTTCTACGATCGTCGATCGTTATCCGAGAATTGCTCGATAATGTGCAATTTTGCGGATGACCCAGATACCGAGTATTGGATCACCGAGGTCGAGACATATCGCATGGTTCGACGTTTAGGATTCAGAAATGATCTGTCAAGTATGAGATTAAATTCGTTATCGTTCGGTAATCGGTTACAGACCAACGAGTCGTAATTTATATCGTCGTTACAATTGCGACTTCGATTATATCTCGAGGCGCGTTATCCAAATTTCCTTTCGTACGTTCTTTTCTTATTCCAAATACGTACGCAGCGTTCGAATACCAGTTTGGCTCTCGAACTTATCGAATCGAATCGTTACGTTCTAAGATTCTAAATCATCGAGCAGCTCCGTAGCGCGTTCATTGGTTTTGTAACAGCGATTTATATCGACCTCGTCCATTACACGCTCGCGTTACTTTCTCCTCACTGACATGTATCTTCTGTGCTATCCGTCTCAGCATAACGAACTCTGTATTACTATTATTATTACAATTATCGTTATATACAGGGCGTACCGAACTTCCCGAGACTAGGATTACTTAACTGGACTCTATGAAACACTCGACGTACGCGATCGCGTAAGAGTGTTACTTTGCTGCAGATGAAAGAGAAGAGACGGCTCAACGTACGTTTGTTTTGCAACTACGCCGCGTTCATCCAAAGAACCTCGTCGCTCCTTCTTGTTATCTATGCTCATCGATCGACTACGCGTCACGCTTCCATCGTTTCGTCATAAAGATTTTTAAAAGTCAATACCCTACAGACGGAGGATTGTCGAACGCACGAGCGATTTTACGAAAAACGCAAGTCCCCTGTAGTCGCGAAATCATCGATCCTCTAAATTACAAATTTGCAGTATCTAGGCGAGTCGAATTTATGACACTCTCAAGTGTTCTCGCTTCCTTATCTAAACTTTGCTGCGATTCTAGATTTCTACGCGCCGATCTTCTTCTTACCTTAGCAAACAAGAGAGATCTTCAATCAAGTTATCAAGAAAATTAGATAAAATTATATTTAAGAAAAATTTGAGCCACTTCTCGCTATTAAAAAGAATTCACGCTTGCGTTAGAAATGAACGCAGCAGAGTTGCAGCTGACGGTGACAGAAACCTGAACGACAGGTTCGTACGTTCGAGGTATCGCGTTTCCTAACAGATGTATTCGAATGCTATTAGAAGAATCGCGAGAAGAGAGAAGCGGAGAATCGCCGTTTTCATGGATGTTTCGCAACGGCATAGATTCATCAGCGATATTATGACGAGGCAGAAACTTTCCATCCGAGGCTGAAAACGCGCACGGGATGCGCTGTTACGTCAAAACAAGCTGGCCGATCTCGTCGTTCCCAGCGACCGTTTCTTTCGCCGATTTACCCGCGCTCGAGATCGAGTTTTTCCCCTGCAACGATCGTTCGAACCGCGCAAATGTAACGTAACAGTATCGCGAGCCGTTTCTGCGAATCGAGCGCGTCGATCGTTTAGATCGTCAGAGGTTTCGCATTTAGGTCGCAGACGGGTACGGCGTCGCGTATTTTTCAACTTTCTTAGTTCGTCGAGGAATCTTCGCGATGGAGACTTTAAAAGCGGATGTTTCGACCGGTTGAGAGTGGGAAGACTCGTGGATTGGTCGGTTCCTATCGAAAGTCGGACCAGGCCATGACTTTTATCGCATGAATGGGGAACCGTAACGGTGCGACCGGTTCACACGAGGCCGCTGCTCGTCATCGGGATCCACCTGACGTCGGTGGCCGGTCGTTTCGAACACGGCGTGTAACGATTTTACGCGTAAGTAGGTGACGGTCTCCTTTTCCGCCCGGACGCATGCATATGCATCGACGCTAGCCCAAAGAAGAACCCAGCACCCTTCGCGTCGCGCCGATTCCTTTCGCCACCTGCTGCTCTTCCAACAGAATTTTTCCGTGGACAGAGCGAGAAGGTCTAGAAAAGATACGTTATGTTCCATTTAAAATTTTCACCGTACGCGTTCATACGATCATTCAGGTGTTTCCATTTAAATGTTCCAGCCTGTATGTTTAAAGATAGCTATTCACGTTGTACGTTAATTTTCTGCTGAATATATGTACCGCTCTGTTTCTGTTATAAAAGATTAGTCACGTCCTTTCGAGTCATGGAAACGTATCGCGACAGAAAATAGAGTCCTAATTTAATTAATTAGGAAACCAAAGAAACGATAATTTTAAAAGTTAAGACACGCGATTAAATTTAAACTGCCAACCTTTGACTTACACCGCCGTGATCTTCAGTCTGTTATTTGTTTTAAAAAGCTTCTCCGAGAAGAAAGCAGGAAACGTGGAAACGTTTCGAAGCTCGTGTTGCGTGTGCTGAAAACGATCTAACTGCATCCTCCGCCAAGTGTTTCAATTTCGAAATTCCAGATCGTAGCCGCGAGATTGTTTTCGAGAGTACATTTTGTAGTTTCTAATACAATCTGGTCCAATTATTAACGCTTAATTTAATCGCACGATGATCGTACACTGACGCTGGATTGCTTGAAAAATCCTGTTTATCGGGTGAAAAAGATCCACTGCGCCGAAGGACGTCCAGTGCAACGATACTTCACGACCGATCACTCGATGAATGTTGTTGCACCATTCGAAGAGAACCGTAGCCGAAGAGTTACGGTACGTGTATTCCCGTAACTTTTGGTAATCGTGATTCGTTTCAAATACGTAAATATATCCCAAACGCTCTGTTTCTCGTTCGATTGAAGAAATGAAAACATCATAGTCGTTCGTCGTTCTTCACACAGTACTTAAAGCAAACTTTACTGATGCTTTCGACAAACTTCTACGTTTTACTTTTCTCCTAACAGATAATCGTTCGATTCTCACGGGATTTAGGTCGGCATACCTCTTCGAACATAACGGAAGATCGCTTCAAGAACGTTCTACCATCCAATGAAAATGGAGAACAGCTGGTTTGGACGTTATTATCGAGAAATCTGCTTCCGTTTGCGAGGAACGACTCGGTTTCGACCCCGATCAGGCCGCGGGACAAGAAAGCTGGCCGTGGAACGCGGAATTACTCATCGCGCATTAAGAGGATCTTCACTCGGCTTCCTCGTTGCCGGAAGTCGCGCGTCGTCCGTGAACCCAAGCCAAGAACGAAGCGTTCGACCGTGTTTAATTGTTAACCGCGCGCTCGACTTTCTTAAACGCGATTACGTAATTGAACTTGAAGAAGAAAACGCTCGATTTGCAATCTCTGTTCGTGTTTTTCTTCCTGCATACTTTCCTCTTGAATTACCGCCGACTGATCTTGTCTTTACAGTGGTGAAACGTAGCTACCGAAGTTAGGTAATTCGCCAGTGTCTCGTCACGATTAACATCGTTATCAGGTATATTTGCCAACGTCTCGACAAGTTTATCATCGTAAACGAGGTGTTGGTGGTTTCAATTTCGTGCAGGCTAATCGCGTTAACGCTCTCGGTATCGTCTACTCGCAGTCACGGCGCGAATTTCGTTCCGGTTTTGCGTTCACGGAACCCTCGCGATCATAATCCAACGAGCAAAGAAACTGCTGGAGCAGTTTCTGTCGTTCCTCCCGAAGACCTTGAACCGCGCTGCTTCTCCGTAGAAGAACAGCCATTAGCGTAGCCTAGGTCGAAACAGACGCAATCTCGGTGGAAGAGGAGAGAAGAGCGTTAAAATTTTTCTCGAGCAAAGTTCAATTTGATCGGAATGTAAGAAAGTTTAGCTGATTGAGACCAGAAAAGAAATCTCTGTAAAACGTACTCGTTCCTTTGCGAAAGACTCTGCGAAAAACTTATCTCTTCTACGTACAAAGTAGACTTCCAGGAAAAAGAGAAATTAAAAGTATTTCGAGTTTGAAAACAACTAATTGGTAGAAGCACAGGGGAACTGCACTCCTTCATATTTCATGAGTGGAACGCGGATTTTTATGCAATTTCATGCTTTTATCAATTATAACTAGATTCCACATGTTTATGTAATTTTATATATTTATGAACAACGAAGTGGAACCAAGATAGAATATTATTCTACCCAACTAAGTGTTATAACGAATACTTTACCTCGGATAAATTTTAAACTCTTTCGAATTTCCCAGAAATGCATAGCTAAAGAAATGAAAATCAAATAGAGATTCGTTTCATCCTGTTAAATATTATCGAGTACTTTGCGCATTTTTGCACGTTACGCGCGTTCTACATATACGTATGTGCGCTCTTACGTTTTTTAATATTCCGTAAGTGCATAAATATCCGCAGTCTATTTACGAGTGTTCTCCGTGGGATGCGAAGAAAAAGATTGGAAAAAAAAAAGAAGGGAAACGAAACTGGACGGAGCAGCCAGAAGGTAAAAAGACGAGGGGAAAGAGGGAAGTTAAAATAGTCGGTCACCGAGCGTGCCTTTGACCATACGGTATTCTATCCTACTTGCTACTCGCTGCACGATCATTATTTCGTTCCATACATCACGTTTTGTCGGTCCACTTCTTTTTCCTTTTCTAACGACCGATGAGTCGTTAATGAATACGTTTCGGTACAAACGAAATTTTCATCTCTGCTTGCAAACGTAAAAAGATAGACAGACGTTTGTTTCATGAAGTTCGACAAGTTTTTCTTACGTTCCTTTTAGTTCCAGTCTCGGGCTCTTCTCTGAATTCTTGTAGTTCTCGTTATTAACCATCGCTCGAGAGAGAAACGCGAGGGAATAATTCATAAGAGAAAATTCGAGGGTAGAATTTCATGGGAAGACGGGACTCTGTCAATCATGTGCGCAGTGGCAAAAGTGTTTTCGAATAAACGGACGTCTGCACGCGCTACTTGCTCGGCCGTGCTTTTGCTTCGTACGTTGCATTTCACTTGCCAACTCGTCGCTCTTTTCCAGGCGACTTTTACGTTCTGCACGCGACTCCGCGAACGCTGGCTGCTTCCTTGCCTTTCGATGCCGCTTTAACGCTTTTAGCGAACTAAAAGATTCTTCGATTCTTATTGTCGACATCTTAAACGCGCCGCGATTCTCGAAATCTCCATGTTTCGTTCTCGTTTCAGTTTCAACCGGGGAAAGGACTTTTAACGTTTTACGGAATTCCTTACCGATGCACCTGAAACGAGAAATGACGCGTATCGATAATATTTCGATGATTTCATGTCTTTAAGATTCTTGTATAAATGTTTCTCGAAATTACAAGAAAATTATCTAGAAGAGTACGATTTAAAATCGTTAAATCCACCGGAAACCAAAGATTTCATTCGGTTAAATGTAGAAACAGATTCAGATCGAGGTCGTCGATCCCTTGTTACGTGATTATCGAGTTTATCACTTGCTACAGGCCGAGATATTCCAGCGCAGCGAGCGGTTTACGATCCTTGTGCTCGCTTTTGTGCTCCAGTTGATCGACGCGCAATTAATCGATTGCACGGTTCGTCGACCGCGCCGCCTACGGCCGAAGAAACGTAAATCTTCACCACCAGCGATTTCTTCCAAATTATTTTTAATATTTCACTTTCCACGATTGAGTAATTGTAATGATATCGATAATTTGCATCGTCGAGACGTCGTCAAATCTATCGTTTGCTGTAGAAAAACTGAAACTGACATTATTCTTTTCGTCGTGGATTATTTCAAAAGGCGTAATCGACATCACAGTGGTCAAAGTCATCGGTCGATTTAAGAGGCGCGCGTTCGATAGCCGGATTTTCGCTCGGTACCATACCTATTCTAGAACCTGTCCTGCCGGAATGTCGCGGAAAAAATGGCACTTTTAGTTTCTGCGTTGCATTTAGTGTAACTCTAAGGTGTATGAGCAACAGGAGGCTGGATTGGTGGCATTTCAAAAGCGGTAGCTACGCCTCGAGAAGGAATTCGTGCATTCGGACAGGTGTGGTACGATATTCTAAATGACAGATAAATCTAGCCGGAACTTTTCCGGCAGAAATTCGAGGAATTTACCCTAAAATTCTCGTAGCTTGGGCCGTAAAGAGAAATTTTGTCGATTTCTATTCTTATCGGTACGAAACAATGGAACTCAAAGTCCTTCCAGTTACGCTATACATTATCTGTGCTACATATATACCATTATTATTATTGTTGTATATACTAAACTATATACTATATATATGAATTATAAACTATATATTTACTGAAATACGTAAGAATCTATATTGCTTGAGCGAATTGTAAATCGCCAGTATTTCAGAGTTTCGCAATCTGGATGATCTGCGTTGCGTTCGATCGTACCCATTGTCTACGTTTTCTTTTTCCGCTGGCATCGAATCTCGCGCAAATGTCGACACTCGTGCACAACTAACGGTTTCAATCTCGAGGAAGTAATTGAAGGAATCACGATGCCGGAATGCGAAAGGCAAATCGAATTGTCATCGACGCTTCGACAGGGAACTCGCAGTCGTCGTGCTATTTACTTGTCACCGGGTCGCTAAGTGATGGAAAACTTGGTGGCTGAAAGTCGTCGAAAGAAGATCCATAGAACTTCGCGACGAGACTTTAGTTCTGCTTATATTGCTCGCCCTTCTCGTCGAACGATTTTTGTAGAGAAGCAAAGTCTTTTATTTGCGTGGAATCTGCTCAGATAAAGCAACTGCTTAGGCACACGTGTGTGTAATCTTCTGTGCGTGTTCGCACGAGACACGTTGAAATACTTTATTAAATAAACTTTCTAAGAGCATAGGCTTCTATTAAAGGAATCACATAGCTGTTCACCTCGGTAGCAATTTCGAGATGCAAGACTTTTGGTAAGGCTATTAAATTGTCTCAGCTACTTTCTAAGCTGTTCCCTCGGGCAACCGTTTAAACTAGTAAAGAAAGAATTAGTTCGAAAGCAGATGAGGGTCGACTTCTGGACGAAGAATCATGAAGTCGATCGTGTGTCCATGTGTTTACACATAAACGTATATTTAGTGGATATTTTCCTCTAAGAATGAAACAAATCATCGTATCTACTTGAACTTGAATTAGATTTCGTGTTGTTACTTTGACAAATTTTTCAAATTTACGGTCGAAAGAAGTCAGAAAGTAACTTCTGTCAGCGCTTATACTTTGTGATAGCCTGAACCATACTGCCCGAAGATGTTTTATTATTTTGTTGATATCTTATTTTTCTTTTATTATCGAACGTAGAAAGCAAGCGAAATTAACTCGTTTGAGCTATTATGGAATTTCTAAATTTCTCCAGAAAAATCTCGGCTTTTTCTACAAAGAAAAAAAAAAAAAAATTCTTCCCCAATTAGAAACACCAAACTGTCGGTATTATCTGGAGCCTCAATTACTTTTCACGCTATTGGAACTCGAAAGCGATTCATCGAATAAATATCCAATTACACCTTTCGCTGTTCCGCGTTCGAAGGAAATTACCAAAATCGTACTAACTTCTCTTAACTTGAAAGAGGAATTAACCTAAAAAAAGAAAAAGAGGAACGTCTTTCCTTCTACATAGGTTTACATCGTATTGTGCTTTCACTCCGTTGCTTCGAGATGCCCCGCCCTTCCTGTTAGCACGGCGAATAATCGCAAAGGTTGAATAATACGATCGAGCGCAAGTGTTTTGTGATGCAATCAGTTTGGCAAATCCGTTTGGCGTCTCGTTTGAGAGCGTATAATCATTTTTACTGTATTTTCAAATTTTTGCAGGTCGAATAATAAATCGCGAATCATGCATCTCTCGTTGATCGTTCTTACGCAGGCTGTCCTTCGCAGAATACTCTTCTCTACATGACGTCATCGCCGACCGTAACCTATTTCTGTTTTTCTAATTCATCTAGAATTCCTTCAGAAGTAGCAACTCGCATCTGTCTCCCTAAGAAGCCACGTTTTCCATTAAATAGGGACTGCGAAATTGAAAAATCAATCTATACTCGAACGATCGTTCTTACCCGGGCATCGAAGTCACCAAGCGCCGGTTAGCCACGTTTCCGTTAGAAACGCGTTTTCATCACTTCGATGATTCACAGCTGCGTTATCTGACGCGCGTAATTAAATAAATATCTGTAATACGTTCTTGTGGCTTCTAAGATTGGTAACTAGATATTTTATGATAACGATTTAACTGCGCTAACGGCGTTCGATTGAAAATCGATGGAATTTATCACGACGTTCGATGAGATGCGATACGGCGATCGTGTCAACTAAAACGTGTTTGACACGGCAGAGTCTAAATCTATTCAGATACAGACACCTCGCGTTTTTCACAGCTATCTTTTACACGAGGAGCGTATAATACGGGCGCTCTCGTGAGAGGAACTCGAGTAATCGTCCACTGGCTTCTCCGTTGGATTCGTTCAGCCAAGAACCGACGTGTTTGGATAGAAGAGCGAACGATCTTTACCTCCGTGGTTCACGCGATGCGTCGTTGGAACGAATCGCGAACGCACGAGGAGAGAGTCACGAGACGGACGGTTGGTTATGGAACGACAGTTTCTATCGGTTTACTTTTTCCCTTGAGCAGCACTTGTCCTGTCTCATTGTTCTCGCGTGGCTGAGAATAGGGCAAGAAAGTTGTTCGGGGGAAAGTTGGGCGAACAGGTTGGAAAATCGAACGCTTTGGGCAAATAGAGCGACGGTGCACCGCGATAACTTAATTAACGTGCCCCATGGGGCATCAGTGTCCAGCGACCATTAAGTGAAAGTCGCTAACCAAGGAACAATGAGGCGGGAAGCGCTACGACTCGGACATAATTATTGCAATTACGGAGAACCACGATCGTTCTTGTTTCATCTTGCGCATGGTCGGCGAGATTTTCGCATCTCGATGAGAATGAGAAATATTCGAAACGATGCAGGAAGTTCGTCCGCCTTCCATCAGCCTATCCCGGTCATTGTTTTTCGACCATCGATGGACGGGTTATGCGGACGACCGGCGGGTAGCGTCGCGAAGTGTTTGCCGTAACAAAGATATCAAGGGGACTAGGCTCGCGTTAAGAATATAAAGGAGGAGGGAATACGTTCACTCGCATATTTATAGTACCGTTAACCAGGTTACTTCGCCAAGTACAGCGACCGCTTACGAGACTTTGGAGAAGCTCGTTAGTCTGCTGTGCAGTAACTTCATCCTAGTACTCGCTCGTTTCCTTCGTGGCGTGCTTTACACGCGTACGACTTTTATTGCGCGATAGCGATCCATGTAACCAAGTATCTATGTAACATTACGTCGATATAAATGTGCTAGCGATTAGCCGATGTTTCCGGAGCACATCGTGTCCCGAATCGCAAAGCCTCGCCTCCACCGAAACAATATCGAGCAACTTTTCGTTGCTCTTCCTGTTTCCTGAAAAAGTCGCCGCTCGTTGCCTAATGTCGATTCAACGCAGACAAAATGTTTCTGTAAGTTGCTGTTAGAGTAAGTTTAGTGTCTCGGAACATTTAGCAGCAACAAGAGGCGACAAAAGCTTGCTCCACGCCGCTTCAGTGAAGACGAAGCTGAAGGCGAATATTTGCTAACGATACTTCTCACCGCTGCACCCGTTACAGCGTCGTGTTTGACCGTTTGACCAGACACACCGATACGTTCCTTTCTCCAGTAGGCAGTTGGCGAAGTTAAGATTATTTCGTGGGAAGAATTATTGCTCAGGTGTCAAGCGTGAACAGCGGTCTACGCAGCAGATCGCGTTCACGCAGAAATTAATACAGATCGGTTCCTCGACCGTGTAACGGTATCGGGGGAAAAAAAAGAAAAAAAAAAGGAAAGAAACGTAGAACGAAGCACGTTTGATTCTTCGTCGATCTAATCGGGTTACGCGTTTCTCGATACAAGGTAATCGAGTAAAACGGTCACAGTTGCGAACCACAGTGATCAAAGAGATGTGTGCAAAGCAGATCGTTTCGTTCGATCGTTACACACGCGAACGCGTGAAATGGGAACGATTCTCGCGTGGGACCAACCGCGGAACATGAAATAGAAAGTCGTTGGCGTTACGCGAATTGAAAAAGATTATACGTATCGCAGAGGCGTAATCGTCGTTTAATTAGCCTCTCCCCGCTAGAGGAGACGTTTAACTGCCCGGAGAACTTTTCCAAGATGGTGCAACGTGGATCTACGTGCGAGAGGATTCGAGCACGCCTTTCCAACCGAACCGAAGGACAAGCTTCTGCGATTACCTAGTTCGGCATGCAATTAAAAATCTTCCGTTCTCGCTTTACCGGTCGGGACGAGTGCGCTTGTGGGCGTAATTTAGATCACATACGTGCATTTTCGTCTCTATGCCCGTAATCCACCAAGCATCTCGATAGCCGTAATAACATTAGGCTTTAACGTTAGACAATCAACGTATTAAGAATCTGTTTGCACGCGTTAACACTCGTATTCTTCCCTGCTTCTGTTCTATAATAAATTACTTAATCACCGTATAGCGCTCCTCTGTTGTTAGGCGCGAAATCTTCGACTTGAATGAACAATCGTCGCCCGCTGCATCGGGATAACCCAGATACCGCGTGAAATTCGTCGTTCATTGTTTCCTGAATAATCTCGTCCATTGTGCGATCACAGGCAGTCAGAAGCCGTGTTGAGGCACGTAGAAAGAAGGCGGAGGATTTGGTGGATGAGGAAAGAGAGACGGGAAGAGGACTTCCCGGCCGGGAGAAAGGTGGCTACACGAAATTCCATTCCGATAGGATCGGGTCGGACGAGATCTAGCGAGCGAGTCGAAATTAACGAGGCTATAGGATATTTTGTCGTAGGTCGCTCTCTACATCAATCTGTTAGTCGAGTCGTTCTTGAACAATTTGTTCCAAAACACTTGTAACTACAGAATCAGGATCGGATAAAGACAAATTAATTTAAATTAGATTGGAAATGAAAGCATGATATAATATCTTTTTAAGGGAAAACGTACGACGCATTCAAAGATAGCAAGGTCTAAAAATAAAGAAATTGTTACGTCAAACAGATCGACGATTCGAACGACCAGCTAACTGGTCCTGCTTGGCTAACAGGTTAAACCCGTGACCGTAGTTAGTCACCGCGTTTGGCTGTTGACGAAACTATTTTCGGCTGAAGAGCTCGGTTGAATCACGTTTACCTGCCCGCTGCTTCAGCTGTTTCATTCGTATACGTGACAGGCATTCCCGTTGGCGATCGAGAGAACGATAACTTGGAAAGTCAACAGCTTCGAAGCCTGTAAGTTCTCTTCGTTAGGAAGAAACACGAAACGAAATTCTGCGGATCGTGTTCGATCGTCAGATTTCTGTTCACCGCAGCGCGAGATCCAGCGATCGATGCCGTTCGTCATCGTCAAAATGATAAAACGCGGGTTGCATTCGGCGACTTTTCGCTGTTTCTAATATGACCGCGTGTTCTCGCCCTTCCTCGCGCGCCACTGTCGATCCACTCGACTTTATTTTTTCCAAGGCCGTTCGTGGACACGAATACGTGTCGACCAGTTTGCCAACTGGATTCAACACTACCGTTAACGCGTCTCGAGTCTCTGCTCCTCGCAATATACACCACCACGAGTCTGTTTACCTTCTCGATCGACTCAGAGGACTGCCACGAGGAACACGTGTCGCCATTGAATCGATTTAAGCGCGCCACTTCCAGTCGTTTCGTTGTCCCTCTAATTGCAATTTCAATTCTTCGTAGCTTTCAATATTCGTCGATCGATCGGTTCAGGTTGACACGATGTACAGTTTCCGATCATCGAATTAGTGGCACGCGAAACTTTCGGTATTCTTCGTTCTTCTAATAAAATTAAAAGGAGCGCGAGCAAACTGTCTAATAGCAGAATTTATCGACGCGAGAGTCGCGAGTGGTAAATCGAGTAATCGCTATGTACATAATTATCTACATGTTCGATGACAATTTGTAGAGTCAAGTAGAATTTGTCATTTATCTGACAGTAATGCGTGTATCATGCGTTTCTAATTCGATGGCCAGGAGTTGTAGATGCATTACCGACTAACTCTGATTTCTGAAAGTTTGTGGAGCCATTATTCGATTTATTTAATTATTCTGTACTTGCTAGAGAGAAATGCCAACCGGTTTCGCGTTTCGCAACGTCGATGTCAATCTTGCCCCAGCGGATAGCGCAACCAATTCGAGCAACGAATTTAATCGATTATTCGTTACCAGATCGGTTTCGAAATGAGTCCTTAACCGAGTAGAAGTCCCGGATGTGGAACCGAGACGATGTCGCGCGATTTTCATCGACAGCAATCGCGTATCGGTCGATATTCGTGTTAGTGGGCGACCTGGACGTCAGGCGATTTCTCGAACCGATCTTCCTCCATCATCGGCGAAATCTGTTTTCCCTTTTGGGAAAACACGTTCGAGGAGTCGAGGAAAAGCAGCCGGAGCCAGCTTCTTCGCAGAACTATCGCGCATCTGCTTCTTTTTACGATTTTATTTGCGAGGATGACATCAGTTCTCGAACGAGGACGTGACAGAATTTTTCGCCAGTTTCACGCGGTATACCGTTACTACGATCACGACGATCGGTCGCTTCGTGGCGATGCTCTCTTATGGTTGCGTTTCACGTCTGCTTTCAGGGTGTCGATGTTCCGTTACGTAACGACCTTTTGCTTATCGTCTCTTTTTATCAGGTCAATCACTTGCTCGATTCCATTATATTCCATTATATCGACCCGACTATCCAAGATCGGCCAAACATTTCTATGCCGACACGTTCACTTACGATCTGGCTATCGAATGTTGGCTACAAAACACTCGAGGTTTTTCCTATCGAACTGTGAAACGCGGCGCGCATTTTACCTGGGAAAGGCACGAGCGTCGTGCGAAAAAGCGCGAGGCGAATCGCAAGGAATCGAGACTCCGGCGCAGGCCGACAAGAAAACGCGCGAAGAATCGCGGAGGAAAAACACAGCGATCGGGAAAACCAGTCAAAACTCACCAGTGGTGGTTTGAATCGGCGTCTCGACGTCAGCAGCCGACGACAACACGACGACCCCGCCTATCAGGCAAAGTCCTGCGATCGCGCGCAGTAAACATCTTTCCTGGATACGCATCCTACCGCATTCTTCTGTCACGGTTCCTCGGAAACGCCGTTGAAACACCAACCGTGCACTCACAGGCTATCTTGTCACAAGATCAAACCGTAGGTAAACGAAACAAAACTCGAACGAACGCACAAAGACAGCGAGCCTTTTAAATGCCAAACGATCGAAGATAGATCGTCCTTCTTTCTTTTACATTCACGAATTATCGACCGGTAGACGACTTTATTTAGCGTAATAACAAACGGTCAAAGCCTTTTTACGAGTTGTTGGAGCTCGAACAGGGTAACAACACAAACGAGGTACGCGCGGTTCGGTTCACTCGGTTCACTGGTTTGTTGCTGGTCGGTTCGGTCGCGATCCGTGCCGAGGCCGGAGGTGAAGTGCACCGGTGAGCGGGATCTACCTCCTCCTTGCCGGTGCTGGCGTTGTTGCCTCGCTTACCTTTCATTCCTCCTCTCCGGCCAGCCGGAGAATTCTCCACGCTCACCTTGCTACAGGCCCGCCACGCGATTCTACAGGCTGTTCCCAACAAGCTGGACAATCGACGCCTTCGATTCGCCTTCGATTCGCCTTCCACTCGCCTTCCACTCGCGTCGCTAACAGTCGTTCCGGGGGAAGATCGATTCCTGCGGGACAGACGGCTTCCTGCTATGCTTATTTCCCCTTCTGTATGTTTTGATCGTGGCTTCCTTGGAGATTTCTACCGAGGGTTGATTGTAACCCAAAACGGTTGCTTTTAATGAGATTTCGCTTGGATTAAGAACGATTATTTATGCATCTTGTTGGACTAAGTAAACTTATGGAAGTAGATATCGGGATTAAGATGTTTACAAAAAGTGTAGTCCAATATCGATGATCAGTCGATGGTTTGGTGGAAATTATTCTTAATTAGATTTGGTTTTGTTCGTAGCAAGTCGTGTTCTCGCTATGGTCGAAAAAATCGGGTACGAAGATTATTATAGCGAAATATTTAAATAATATCGTGCAATGTTATACGTAATAATTACATGTTATACACTATGTAATAACGTTATTTCCATATTATGTTTTTATATTAAGTATTTATAACCGTGCGCGGAATAATTGTTGTATTTTGTAATTTATGTGTTAAAACAAATCGATCGCAGTGTAATACATTGTAGCTTGTGAAACACGCATTCGCTATCGGAATATACCGGTCTTACCCTTCCGAGAAATTTTCCGTAAAGTTTCTTTGATCCTGTTGCAACGCGCTAGGTCAATCGTCCTCGCGTTGATCGCTGAATCGCGTAATTGCTGGCTTCTTATTGCTTAGCGAGTCGACACAAGAACGTGCGTGGCACGAATCGAAGGACAAGCAGCGCGATGTTCCACGGCCAAAGCGGCGAAATCGAAAGTAAATTGTCCGCTGTCGCGTATTTTCATCGTTGATCGATCGTCGCTTCGCCGGCCGAATAAAATGTTGCGTGCTTCGTTACAAGGATGTAATTTTAGAAACAGTTTCACCTTACAAAACAACGCGACGATACGATCAGAGACAATTGCGAACGCTCTTTCTCCTCCCAGAAACTTTTCTACTTTTTTTTTTTTACGAACCAATTAACACACAATTGTTCGAGCTGCACCGCGATGAGCACACGCCTTGGAATTACCAGCCGATGCAACGTAACACCTCGTTAAATGCATTTGGAATTCGTTTCACGGACTCGTCACACGTCGATCCCGTTTTTGTACGCCGTTCCCGTAGGAGGGAGATATATGTATTTTATTTCCGAATGGCGACAACTTCGTTCGAACAAACTCGTTCCGTGTTGTGTATTTTAAATTAATTCGCACCTGCAGCCATTTCGGAGCGCGCACGCAATACGCAATTACCGGACAAGATCAGCTCGAGATCTTCGGATTGGAAGAAGACGTAATTTCAGCGCTGACCTCGTTTTTAGAGTTCCTCGTTGCATCGCCAAGCTTGTGGTTTCTTCTTTGTTAGCTGAGAGGTGCAGCAGGTAGACACTTGAGAAATCAGGATGACTTGTAGACGAACAATCGTCTTGGCGCGGATACAACCGGAAATCTTCGAATTCTTTTTCCTAGAGACTTGCGAAATAAATTTCCCCTGTTGGACAGGGCGATGCGCGTCACGGTTCTTTTTATAGATTTCCACCCAGTTCCTTGTTCTTTCGAGAGAAAGTGTTAGTGGGTCAAGGTGGCGAGACATCGGAGGTGAGACAGCGGTGGAAGGACGGAAGAACAGGACCCTCCGGTTTGTTGCTCGATTTATGAAGATCAAACGGTTACAGTAGTCGTAATTCGTGTCGTGTTGCACGAGTGGAAAGTCCTGTTTAAAATCGAATACCGGACGCACGTGGAACGCCAGTGAGCAGATCAGAACGAAGTTTCCTCGTAAATGAGTCACCCGGTAGACGGATCGGTCCGGTCGAGGACGGTCTTCGACTAAGTTTGGTCGGAGAAATCTTTCGCGAGGAAAAAGCGAGCGGATTCTAACGAGGCTCGTACGCACGCGGCCTCACCTTCGTAATGATGGCTCGTGTTCGTGTTGGTGTCTTATGTCATGCAGCTGAACTAGATTCGAACTACTCGCCAGACGCTGGAAAATCGCTCTACATCATCTTGTTCGATCCTTTGAATTATAATGGCTTTAAATAATCTTTTAACGTCAGTATTATATCACAGCCATATACATCTTACACCGTACACGACTTGGCGTGAAGATCAAACTGTAAGATTCTTTCGCTATGGAGAACCTACAGGTGCGATAGCACTCACACCGCAGCACAAATATTCCAATGTCTCGAACATTCTAACATTTTCAAAATTCAGTAATGCAACTTTTACCTCTAAACGATGACAGAATTCGAAATTACGTTTATACGCTACGTGTTGCCTATCCAAGGTTCTGACAAAACAGGGGATTAGTCATCGGTACGCGTTCCGGATTTTCCATGGGGACAATCGGTTTGAGGATCATCGCGTAGGATTGTCACTGGCATCGTAATGAATCTGATTATTCATAACTGATGCTGTCATGGAATGCTAATTAGTCGTCTGGTACCTTCGATATCGTAGCGTTATCATAGGAAACATTGGGAACGTCTAATAACCTTTCGTAAATTATACCGTGAGAATTGACAGTTCGATTTCACGTTCGTTGTTACAAGGGGTTGCTCTTTCAAATGTTTATGGATCGAAGAAACGAGGAACGCAATGCAGAAAGTGTAACGCGCGCGAAGAAGACCGGGATGAAAGCTCGAGGAGAGGCCGAGATTCGGTGAAAGCGTGCCGAATAATCTGCATATTCACGCTTCCCGTTAATTTGTACGTTGTATCACCGTGCATTATCAGCCGGCTGTTTTATCTTCCTTTTCCATTATTTATTACCTGTTGCACCGCGCGGGTGGAACAATGAACGGACACGCGTTTAGAAAACGCTAATCCGTTGCGATTCTCGTTTTATGTTTCCTTTCCAGCCGTTTCTCTCCGATAGTCGTTCCTAACATTATATCGCAAGTATTATCTTAGAAATATTTCAGGGAAGATATGATAAGTCTATTTTTATTGACTCCCTCACTTTTATATCATTCTCAGTGGCTGAAAAAATAAAATAAAGAGGAATTAAAGTACTTTTGAGGAAGGTAGATAACGTCTGTCGTTATATCGCATGTAATCGTACGAGGTATATGAAAAGAACGAGAAAGTATTTTCTTGTTTTCTAGTCCACCGTGATTGATCGAATCCGGCACATCTGTATTCTTATTAAACTTAATTATAAGGCGTACTTCGATTCCTAGCTGATCTTAACTCTATTATCGCAACGATCTCTCCTGAGATTTCTGCCGAATCTGTTTTAAACATTTTCAGATGTGCTTACAGACCAGACGAAAGAAGAGAACTTCTTCGATTAATGGAACAGTTACTGACCAGGAGGAACGATCAGATCTCAGTAAGAGATCGCGATATCGGCGCAATTTCTGAATGTCTTTTGAGGTCCACATCCGATTCCGACACTATTGTCATAGCATCTACCCGCTTGGTTTCCCGTTGTATAAGTCCACCTAAACACACAATGTTCACAGGTCAAACTCGATGGCAGCGAGACCGAAATGTTGAAGTCCGTCTGAGAATCTGGTACGAGAAACATAAAGGAACTGTCTTGCAACCGAAGTGGATATTCTTTGAAACACTCCACGGTTTCGAGATCGTTCGGTCCTTTCAGGGGGCATAGATCGAATTTGAACTGTCCCAGATCGTTGGTAATCAGTTTTACCTTTACGTTGATGACAGTATCGTTTGCGCTGTACCTAAAATAACATAGAAACATTAATCAATGTGGCTTTCGAGATATCTTGAACCTTGGAAATCTAGATTTTAAAGCGTTCGCATTATAAAAGTGTTAGCGTTTAGAAAAGAAGGGAGAAAGAGAAGAGGGAAGAGTGTGTTGAGTAGAATAGATCGTGGATATTTATGCAAATTGATATTTTTATGAATATAGTTAAAGATACGAAACCATTCGACGCACTTAGAAAGTGGTTTTATCTATTAAATGTTATAACGAGAATTATATTTTAGATATTTTATATATATATATCTTTGAATATAGCGCGTATTCTATGTATTTTTGCATCTTTACATTTTTACATAAATGCGTAAAAATCCGCTGTCTAGCGAGGAAATGAACTTACCTTTGGACGATCACACCGGTTCCATAACGTCCACCGTTTTCATTTGGTCTAGGTCGTGGTATAGCGTAATCGTCACCGCATGCTCCACACAATCCATTATTTTGCGTGAACTGAACCTGCGAGTCAAAACGAATCGATTAACTTTTTTTTCATTTCTTGGTCACATCTCCAACGTCGCCTTCTGCTAGCATTCTTTTCTACATCTCTGTCAGGCGTGTTGCAGTTCCAACAATATTCCGTGCGAGGATTTTGTTCGTTCTCGAATTAAGTTTGTCTTTGATAGAATATCTTAATACCATCTGATTAAGATCTATACAAAACTATATCTAGTATAAGTTTTGCTTTCCTTAAATTTCAGTTATTATCTTAGAGCAGTCAATAGAATTCTTACGGTCGGTCCTCCGCAAGAAAGTTCATGGTCGTTGAAATTCACTTCAACAGGGAACCCTTTCCGCCAGGCGCTGCTCCTGCTAATGGGATCAATCATCATGCCTTGTCCATGAATCTCCCAAAGCAAGATGCCAAACAGGCAGATGATCAATGAAGATTTCGCGAATGTCATCATCGACTTCTTCCCCGTGCGTTCTCTTTCGATCGACGTACTATGAGCTGTTCTGTTCCGACATCCTTATATAGCGTGACTCGTTGAAGTATCGCAAGATATACAGAAACTAATGTTCGACCGGCGATTATTTTATCACGCTGAAGGAATTACGTTCAACATTATGAATGCATCACAATGGTTCTATTGTTTACTGCCATTGGCACAGCAACTTGTGTAGCCATGTAAGAAGAATTTTCAGTAATCTGTTGATTTTCCACTTGGAAAAAGAAAAAAAATTTCCATTCACTGCGTTTGTTACTTGTGGTGTTCATGTATGTAGAAATTTTGAATAAAGTGAAATAAATGTTGTACAAAAACTATCTATTCAATACGTAAGTTCACTTTAATACCGTGAAATTAAGTTTTTCTGCGTGCAACGGTTTTTTTTCTTGTTGTATCCTCGATTCACAACTCGTGCAACTGATAAAACTTGTTACTTTTGAAAATTTGTTCGATTGGAATCAAGATCAACGAAGCTGTTCTATTTTATTTATGAACATCGATTATGAGAATTTTTTTCTAAATTTGATAAAAAATTTCCGTATGAAAAATGTCGATAACGTTTCTATAACGAATGTCAAGTTGGAAAAATTCCATATTCTACGATATACCGTGGAAGATATAAAATTTCATAATGTCCAACTTTTTTTCTAGCAAAAAGAAGCAAGTACTTGAATAATAAATAACGATCGGGAGGGTAACGAAAAAGGCGTAACGAAAGAAATGAGGATGAAACGAATCGATTTTGTTTTCCATGCAGTAAATGCTGCTCACTATTGATGGTTGATTAATATGTTATATCATACTTATCTATAAAGTTTAATCATTAGATAACTTTTGTTTGCGTTTAATCTTGTCTAATCTTAGATTAGATAAAAAAAGATTAGATAGAAAAGACAACTAACATTTACAAGACAAATAACATTACAAAGACAAATACTCATTCTTTCAAGTAAATTTTATTATATATGAATATATGCATGAATATTCATGAATATTTGGCGATACAGGAAATATAATGCACAAATAATATCTTGAATATAATAAACGTTAATATTATATAATATTTCAATATTATATAATATTATTTATAATATTTCAATCGTATATTTTATTTTCTTAATATCATACTTCTTATTAATAAAAAGACGAACAATATGTAATTAATACTGTCTTTAACAACAAATTATAATATTTCACGTTTCGTTATAGTCCTTTTCCCAATCTTCACTTCCCTCATGGTTTGTTGTTTCCTGTTCAATGTCAGGCTTTCCCGTGTAACATTAACGACTTTTTCTGGGTTACAATAACATCGATGACAACGTACTTCGCATTTTATCGTGAGTCGTATGTGTTTTTGTTCCTGCGGTCATTCAATCATGTCGCAGGATGAAAGGTTCGAGCCGACACGAGCACGTTGTATTACGTAGAATTTTTGACGAGCATAGTGACCGCGGGTATTTATTATACCCATGAGTGGTAACATTTTGACTATGTTTTATTTATTAGTTCAGGCTAGGTCTTCTTGCATATCGCGTTTTTGAATATTAATAATAATACATGAATTATTAATTCGGGCCCATAATTTTGACATAATATTATAATATAAAAATAGTTGATATAAATGATATAATATGGATAATTTATGCATGTATGATTGAAACTCGCAGTGTATGATCGCAGATATAATTAATTGTAAAATCAGGATATGTTCGGTACAATTATTTGCAGAAATAAGATATCTATTTAATTCATGTACGAATAAATAAAATATGAATATTCGAATAAATGTCGGATATTAACAGTCGGAAGTAACAAGCTTTCAGTTTTCGTATTTTCAAAGATCTACTTTGATGAAGAAATCGCTTGAGGATATTTTTTTTATTCATTATTATCAATTGAATTTGATGGTATATATATTGAATTTGGTGTTATATCTATAGAATCTTAGTCTGTCTTTCAATATAAATAACTGGTGGTATAATTGTTTTAAATTAATAGTATAGTTGTTATAAATTAAAAGCAACTTCTATGACCTAGTATGGTAGTTTCGCTATCAATTCTCAAAGCTATTCTAAGTTACTAATTATTAATTATTTTTAAGATTGACATTTGTTTGTAATAGAAACATTCATAAAATAGGATAGAACATTTTTTTCGTGTTTTTCTACTTATTAAAATGTTTAAATTATTGAAATATATTTATTAATAATAATATGGATAATTAAATAATATACAGTAATGATATGTTTATTAATACCATATTTTATTTAGCAATAGCAGCTACACTCGTGTACTATAAAAGCTTTTCATTTAAGAACATAATTCTATTTGTAATTGTTACTGAATATTGTTTTAAATGTTTTCTATTCCTCAATTTCATCAATTTGGGTATTTGAATATACTAAATTTGCGCGCGCTCTTAGCACAATATATTTTGCTATTCTAATAGGAAAATCGAGCGCTCCTATTGGCGCAATATATTGCGAGGACAATCGAGCGTTTCTATTGGCGCAGAATATTGCAAAGTGAAATTGAGCGTTCCTATTGGCGCAATATATTGTCGAATTAAATCAAGTGTTCCTATTGGTGCGAAGTATTTGAAAATCGTAGTTTGCTGGCGAAGCATAGCGTGACGTGACATTCATTCGTAGTGCTCCTTTTATTTCGACTTTATCAAGATTTCTGCACTTCTATCTGCTTTATTTAAATAGTACGTTTTCATTTAATCGTTTATTGATTATCATTTTAGTAAAATTAAGTAGCTTTCCAAAACTATTTTTGTACTTTTATCGTGACTGCGTATCTGATCGCTAGTCATCGATAGCTTGCATTATTGATCTTTAAGGCAGCATTTGGATTCTATTATCCTTTTATCTTACTTTAATTTATTCTATTATTGCAAATAATTGGTTTTGTTATACATTTATTTGAAATTGTTGGTTTTCTTTTGTACAGAGTATTGGGTGATGACGATTGAAAGAATAGGGGTTCACGCCATAGACGCAACAAGCGATTAATAATCGATAATTCGAATTAATGAAACAATATGGATGTCACAGATGATTAACAATCAAGTCGTTGTCTTCTCATGCAGATTTGGTAATGATTGATCTATTATAACAAAGCAGACGTATGTAAACGTTTATTTTCTCTCTTTATTGGATCAATGGTAATCAATATTTGCTATATAATTGCTATACAACTTATAATTGGTATAAAATTCATAAATAGTTGCATAATTTATTGAAAATATTAAGATGAAAGAAAAAGGGGTTAAAGAAATCACTTTTCAAAAATATTTCGGGTATATAGATCGTCATTAATAATCGGATATATTATTAAGTAATCAATATTTCTATATCAATATATATCAAATTATACGAATCATTTAGTCGTTATTAGAAGATAATCTATCGCGAAGTTATTATGTTTTTATATGTTTGTACGAGAAAATCAGTTTATTATTTTACCGAAAGAGACTGAACGAAACTTGTTCAGTTGTTTCAATATATATATTGAATAATTTTTATTATTCAATATATATATTGAATAATTTTTATTATATATATATATATTGATATATATTTATATATTTTTTAATATATTTATTATATTTTAATATATATTTATTAATATTATATATATAATATTAATAAAAACCATATTTCAAACTCCGATAACGAACATTCACAATTAAATTCTTCTTGTAGAATTGGTTTCATATTTTAGAATATTAATAAATATTTGGAATTATGTTAGGAAATATTTTGAAATACATAAACAGTGTTTGAAACGTAGTTCATAACATAAACATAGTATAGAAGTTTCGGGAAGCAACAGTATTTCGTAAACAAACGCTCTGCCCCCCACCCCCTTCCCTAGCTAATACAACCTTTTTTCAGAGAATGTTTGTGACCGCGCGCAATGCGGTCGGTAGAGTCAGTGTTTGTTGCGTAGTAACATTTGTATTTTTTAGAACACAATAGCTCTTAAAATTATAAATTGTAAATTCAATTGCAATAGTTGTACGCGAAATTAGAGTCAGTGTGTTCGCCGATTGTTATTTAAACGGACGCGTTAATAGTCCTTTTTTTTCTTTTTTTTTTTTTATACATCTGTTTAAACATTCGTTTCCGGTAGTAGAGTCGCAAGTTTCTCAAGAGGATACAACCTCTCCTGGAACTCATGAATGTAAGTTTTCCTGTATACTATAATCTAATTTATTTTATTACTTAAAGTTTCAATATCGAAATATACAATAAAAATGTTTATCTTTCTTTGAACAATTCTTTGAACAATAAATGGTATACTTTTAAGAACAAATTGTAACATTTCATTTGTTTTGTTTTAGGTTTTTCACTATTTCCACTTCATCTTGTGTTTTGGGAAGGACACAGTGATGCTTCATAAGTAAACATGTAAGAATCTTTGCATATAGTGTTTCAATTAATTTCATTCTTTGTATTTTGCTCAATTATTACTAATTAAAAAATAAGGACTGACCTTAAACTTTAACATCAAAATTCCAATTGTTATAGTAATTAGAGTTTACCAGCAATGTAGCTTTTCTATTATTCTTAAAGTTTAAAGTTTTCATAGAGTGTTTTATATTTTATTATCTCAAATCTTTTGGTCAATGATCACATAGTTTTCATAATAAATTATTTAGGTAAAACAAATTATTCATACATATGTATCATTTATATATAGTAGTTCATATTTTGTTAAAGGTTTATTGCTCCTTCCTCTTTTTCCTGTTCCCTGAAAAGGACCTAGTGGGGCTTCAAAAGCCAAGAATGTAAGTAATTTTGTAATCTGTACTTAATTTTATTCTTTGTTATCTAAATTTGTCATTCTTGAATTGAATATTGTCATTATAATTTTAATAAAGATTAATATTCCACTACTTCAAATTTTACAAAAATTAACATTTTCCTTGAGAATAAATTATAATGTTTCATATTTTACATTTTACATTGTTACAGTTTTTTTTATGGCGTTACATGGCTCCCCCTTGATGACGATCTACACTGTGACTTTCGCTGGTCTACCACAGTATTGATGACTACGTTCTTCGCATCATATCGTAAGTCGCATGCATTTTTGTTCCTCCGGTCACTCAATCATGTCGTAGGATGAAAGGTCCGAATCGACACGGGTGACTGGTTGTAATTTACGTAGAACTTTTTTGCGAGTACAGTGACCGCGGATATTTGTTGTATCCGTGAGTAGTAACGTTTTTTTCTGTGTATTATTTATTAGTTCAGGATAGGTCTTCTTGCACATCGCGTTTTTTTTTATATCAATTACATGATACTGACAAATTTTATATTAATAATATCCATAATGGTACTAACTGATATAAACGATATCACATTAATAATTAATTTGAATTTTGCGATTGAAGATATGTTCACTATAATTACTTTTAAAGTCGGAATGTGTGATTACTGATAACTGCAATGACGTAATTAAATATTTCGTAGTAATGAAGTCGGATACCCTCCGACTTCGTTGTATTAAAAATTGCAATTATTGCATATCTAATGATAATAATAATAATAATAACAATAACAATTTATTTCACCTTCTGTTCTCTGATAACATTATTTCAAAGGATTTAATTGTTTGCCCTTCATTTTTGAATTTGGGTATTGATTTAAAATATACATATAGAGATATTAAAGTTCAATCCTGCCGTATAAAAATGTATTGAATTTTATGTGCAAGAAGAAATTTCGCGACAGGCAAATTTTGGAGTCAAAGCAACAAGTTTTGAGCATTGTTTTCATACTTTCGAAAATGTGCTTTGACAAAGGGATTGCCTGAGGTTGTTTGTATTAATATTTAACTTTGAGTCAATTATTAAATAAATTTTTTAGTCAGTATCAGTTTGTTTCCTTTGCAATGTAATTTCAATAATTCATAATGTCAATTATTTGAACAAATCATAAATAAATTCAATATTGATATTTTGATAATTTGTTAAATTAATAAAGTAGAGTATAGAGTGTTAGTAATTGAGATAAAATTCGAAAATGCAAAATGAAAAAAGATCAGCTCGTTAAAGACGAAATAGATGCACTAATACCTTTTTTTAGTTAGGATTTTCAGGTTTAACCCTTTCCGTGTCCATTGCCAG